>NIVC01000349.1:285682-660848 GCA_002269645.1 Macrostomum lignano
AAAGAAATGGCAGTGTTGTTAGTCTTACAGTAAAGTAGTATTCAAAGGACCCTATAAATTTAAAATACTAAAATTTTTGCAAGCTCCCGTACTGTAGAAAGCTTTCATACTTTTGCTACTTTATATCTAAATACGAGCGTACCTTTGCAAATATTATTGCAGAAATGCATGTAGTTCTGGTTAATATTTGAGGAACTTGCTACACAAAAAGAGAATATAGTTATTTCGAAATTTTTCTATAAAACCCATGCTGTTTCTGAGTATTTAAATGTAAACAATTTGTAATGTTAGAAATCGTAAAATTATTTAACTTACTAACTTACAAGCTAGTTAACAAGTAAAACAAGCAATAATACTACACAAACATTAACCTAAATAAACTTCTTGTAATCTTGTACTCTTTTTTGTACAAGTATACATTAAGTCTGTCACTTGCTAAAAATTTCTGCTTGTCTTATTAACGAGAGCAATTAATGAGAGCAATTGTACACAGATTGTACACAAAGATAGGCACATGAATTTTAATGAGTGGGCTTTCTGAACTACAGAAAGGCAGTAGTTTAATGGTACATAGGTGCCATCTTGTGGCAATTTTTTCCCCAATATCAGTGCCCAGCCTAACCGTGTGCCCGTAAGGCTCAGCCTCCGATCATTTACTAATTATTTAATGTCGCGAAAGGGGACTCTCAGTCCCCAACATCCTGCATGGTATTTAGGGGGCCTATACTAGGGTCTTGTCCTTGGGGCCTTCGACAAGTGACTGCCGCAATTTGACTGGGGACTATGAACTCTAAACATTGGCACCTCAACATTAGAGCGGCGGCACTCGAACCAAAATAATGTTGAAGGACTACAGAATACATGCTGTATATATAGCTACGTACATGTAACGCATCTTGCACTCAATGTATCAATGTTACATGTACAGTATCTAATATCATGCTAAAAGAGCACGTAACTTCTGAATGTACAGTGTACATATAGCAGGCTTGAGGGCATTAAAGATATTCTTCCATCTATACCGAGGGTCATCTCAAAAGTTTCATTAAACACTTATTAATTTTCAACAAACGAGTGTCAGAACAGTGAACAGCTCAAAAAGCTTCAAAATAACTTCCGTTGGTTTGAATCGTGCGCTACCAGCAGCCAGGCAACTTGTGGACGCCGTCAGCAGCGCCAGATTCGCACAGGTCTTTTGCAATGCGGCCGATCTCGCTGCCTGGATGCTGGTTCCCTTGAATATCCTTGAAGCTGGTTCTTAGGCTTTGGGAAAGGCTGAAATCGCAGGGACTGAGGTCTGGGGAGTAAGTAGGATGAGGCAGCACCTCCCACTGATAGTCCCGCAGTAGGTCCTGCACAATGCGGGCTGTGTGCGAACTGGCATTGTCGTGCGGAAGGAGTGGACCAAGTTCCAGGGTCTGGCCGCTTTTTGCGCAAGGCAGGCCGAAGATGGTGGGTGTGGAAGCTCCGATAAAACTTTTGGTTGATGTTTTGGCCCTCAGAAATGCGGTGGATTAGAATAATGCCAAAACTGTCGTAGCATGCGATGATCATCATTTTGTCGGCTCCCTTGGCGCGCCGCAGAACTGATGGTTTCAGTGGCTGGGCAGAATTTTTCGACTGCCACTCGGAATTCTGGCTCTTGAGGTTGGGCTAAATGAGCTAGCTTCTCTCTGTTCTATGATCTCGTATACATGTAGCTGAATATGGCAGCTTTCAAACATTTCGTAAAAGGTGCCCCAGTTCCAAATTACGTCATATTCAACTTAAGAATATGATACCTGACCCGACCAGTCTTATACAAGTTTCTCGTAAAAGTTGCCAATGCCCTATACATGTATCCCCTAATTTTCCCCTACTATTTTCTATCTCCTCTCTGCTCTCACATATTTCTACTCTACTCCTAAAACAGGATCATATTTCTAAAGATGTATATAGCTAAAGCAGCAACTCGGTCCTCAGAAGCCTCCCCTAATCATTACCCTCTGAGGGATATCAACAAGCTAGATTCGGATTTCAACATTAGGAATCAGGGATATAAGGGAATTAACAATCGGGGATTGAGGTTTAGAAATGAAAATGAAAATGAAAATTGGGGATTAAGAATAAATAATGTCTAAATGAACTAGCTTCTCTCTATTCTATGATATACATGTATTCTGTAGTCCTTCAACATTATTTTGGTTCGAGTGCCGCCGCTCTAATGTTGAGGTGCCAATGTTTAGAGTTCATAGTCCCCAGTCAAATTGCGGCAGTCACTTGTCGAAGGCCCCAAGGACAAGACCCTAGTATAGGCCCCCTAAATACCATGCAGGATGTTGGGGACTGAGAGTCCCCTTTCGCGACATTAAATAATTAGTAAATGATCGGAGGCTGAGCCTTACGGGCATGAATTCAAGGTAGTAGAGCACCGGCCGGGTCACATACACGTAGCCCTAGCAACATTTAAACCGTCACCAATTCGCCACTCAAATACATGTAGTACACTGTAATATATGAGCCGTACCTTTTTGTAATCCAGTTTGCCAAAACAATATGCATACGTACATGTAGAACCAACTTCGGGCACTGCGAGTTCACTCGATTCAGTTGAAGGGTAGGCAGAGGCAGAGAGCCAGCATTCTGCCTTAAACTGACTGACTGAATTCATTCTCATAGCATCGCTCTATGCAAATAAGCCTGTCAGCTGTTATCAAACCAACAGCTCCGCTGCTTTCCGCCGCTCCCCCAACAGCTCCGCTGCTTTCCGCCGCTCCCCAACAGCTCCGCTGCTTTCCGCCGCTCCCCCCCCCAACAGCTCCGCTGCATTCCGCCGCTCCCCCAACAGCTCCGCTGCATTCCGCCGCTCCCCCCCCCAACAGCTCCGCTGCTTTCCGCCGCTCCCCCAACAGCTCCGCTGCTTTCCGCCGCTCCCCCCAACAGCTCCGCTGCTTTCCGCCGCTCCCCCAACAACTCCGCTGCTTTCCGCCGCTTCCACCAACAGCTCCGCTGCTTTCCGCCGCTCCCCCAACAGCTCCGCTGCTTTCCGCCGCTCCCCCAACAGCTCCGCTGCTTTCCGCCGCTCCCCCAACAGCTCCGCTGCTTTCCGCCGCTTCCACCAACAGCTCCGCTGCTTTCCGCCGCTCCCCCAACAGCTCCGCTGCTTTCCGCCGCTCCCCCAACAGCTCCGCTGCTTTCCGCCGCTTCCACCAACAGCTCCGCTGCTTTCCGCCGCTCCCCCCAACAGCTCCGCTGCTTTCCGCCGCTTCCACCAACAGCTCCGCTGCTTTCCGCCGCTCCCCCAACAGCTCCGCTGCTTTCCGCCGCTTCCACCAACAGCTCCGCTGCTTTCCGCCACTCCCCCCAACAGCTCCGCTGCTTTCCGCCGCTTCCACCAACAGCTCCGCTGCTTTCCGCCACTCCCCCCAACAGCTCCGCTGCTTTCCGCCGCTTCCACCAACAGCTCCGCTGCTTTCCGCCGCTCCCCCCAACAGCTCCGCTGCTTTCCGCGGCTCCCCCCGCATGCCTCCATGCCTCCAGATCTAGATTCCTTGGTTCTATCCGTGATCCAAAGATCCAACTATACAATATCTCTATCAATCAAACACTAAGTTTGCTGCTCAATCTGCTTTCCATATACCTTGCTTGAGGAGCATTTGGATCAGTGAAGTCTAGCCAGTGTCGTTTAGATCGTCAAAAGCAATACAGCAAGGCATTACAATGTATTTCAAGCGATTCAAACGGCTATTACGCTAGTAGCATTCAACAAGATTGGTTTTGGCGCCACGCAATGTAAAATGTTTGGTACAATGTTACGTCAGTAGATACGAAGTACTATAATAATTGTAATGCAGAACAGCGGCAGTAGCTAAATAATGACACCCGAACTTGAATTTTGCGATAATATTACACGCAATAAATAGCATTGACATCGGAAGGCAATAAGTAAAACAGTAATAAGTATAAGCTATTGAATCGCGAGTACGCGATATGCACCATCACAGTTCGCAGCTAGGCAAATTTTTTTGAAGAGAAAATAACAACAAGGCACACCCAGTATTGTTGAGTTAAAAGTAACAGTTCACAATGGGAGGCGGTGTCAGATCAGTTCTCTCAGTGCGAGCTCTCTAAAGGCGTCAACAGTGTGCGCCTGGCCAATCACCCCAGCGCCATCCAACAGGCAATCCGCGACGCGACTCGCCCGGCCGTAGCCCCGGCGCCAGGGGCCCTGCATCGTGAGCAGCAGAACGTCTTGCACTGGTTGAGAACAGTAGGCCTCCGCGTGGATGGTGTGGCCCGCCAGCTGATGTCTTCGCCTGCGGAGGGTCTCGCTAGGTGATCGCAGCAGTCTGGCAGCGCGGCGTTCTGCAGGACGACTCGGATGGAGCGGAAGGCCGCCCAGGCCAGGCCCCTGCGTCGCGCCAAGTCCTCCTGGACACTGGGCACAAGATCGCCGGGGTACGTGAAGCACGCGCAGCGAGGTAGAGCTGCTGCATGACTGTCGGGTGTCCCAGCAGGTGATTTTGATAGGCAGCTCCGCAGGTACAGTCATCACCTGCGTCTTCTCGATGTTCACCGCTAGCCCGACCGATGCCGCAGCTGCCACCAACCAGGCTGTCTAGCATGCGCTGAGCTCCCTCAGCCGTAGAGGCGGGCAGCGCCAGGTCGTCGGCGTAACCCAGGAGCGACAGCCGCTTCTCCGATTGGCGGCTGCTTGTTTGCCGGCACAGTAGGAAACTGTCCTCATCTGTTGGCAGGGCCCTACGTAGCACCCCATCGAGCACCAACACGAAACGGTTGGACGCAAGCGTGTCGCCTTGTAGCATCCCTGAGGTCGTTTTGAACAGGTCGGATAGTCCGTCAGGTGTCACCACGGCGGCCAGGGTCTCCTAGAAGAGAGTTATGGTTGCTGCGACCAGTCGCTCCGGCACGTGGTATGACCTCAAGACCGGTGCGAGGACATTCTGAAGAGAGAAAAGAGAAATATTATTTTTCACTTCTGAAAAGGATAATTAAATTTTATTAGCAGAGCTACGAGAAAGGGTGAGGCTGAATAGGGATGGGGCTGGAGGGAAGGGGAGGGGCTGGAGGGAAGGGGTAGGGCTGGAGGGAAGGGGTGGGGCTGGAGAGAAGGGATGGGTCTAGAGGAGAGAAAAGGGTGGAAGCTGGAGGGGAGGGCGGGGCTAGAGGGAAGGAGGGTGGGGCTGGAAGGAAAGGATAATGGGACTAGAGGCTAGGAAGGTGGGGCTAGAGGGTAGGAGGGTGAGATTATGAAAAAAGGGTAAGAATTTAATGGGAAAACATTGTGGGACTGGGGAGGAGGGTAATACTGAAGGGAAAAGAAGGTGAGGCTTTAGAGAAGAGAATATGGGCTAGAAAGAAAAAGGTAAGGCCTAGCATTAGAGGGAAAGAAAAGGTCACAACTAGAGGGATATCATGACTTTATATAGCGGCAATGAATAATTATTACTTAGTCTATAGTTGATTAGACTATGGCTAATTATTTCAAAAAGTTTTATATTCTAGCCAATCTAGGCATGCTTTATCTTATATAGTTATATTCCTACTTTTGATTATTAAAATATGTTTGTTTTATCCCATAAAACAATATTATTAAAACATTTTAATATAATACATTATAAACATAGGCTAGGCTTAGGTCTTATAAAAAGATAGGCCTAAGCTACTTAAATTAAAGAAGGACCAAATGAATTTTAGATCCAAAGAAAAAAAAGATTCTTAATCTTATTATCATTAAAAAACATATTCTAATATAGCATAAAGGCTTTATAACACAAAAGAAAAGAAAATATTTTAGACTTAGACCTACTAGTCAATAGTAGAAAATAATCAATGATTTGAAATAGAAGGCTTTGTATTACTATTAGGTAAAAAATTACTAGGCAGGTAGTTTTTATCTATTGCTATTAGATTTTAGAAGCCTAGAAAGCTTATTAAATATGCATTTTGCCTAGGCTAAACAAAAAATGGATATAGTTATGTAAATTTTAAATGATTCCAAAGTCTAAAGAGCAATAAATAAATCTGTAAGCCTAACTAATTGGCAAGTGGTAAAATTTTATGTATAGGCAGGCTTATTTTAATAGCTAGCTAAAATGCAATTTGAATTGTACACTTGTTTACCAATATCACCCGTGGCTTGCTTATAGAATCGGCTGGTGCATACGTGCGCAAATGTATTAAATACAACGTAAAATAAAGCCAGAAATACATGCAGCGCTACACCGCTGCATTCATTACTGGGCTGCAAGGCCGTGTTTTCCGAGGATAGAATGGCCTCACGAGTGGGACACGGCTGCCGCGGTGAACGAAATTAAGTGCGTTTCCCGAGTCGAAAAATAGTAAATTTTCCTATTAAAAAAGTTATCAAAGTAAAGTTTTATCACTTTCATCAGCATTTTTGCACTCCCTTTTGTGTTGACTGTTAAGCTATTTATTTTATATTCACAACTCAATTTTTACGGCGTGCATTTTTGAAACTATCGGTTTTTTGTTTGGGCGTGCACCCAATGTGATTCGGACTACGATTTAAATTACACAGACACTGGCGGTGCAGCTTTAGTTTGATTGTTGAGTCTTACTCTTGTCTTAGGCCTATTCTTTTGTTTAATGATGGATAAATTTTGGAAATGCCAATGCAATGGTAAGCCATTTTTAGTTTGTGTTCTAATGAAATACTGAAAATGCAATACTTGATACCATCATGGTAGCGAAGTATATTGTTTTATGGTTTCGTATTATAGGCCTAATATAGAGAAAATGCATTGAAATTGTCAATTGTCATCATAACTCATAAGTTGGACTTCCTGAACTTATTTATAGTCTTTAGGTAGATAAAATAGTTGCAGTTTTGATAAGATCATAATTTTGTCTCTATAGGGATTTTTGATAGTGCTGATTTCAAATTTAAGCCTTATTTTTGTAGCTTAAAGCCAACTACGGGGGCATGGGGAGGGAGGTTTTTGGGTAGGGAGAATCTTCAATTCATGGGAATTGATTTTATCTACCTAAACTTCAATAGAGGGATGGGGGTCTATTGAAGATTAGGTAGGCCTAGGTAAATTCCAAATTCAAGAGGGGTCTGATGAGGCCAAGGGGGGGGTGGGGCTTGACTTACTTGACTTAGCTGCAGGGCTGTCCCGGAGGGGACACAGCGGGAAGGCGCGGGCGCCCATTCCGCTAGTCCCTGAACAGCCGACGCGTCACTATGGATGGAGGGTTGGCGCCGCCCAGGGAGGTCCCCCAGTGTCGCCAGCAGCTATGGTGCTCTCTGGAAAGGAGAGTTCAGCCCTGCGGGTGGCCCGAAGGTAGCGCATGAGCTGATTAAAGTTTTCGGGTTTGCACGCTTCAGTAATAGATGTGTGTGGCCCGAGGTAAGTGAGTCTGGCCTGCGTGAAGGCGGGACAGATGCTGACGAAATGCTCAGCGGTTTCGTCACCTGAGTTGCAGAAACTACAGGTGGCGTTGGTGGCGTTGCCCTGCAGGTACTGGTGCCTGGAGAAGCAGCCGTGACCAGAGAGGGTCATGGTGGCAGCCCGGATGTCTCTGCGCGAGAGGCGCAAGAGGAGCTTCCGGAGCTGGTGAGAGGGCTGAGGGACAGCGCCTCTGGATTGCCTGCAGTTCGTGCGGTTCGCCCAAGTCGAGCGGTGCTGAGTCCTGATCCACGCTTTGATGCGCGAGTCGATGACACAGCCAGGAATCGGGACAAGAGGTTCGGGGCCGAGAAAGGAGCCGGAGGCACCAACTTTTGCAAGGTTGTCAGCCAACTCATTTCCTCGGATCCCCACATGCCCCGGAACCCACTTAAGGGTAATTTTGTTGGCGGAACCCAACACATTGAGGAGTTTGATACAGTCAAGGACTGTAGCAGAGTTGGTGCTGCAGCCACTGATGGCGTGCAAGGCAGCTTGGCTGTCCGAATGGAAAATGATGTTCTTACCAGTAACGCCAGTGGCGAGAAGCTCTGCAGTGCAGGAGCTGATGGCCAGAACTTCATTTTGGAAAACACTGGAGTTGACCCCAGTGTATTGAGCGTGGGTAGCGATGACCCTCCCGTTCAGAAAGATTCCAACACCAAAGCCGGTGTTGGCTGACTGCTTAGAACCGTCGGTGTAGCAATGAAGCTCACCAGGGTTCCAATGGTCATTGATGTTATCGCGCGAGTCGATAGCTACGGAGTAGCGCTGTCTCAGGTTGAGCGTTGAGGCAATGCCATTGGTGAAGACGCGATTGGCCTGACACTCGTTGAGAAAGTTGAGGCACAGATCGCTATGCGGGACAAGGTTCCGCTTAGCAGGTGCTCTCATGTAAATGAATTTGACGCCGGCATCAATTAGACGCCGCGTCGTTCTAGCCGCCTCACCCCTGATGAAGAGGTCAAGAGGCGGAAGATTAAGAAAGGCCCCCATGCCAGCAAAGGGCGTAGACCTGGTGGCGTTGCAGATGAGCCTACACGCTCTGCCTTGGATCGTGTTGAGCAGGTCTGCATGGCTTTTGACCTGGGTAGCGCTAACCCAGACAACAGAGGCGTACGTAATGGCAGGTCTAACTACGGAAGTATAGATCCACCAAAGCCGCTTTGGGGATAGACCCCAAGAAGTGCCAAGTGCTCGTCGGAGCTGGGCCAGGATGGCTGAGGCACACTTAGCTTTTGCTTTCACGTGGAAGGACCAGTTGAGCCGGTGGTCAAGTGTGACCCCGAGACATCTGGTCTGGTGCACGAAGGCAATATCTCTGCCGTAGAGCTGCAGAGGACGTATGTTCCAGCATAGTCTGCTGGTAAACATAATGGCAACGGTTTTGGGCTCAGAGAGTTCCAAACCATTGTCATTGGCCCAGGATTCTGCTTTGCGGATAAAGCTCTGCATCAGATCCCTGAGCGTGCTGGGAGACGGTCCTGCCACAATGGCCGTGACGTCATCAGCATACCCGACTTTGAAGACGGGGTCAGGTCGGGAGTCACTCAGAAGAGCGTCCATGACCAGGTTCCAGAGCGTCGGGGTGAGGACTCCGCCTTGGGGTCCACCCTTACAGACTCTGGTGGAGGCAGTTTGCCCAAGAAGTTGGGCAGTGACCGTACGGTTGGAGATCATGTACATGATCCACCGTATGAGGGTAGCATGAGCTTTGCGATTTTGAAGGGCCCTCTGAAACGCTTCAAAGATAACGTTGTCGAAGGCGCCAACAATGTCAAGAAAGAGAGCCAGGGCGTAACCGTCACCCAGTACCGCCCGTTCAATCTTTTCGACAATCGCATGCAGGGCGCTGTCAGTCGACCTCCCGGTACGGAAGGCGTGCTGATTATTGCTGAGGGGCATCGCTGTCAGCTCGCAGGAGAGCAGCCGCCAGAGAATAAGCCTCTCAGTGAGCTTAAGCATTGCTGACGTTAAGCTAATTGGCCGGAAGGCCTTGACGCTTTGGTAGTCACCCTTCCCAGGTTTGGGAATAAAGACTACTCGAGCTTCAGTCCAGCTTTTGGGAACGTATCCCAGCTGGATAGAGGCCCGCATAAGATTGCGGGTGAGTCTCAGGAACGAGGGTATCTTGGCTGCTTCACGAAGGAGAACAGGGTAGATACCATCAGGTCCAGGAGATTTGAAGGGTTTGAAGGTTCTGACCGCACGAGCGATTAGGTCTTCAGTGACAATGCCCGCCGCTAGGGTGGCTCCATCCATCGAATGGTTGGGCTCCGGTCTAGCAGTAGGTACCCTCGGGAAGAATGTGCTAAGCATATGCTGAAGCACTTCTTCAGGGTCTTTAGTAAGAGAGCCATCATCTTTTTTGATCATGGCTAATTTGGACATTTTGTCCATTGTAAGGGCCTTGACAAGCCTAGAAGTAGGTCTGTCTTGATCCAATTCATTGCAGAATTGGCGCCACTTACATTCCTTGGCCTTGCGCACTTCAGATTTGAAATTGCGGGAGGCTTGCCGGAAAAGCTCCATGTCCTCCGGGTTTCCGGTCTTCATGGCACGGCGATGAAGGCTTTTGGCCTTCCGCCTGAGTTTCCCCAGCTCCGGGTTCCACCACGGCGCCGAGGTCTTGCCTCTGTAGGCGCGAGCAGGACAAGCCGCTTCGTAGGCTGCAATAATGCAACCTGTCAGCGTCTCAGCCATATGATCCACATCCTCGCAGGTCTCAATCGGACGTAAGTCCGTGAGTTCCTGCAGGTGCAGATCAAGGGCAGCCTTGTAGGCCGCCCAATCAGTGTTGCGGATATTGCGTCTCCAAGTGATCGGAGACTGGGTTTTAGTGTCCGCGATATTAAAGGCAATAAAGCAGTGGTCAGACAGGGAGGGCTCCTCAGACCAGACTCTCCACTCCTTGACTCTGTCAAAGAGTCTTGGGGTAACGAGTGTGGCGTCGAGGACCTCGGTCCATCTGCCATTATTAAAGGTAGGAGTGCTGCCGCGGTTGCAGAGCATGAGGTTTGTGTTAGAGATGAGGGCCAGAAGCTCCTCTCCTCTAGTGTTGGTATCTTTGCTGCCCCAGTGCTTGTGGTGCGCGTTGAGGTCGCCCCCTAAGCACAGCTCAGCGTTCTGGGACTCGCAGTACTGCGCAAGGCGCAGTAAACTCTCGGAGCAGGGTCTCTGTCGCCTGGGATATAAACCGAGGCAACAAGACACGTACGCGGAGAGAAATGATTAGATTGGATGACGCAAAGGTCTCCATCAGAGAGATCAGTCCTCAGCCAAGCCTGGAGATGGCTAGCAGCGAGGATAGCCGCTCTAGGGCGGCTGTTCCCCGGGCCACACACATAAAAATCAGAGTAGCCAGAGGGAATGTTGGGCAACTTACCGTTGCGCATCCAGGGTTCCTGGATCAGGATGAGGCCTGGCCTGTACAGCTCAGCAATCTTCATCAGATTTACTGACGCAGATACGCAATGCTGTAAATTTATTTGCAGACAGAATGTCGCTCCTTTGGCAGCGTGGAGCTTAGTCATACTGTATTAAATGCAATATCTGGCTAGAGCCCAGGGTCATCAAGGAGACTTGGACAACAGATCGTCCTCGTCCCAGGCCGCTGGGGCTTGACTGGGAGATGGGAGTTGGTCGACGTCCATGGCCTCCTCACCCCCACCGGCCCCCCAGCAGACTCCTCAGGCTCCGATGACAGGATGGAGGAAGCTTCCTCACCTGCATCTTTACCTTCAGACCCCACCAAGGTGGCCGAGGAGAGCTCGGATTCCGAAGACCCGGCCTCGTCCTCAACTCCTTCTCCGACTGGCAGGTTTGGTTCCCGGGGCTCGGCCGGAGCCGTTACCGCGGTCGCCGAACTGCTGCTAGCAGAGGGGCGAGATGCAGCTTTGGCTTTGGGATCGGCTTGCGCCTTTCCTTGGGCCTTAGACTGCGCCCCGCTCTTGCCGGAGATGCCGGGGTTGGCAGTAGCCTTCCCTTTGGCAGACTTTCCTCGGCGCAACTTGAGCTTGAGGGCACCCAGCTGGAAAGAGGATCCATTAGGGTACCGACTCGCCCAAGTGCTGGAAAGGCCGAGGACAATTGAGTTGCCCGTCTCCCCCCTGCGGACTTTACGGTGATACACCAGTCCACTAGCAGGGAGGTCGGGGTTCAGACGCAGTAGGACCCGGCGAATAACGTCTGGTCCAGCTGCGGTGCTCTTAGCAGGGACGAAAACCACATAGGGTATCGTCTTTGGACGCTGGCCCTCGCGAAGAAAAAGAGCTCCGCCAAGGTCAGCATCCAAGGAGACCGTCGGTAGCCGCTGGAGCAGCCGCCGAGCGTCCTCCTCGCTGCTAGGAGCAATAAGAACGAATGTGCTTCGCAGCACCATCCGCTCAACGCCGATGGAGATTCCCTCCTCGACAGTCAGCTCAATCAGATAGGAGTCAACAGCACTCCACACTTTTTGAAGCTGATCAGTGGTCCAGTCCTGGTCGCGACCTTGGATGATCACTCCCGGGATTTTGGCCTTGGCCTTCGCCGCAAAGGTAGCTCCCGAAGGAACCTCCTTGTTGGCAGTGGCCATTTGTTGCGCCGTGGTTTCGGCCTCAGCAGCCGCGGCAGCAGCTCCAGGGAGCGCCGCCGCTGAACTACTGGAGCTTCCACCGGCCGGCCCGCCTGGTTGCCTTGGGACTCCAGTCGCTTCAGCATCCATGGTGGACGCCGCCGCTTTGGCCCCCGCAGCTCCCTTCTTGGCCTGCCTTTTGGCGCGTTGTTTAGCGCGTTTGCGCTCAAGCCGAGCCCGCTGAGCTTCATCGGATCTGCCAGATTTGGCCGGTCCTTTAGGCTCAGAGCTCGCGGTTCCCTTAGATCCACCAGCGGAGCTGGCAGGTCTTAGGGTATTTTGAGTTTGGTAGCTCTGGTCGGATCTGCCAGCAGAGCCAGCCGGTCCTTCCTTTGCCACAGTTGAATCAGTCGGTTGGGATCTGCCAGCAGGGCCGGCCGGTCCTTCGGACTGAGGTTGGGGTTTAGAAGGGTCCCCATCCCTAGAAATAGCTTGTTTATCCATAGTCGGCTCGAAGGCCATGATAAAAGGTTGGTGGGCTACCCTCAAAGGGGCGCGGTACCCACCCGGCCGCTCCACCTGACCGGGCAGTAGGCCAATAGCACCCTCAAGGCTGGCCCGACACCAGGAGGGGGACCGCTTGCGACCGGACTACTCCCCGGCCTTCCAGCCCATCGGCACGGTCAACACCTTAGGCATTAGAGAGTACGTTGAGCAGTACCACGGCCTGCAGGTTGGCGAGCCAGACCCGCATACCCAAATTCGGCCGAAGCCACTGGATAGGGTCGCCAGCGCCGGAGCCCAGTCTGTCCAGCAGCCCTAGGGACTGCCTTGAACACACGCGGGGACGAGTACCCTGGGTCGACTTGCGAGACAGCGTGGGGGGGGGGTCTGCGGCTGCCAGAGGCAAATAGAGGGTGCAGACCTCCCACCAGCCTTGACCTGCTGAAGATAGGGGCAGGCGTGAAGCATCGCAGACCTTAGCCCATGGGCCTAGTCTGTCTCATACTTCAGACATACTTCAGGGGGTGGGGCAATAACCACCAACCACCAGGGCCATATGACTAACCACCAACCATATGGGGGTTTTAGGGTGAAGAGAATCTTTATTTGGGTCTCCAATGAGCAAATAAAAAATAGAAAAATGAACTAATCATGAAAATTGATATAATGTTCTGAAGAAAGTTGAAGAAATTTTTGGTTAGAAAATAAAGCTTATTATCAATAAAAAGAAGATAAAATTTACTTTCCAACAAGTGTTTCTATGCTATAATAGGTGCAATAACAAGAAAGCTATATGGGCAATCCTATACTTCCGTTCGGTAAATTATTTTCACATTTGAATTCGTACCACCGAGTCAAATGACGTCGATTGGCAATGTGTCTATGGCCAAAAGTTTGAGCGAACAGAGTTTAAAGGGGTGCAAACTATTCTAAACTGGACTATAGTCTGAACCATAGACTGTTTGGCTTCTGACTGAGCCATAGATATTTTTTCCGGTCGGAAGCACACTGGTCCCTGTACAAGAGGAATGGAGATGAAGGAGTAAGGAGATGAGGAGATAAGGAGATGAAGGATGAACGAGTAAGGAGATGGATCAGCTTCTCTGTTTGAACTGACTGGGGCTAGGAAAAAGAATGTTTCTTATATTGTTTGTGTTGCCCATTCTTCTTGTACAGGGACTAGTGTGCTTCTGACTGGAAAAAATATCTATGGCTCAGTCAGAAGCCAAATAGTCTATGATTTAGACTATAGTACAGTTTAGAATAGTTTGTTTGTTTTAGTTTGTTTTAGTTTAGAAAAGTTCCGAAAGTACAGAGTTTTTATTGTCTTAGGAGCAGTAATCATTTCATTCAACAGATAGAAGTTCAAAGTTGAGGCCAAAGAGGCGCTCATCTGAAACCCGTGGAGCACCATCCAAGGGGTAGACGTGCTTTAAGTCCTGGAAGAACTCATTGACGAACTGTTTCATTTCTTTGTTACAATGGGAGCGGTAATGCGGTATATTAGCTCGACTAGGTATGAAGCGAAGTGTAGTGCGCTAGTTCCACGCATGTTCTTAAATTTGGCTTTTGCAGTACCCCAAAGCCCTCAATGCGATTCGTGTATACGTCTTTCTTCTTGCCATTTTGTTCAATAGTCATCTTAAAGTGCTCTTTGTGGTAGACAACCCAGTGACTGTAACCCATGTGTTCCAAGTCAAGGTAAGCAGACCAGCCGTCGCTGAATACAGTCGTTCCGGGGAGAATGAACTTCTCAATTAAAGGTAGAAGAGTTTCTTTTGACCTGTTTTCAACAGGCCAAATGACAGTACGGCCATCGTGTCTGTTTGTCATGCCAAAAATCCAAATTTGTTGGCCTAGTTTCGCACCTCGGTTATATTTCATCTTTTGGCCAAAGAGGGACTCATCTATTTCAACGATGTGTCCGACACTGCCAAGAGAGATTGTATCTCAACGTGTCTTGAACCATTCACATATTATGTCTCGAATGAAGTGGCCCCATTGCACGGCTGCCTCCGCTTCAATGCCGTACATGGCGCGCAGTGAACTGTGGGTTATAATATGGATGCACCCCCCTCAGTTTCGGAAAGCGATCATTCTTAATGTAATTTGTACATTGTAATGATCGTCAACCGAAAGTACATGGCTTACCTTTGCGGAGTGTTCAGAAGATAACCAATGCAGTACCCAATGATGTCCATTGGATTCAGTTTAGAATTCTTGAAAAAAGTTCCCCTTCTAATAAAGACTTTTTTCATGTGCTCCAAATGGCAAACCAGCTCCCTTCTTGCACCGGAACACGATGCCGTCTGTCGAATTATGGGCCTTGACAATGTTCATTGACGATGCACAAATAGGGCAGGGCATGGTTTCCAGAAGCAGTCCTTCTCTTTGAAGAAGGCCAATCCAGTTTTCAGCTATAATAAAGCGCCATGACATGGGACACACCAGTTCCTCGATATGCTCCAGTGGCTTCAAATCAACAAACAAGCCGGCACGTTCAATTTTCCGTTCTTTGGCAGGTTTTGAGCATGCCATAGTGAGTGCTACTGAAATATGAGAAAGAAAAGCTGTAGTTTCGGATCACGATCATTTGTATTCAAAAGTATCATTTAAATGATCGCATTCCAAAACTGATTATATACACATCCATGACAGAAATAATGCTATTGATGTTGCTGGTTTTAAATTGGAAAGTTTCTCTGTTTTTCTGTAGTTTCAGATCGCGATCCTTTCTATTCAAAACTTATATTGAAATGATCGCCTTCCGAAACTAATTATATAGTTGCCGTTTTACCATGATTTCTACAGCACAGTATACCATTTTCATAGGTGATCGTCAACCAAAACTTGTAAGAAACGGAATGATTGTCATCCGAAAGAATGCCGTATGTACTAGGCCTTTCAGCTCTCTCTAAAAAATCTCAACCGCTGACACCAAAGTTATACTAGTGGTGTTTCCTGTACACTGAGAATCCCATCGTTATGTCACCAAGGTTGTACTAAGGGTAACTCTTTTTACTGAAATTGTCAAAGGGCTAAACTTCCTACACTAATCTTTAAGTTGGTAGCTGCCACCAGGATTATCCTATTAATAAATTATGAGTTTATCAATCTTAGAATAATCCGAGAAATGTTTCTTAGAATTGATCTGAGTATATATCTTAGTATTTAGTCGGAGTATTTAGTCTGAGTATTTAGTCTGAGTATTATTCTTAGAAAACTATTAGCTCTTAAAGATTTTATTCCTCTGTTATTCTGGTAGTGTTCTATTTAATAATTTGGCCTGAGCGGTATTTTGGCTTACTGGTATATGTATTTCATGTACTTTGCAAGTCCTTGGGCGTTACCGAGATCAGAGGGTCACAGCCTCCGGTTATTCTTACACGTATGACTTCAGATCTACTTCGTATTCTCTTACTACTCAATACTGCTGCTTCTCAATAGTATGTACTGTATACGCTTCAGTCTATTTCGCTCTTACTTCTTAAAAGGAATTAACACAGAAAACACTTCTTCAACTCTTATTTTCTTGGAACTTTTACTATTCGCTATCAATCACTTATTGTGGAATCGCGATGTGCGAGGTTGGTCTCCTCTCCGCTGAATTTGCTTCTATTTATACTAATTTTTACGATGATTTATGGACAAGTCGTGGTACCTGCGGTTTCGGCTACTGGTTTTCTTATTTGCTACTAAGGATTTTACTAGTGGATTATTGTCTGCTGTACTGATTTGAGATTTGGTAGAATCGCTGTCACCAGGTTTCCTGCTTTCCCTAATTCTAGTACTTTAGATTAAAGAAGTGAGTCAGGACACCAAAGATTATATTTAACAGTTGGAAATATTTAATAATAAAGAGAATGTGTACAAAAGGTTATTTATTCCCTAGTTTTATTCCCGTTGTGCGTTGGGCAAGACTCCCAATATTTAGAGGCAAGACTCCTCCGTGCAAGCCTAACCCTTATATTTCCCTTTCTTACCACTTCTTCGTGAACTCTCTAAGTTAAACAGGAGAAGACACTCCAACGAAGGCGTTTTTTTTCCCAAGAGCCCAACTGCTCTGTAGTTCTAAAGGAACCCCAATTTTATCCACTTACCCCCGCTCTAATTATTTCCCCGGGTTGAAACTACTAAAAGCATATTTGAACCTGCAAAATTTCCCGTTCCTAAAATAATGCCCTACTACACCTCCCCCTCGCTACAAGAATGTGCAAAACCCCCTTTTGTACATTAATTGTTGTGTGTATTTTATTCGAGAACAATGTTAAGTTTTCCACAAGGCTGTGGTATGCTGAATAATGTCATAGTTTGGCTAAATAGTTGCACGCATCAGCTAGCATAATAAAATCGCAATGGCATACAGTTCATGGTTAATTGGCTGGATAATGGCTTAATGATGAAATTGTAGTGCGCGTACAGCTTTCGGTTCAATGGTTAAATGGGTGGTGCAAAAATTTTTGGCAAGTGGGACATTGTTGGCGCAAGAAAAAGAAATATTATAAAGAATATTCGCGTGAGCAATAGTTTTGGCTAAGAAGGTAGGATCATGTATGGCAAGTAGTAAACTGCTAATAACAAACAACAAAAAAACAAAAAATGCTGTGTCCTAATAAAGCACTGTGTAATTGTTAAGGCAGCCTATGTAAATAATATTCGTTCCAAGGGATGGTAAAATATATTTGGAAGTGTCTGTTATTAATTTCAGCTTATTAATGTGAACTAATCGGTGTGTACCGGCCGTAGGTTCACCGTATTCTGCGCCGACAGGTATAGAAGCCCATTGATGGGTACCATTCTATGGATCGGATCGAACTGTTCCGCCAGGTACTCGAGTAGTTCTGTTGTGGCCCTCATGCATCTCGGCCCTCGGGCCCTACTTTCTGCATATTGCAAGCAGTAGCTACACGCCATTTCGAAGCATTTGATGGCCTCGTCGTTCGTGGCAGTGGTCAGGAATGCGGCACAGGCCTCCGGTAGATTGCGCTCGAACTGGCCGGTTTTACCCGTTCGCAGGATCTTCTTTTTGAGAGCGCGCCGGCACTGACGAAACTTGGCCTCTTGCCCGCCGGGGCTCGTCTGCTGTTCGGCCGGGCAGTCCTCTGTGCGCGGCTCCTCACTGGTATCCGCCCTGAGCAGAGTCGCGTAATTGATGTCGTGGCTCGAGTCTAACGCAGGCCCAGGCTGATCTTCCTCTGGTTGGCGTACCGGTTGGCATTCAGTTGTCTCGTCTGACTCGTCAACGAGGCTTACTCCTTCTTCATGCTGCCAAATCTCTTCCATGAAGCGCGCCATCTCATCTCGAAATCTCTCCTCTTCTTGTTTGGTCGCCCTCTCTAAATCTTCTAGATTCACATCTACGACTAATCCTCCTTCTGGTTCACTGTCCTCTTCTCTTGGTTCCAGCTTCCGCCTCTTATGTTCTCCCTCGATGACCTTCGTGCTTGCGTCATGGACAGCCCTAATTCGTGGAGGTTCATTTTCTTCTTGGCCTTCATTCCTCCTCTTCTGTCCATAGATCTTCTTTTTAGCGTACACTCGCAACGGGGCGTCGGCCATTGTTAATTAGTTTTAGGCTGTAAGAGGTTAAATGGGTTAAACAACTCCGCTATCCTCTGTACATAACTTTTCTGGTTTAGCCTGATAGTTAATCTATCTGGAGCATGACGCTCTCTCGCTGGCCTAGCTTCTAAATTAATCCCTAGATTATTGTTATTATTTAATTGTACTGGCATAACTCCTTGTACACCTACTAAATTATTTTGATTATTATTTTGATGCTGCACTTGTTGATTTGGCACTAACTGCACATTATTTTGATTTTGCACTGGCATAAACTGCTCATTATTTTGACGTTGCACTGGCATAAACTGCACTGCGTCTTCGTACTCGTCTTCACTTTCTGAGTCATTGTACACATTCGGCTGGCTATTGGCTAACTGTTCCCTATTGCACTGCTTCTTTTGTTCCTTTGGCTTAGTACGAGCTTCTTCCTCCTGATAATCTGCTTGTGGTACTTTCATTAAATTATCCCTATGCATAATAAGTTCTTCCTTCCTAGCCTTCTTATTTTTGGTGACTGGTCTAATCTTAAAGACTACTTCTGATAATTGTTCTACAATTTCGTAAACTGCCCTTTGCTTTATGTGAAATTTGTTAGCCTCTGTGTTAGCAATTACTGGATTATTGATAAATACTAAGCTTCCTACAGACAATATTTTCGGCTTAGGCTTATTAGAGTACTCCTGCTCACGGTTTTGTTGCACTAATTTTAATCTCTTTCTTGCTAGTTCTTGGCCTTCCTGCAGATTCTGCTGATGATCCTGGACATAAGATGGCAGGTCCTGAAACTGCTTTGGCTCGTTCAGCTCATTGTCACAGGGCATTCTGGCCTCTCGTCCAAAGACTAAATAGTGCGGACTAAATCCTGTGGCAGTGTGCGTGCTGGTTCTCAGAGCTGTTATGCAACCTGGCAACAGAACGTCCCAGTTGGAATGCTCCTTCTCCAGTAAACAGGTGAGAATTGATTTAATCTGCTTATTAAGGTTTTCTACTAAGCCATTGCTCTGCGGATGATAACTAGTTGTTCGAGTGTGTCTAATGCCATAGAGGTCTAAAAATTTCTTAAAGGCCCTACCAGTGAACTGTGTTCCCTGGTCTGTGTGAATCCATTGTGGAATCCCGAAATCAGCGAAAACTCGTTCTTGTAAAATTTTGATAACTGTTTTAGCCTTCTGATTCCTAATTGCGAATGCGAATGGAAATTTGCTAGTGCTGTCTATGACTGAAAGTATATATTTGTTTCCTGATTTGCTAGTTTGGCCAATAGGTCCTATTAGATTTATGTGCAATCTACCGAACGGTTCGACTACAGGATAGTTCTGAATTGGTGCCTTAATTCTTCGTCTAGTTTTGCTTTCTAGGCATGATTTACATTTGGCTACGTAGCGTTCAACTGCTGTTGCTAATCCTGGCCTCCAAAATCGAATTTTAATTCTCTGATAAGTGTTATCTCGACCTAGGTGTCCCGCTAACGGTGAATCATGGAATTGGTGAAAGACTTCACTATCCAGAGACTTGGGCAACACTACCTTTGGATCAGTCTGCCCCATAGATAAGTCTACTTTGAGTACACCGTCCTCAATTCTGAGCAACTCATAGTAACCTAAGAGGTTCCTACAGTCGTGGGTTAACTCTAGTCGTTCTTGAAATGTCGGTTTAGGCGAGTCATTCTCGATTAAATTTCTAACAAAGCCTACCGCCGGATCGGCTAGCTGTGCTGCGATCAATTGGTCACGGCGAACTGGGCTACGGAGATAGTCACTGAGCAGGGCATTGCATGCAGGCGGATTTCCGGTTTTAGGCTCCTGTCCCTGTCTATTGTCTAGCCTACTGCTACTAAAGATCGGAGTATTGTGTCGGTTCGTGACAGTGTCTTGTGACGAACAGCATGACGGAACTCCTGCTCGAGCTACAGGTTTCAGCGAACGCGGAATTGCCTGAGCTGACAGTAAAAGCTGATGCTGGGTCTGTATTCACAGTTGCCCTACAGCTTAGCGACCTGGCATGTGGGGACATCTCTTCCGGGTGAGGATCAGGGATCCTGGATAGAGCGTCAGCATTCACATGTTTAGGGCCACTCCTATGTTCTATCTCAAAATCAAATTCGGAAAGTCTTTCGATCCAACGACCTAAAATGTCTGTCTGTTCGGTTTGGCGAAGCAACCAGGTTAGGGCATTGTGATCAGTGCGCACCTTAAAATGTTTTCCTACGAGGTAAAATCTAAAATACTTCAGCGAGTCAACAATCGCTAGAAGCTCCTTCCTCGTAATCGGATATCTCGTTTCTGACTGCCTCATCTTCCGACTATAATACGCGATCGGCCTTTCTATGCCGTCGCTCTGAACTTGATTCAAGACCGCCCCAATTCTGACATCTGATGCATCAGTGTCTAACACAAAATAAACTTGGGGGTCTGTATTAAACTCTGGGTAAGCAAGCACTTCTTCGGAACACATCCGTTCCTTCAACGACTCGAAGCATTCATCATGAATCCTGGTCCATTTGTCCTGGATACACTTGATGTTCTTCTTAGTTAACTCACAGAGTGGTGCTGCTACCTCGGCAAAATCTCTAACGAATTTTCTATAGTAGTTACAGAGTCCGAGAAAACTTCGAAGCTCTGTCACAGATTTAGGTTTCGGCCAGTTCCTAATTGCTTCTAATTTTGACGCATCTCTCTTAATTCCTGTTTTGCCTATGACGTGTCCTAAATATTGTAGCTCTGATTTGAAAAGGTGACATTTCTTAGCCTTTAGTTTCATGTTAGCTTGTATTAGTCTCTTGAGCACTTCCTTCAGGTGTTCTAAATGGGCTTCGAAATCTGTACTGTAAACTATTACATCATCTAAGTAAGCTATGGCGAACTTTTGTGCAATGTCCTTAAGAACTAAGTTCATGCACCTTTGGAAAGTTCCTGGAGCTCCTTGCAATCCCATTGGCAACACTTCGTACTCAAACGAGCCTCGATGTAAAGTTGGAAAGCTAGTCTTGCACTTATCTTCTTCCCTAAGAGCTATCTGATAATATCCCGAAAATAGATCTAACGTAGAAAATTGACTGGCTCCATGGAGACATGAGAATGTTTCATTGATATTAGTTATTGGATACGGAAAGTACTCAGATTTGTTATTTAGTGCTCGATAGTCGTTAACTAATCTCAGCGAACCGTCTTTCTTAGGTACTATGACTAATGGAGTCGAGTACTGCGAGTAACTAGGCCTAATTATGCCTCTAGCCAACATGAGATCCAACTGCTCATCTACCTCCTTGATCCAATGAGGTGGAATTTTCCTAGCTGGTATCTGAACTGGGTTGTTGTCCTTCAAGATAATTTCATGTGTGACTAAATGCGTTCTGCCTAAGTCCAACTCGTGCTGCGAGAAAGCTGCTGAATGTTCCTTGACGACCTCGATCACCTTTTGTCTCTGCTCCTGAGTCAGTTCATTTCCTATGTTAATCTCACTAATCCAATCTTCTGACTTCTCCTGCACCTGACTGATCTTTTCTCTACCTTCGCAAAACTGCGTGTTCCTATTCCGCTCTTCTTCTGGCTGTTCCTTGAGATAGTTAAGCTCGCTAGCTAAGAGTGGTTTAGCCATCCCTACTAATGCTGATGCTGGTACTCTAGCTTCCTGTGAACTGGTGTTGATCACTTCTAAATAAGCTTCCCCTTGTCTCAGAGTTACTAAACTTGGCACTACAGTTACCTTCTCTGTTCTAGTCTTTAATCCTGATCTGAGTGGCTCAACAACTGATGGCACTCCGAAATTAGTTTCACTACCTGCTGCTAATCTGACTTTGACTAATCCTGAACTATTGGCTGGAACTGTCGTCTTTTCTGCGACATAGATTCTCCTAACCTGAGGCTTAGCTCTGGTTGATCGAAGCGGAATTCTAGTTCCTTGTTTCATGGTCAGCATTCCTGCATCGAAGTCAATAGTAGTACAATAATTTTGGACAAACGTCACACCTATTACATTGTCTACATCTGCGTCACATAAGAGAAACTCAACTTCTTCTTCGAAATCGCCAAATGTTGCCTTAATAACTACGAAACCCTTAATTGGAATAGGTTCTTCCATAAAAGAAACAATTCTATTGTCCCAATGCTTAATTAGATGCCTATTCTTGCCAGTGAAAAGATGCTTCAAGGTTTCGCGTCCTAAGATATTTCTATTACTGCCAGTGTCTAATAGATAAACTATTTCCTTATTTAAAATGCTGCCAGTGATGTACGGATCATAACTTTGTTTTTTAGTTTGTTCAGTTAATTTTGGTTGTTTTAGCTGCTGCTTGCTAGAATAAGGTTGCTGTTGTGGTGCGGTTGAAAAGTGCTGAGAATAAATATTTGGCTGATTAAATGATTGATTAAATGATTGCGCATGCGTACTGTTATACACTGAAGAATTCAATTCACTATTTACAGAAAAAGTATCGCTGCTATTTACAGGTTGTGAGGCTACAGACTGTGAGGGATCTACTGCTGGAAAGCGTTGCCTCCGACGCTTCCGTCTATTCCGTTTCCCGAATTCTGCTGCTGAGGGTAATGCGGCTGCTGATACTGCGGCTGCTGATACTGCGGCTGCTGATACTGCGGCTGCTGATACTGCGGCTGCTGATACTGCATTTGCTGCTGAGCCGGGTACCTAAGCTGGTTCTGCGGATGTGGCTGTCTACAGTTCTTAGCTATGTGACCTAGCTTGCCACACCTGTTACACTTTACTGGGGGACGCCCTTGCTGATTCTGGCCTTGCTGCTGCTGACCTGACGGCTGCTGCTGCTTGACCTTTTGCTCAACGTTCTGGTGGTGTCGGAGTAACTCCTGAAGCACCTTCTGCTGGTTTTCTAGCGCCTCACCCTGCTTGCGGACTAATTCCTTCAAGCTATTCTCAGCTTCTTCTCCTCCAGTTGCCTTACACTGCTGCGGATCTCTACCTCGGCGAGACATAGCGTACGCCATTTCAATACGTCGCAAGACTCGACGTGTCTCTTGAAGCGAGTTTACCTGAGCTAGCAGTAGCTTTTCTCTAGTCTCTGGGGCAACCCTAACACCTCTAATGAACTGTTCCACCACCTCTTCCTGTCTCTGATCGTTAGTTAGATGGGGAAACGCCCTGCATGCTAGCTCTGTTAGCTTCTCAGCGTAGTCATCAGTGCTCTCAGTTTTGCACTGGAACCTACTACGGAACTCTTCCCTAGCTTCTTGAGCACTACCTACATGCGTGAACCGCTCGATTAGCCTATCTTTATAGTCTGCGTATGCTAGATTAGGATCTAAATTTAGCCTTGTCACGATAGCGAACGCTGACTGAACATCTAGGTTAGACAGTAGCTCATTCTTCCACTCAGCTGGGGGTATCTCATCTGCGATACACCTCTGCTCAAAAGCCTGAATCCACACGTCTATATCCTGATTAGGCGTGTACTTTTGGATCCTAATATGTTTCCTAATGTCTAGCCTGTCTCTAATGCCTTCAGCCAGTGCTTCTACTACGTCATTCGCTTCCATATTAGTTTAATTTTAGGTTGGATTTTAGAATTAACGCTTCTGGTTTAATAATTTTGGTCAGTAAATTGGCAAGACTCCAAATTTAGCTGCTAAATTGCCTAATGGTAAGACTTTAGTTAATAAAGTAGCAGTGACTCTACTTTTATTACTTCCGCCTTACTTCTGGTCTTAATTGAGACCTTACTAATCTTCTAGCGAAGAAACTAAGTTAGAATTCCTTTCAGGAGCGTTAATCCGTTCCTAATCCGTTAATCTCTTAATCTGAGATCAGACAATCTTAGATCAACTGACTATGTACATTAATTCTCTAATTTAGAACCTAATTAGTAAATTTGTGTTAGTTTTAGTTCTAATTTCAGCACATAGGAGTTAATTCGTTGATCCCTTACTAATCCTAAGCTCCAGTCTAATGTATGCGCTTCTCGGGTATTCTAATCCTCTAAGCTGCCACCAATTGGACAAGTCGTGGTACCTGCGGTTTCGGCTACTGGTTTTCTTATTTGCTACTAAGGATTTTACTAGTGGATTATTGTCTGCTGTACTGATTTGAGATTTGGTAGAATCGCTGCCACCAGGTTTCCTGCTTTCCCTAATTCTAGTACTTTAGATTAAAGAAGTGAGTCAGGACACCAAAGATTATAGTTAACAGTTGGAAATATTTAATAATAAAGAGAATGCGTACAAAAGGTTATTTATTCCCTAGTTTTATTCCCGTTGTGCGTTGGGCAAGACTCCCAATATTTAGAGGCAAGACTCCTCTGTGCAAGCCTAACCCTTATATTTCCCTTTCTTACCACTTCTTCGTGAACTCTCTAAGTTAAACAGGAGAAGACACTCCAACGAAGGCGTTTTTTTTCCCAAGAGCCCAACTGCTCTGTAGTTCTAAAGGAACCCCAATTTTATCCACTTACCCCCGCTCTAATTATTTCCCCGGGTTGAAACTACTGATAGTAGGGTAAAAGCATATTTAAACCTGCAAAATTTCCCGTACCTAAAATAATGCCCTACTACATTTAAAACAAAAATTAACTCGCGTGATATATTTTTGAAAATACGAGTAGTAAAACAAAATAGATATCTTAGTTTTTGGCGTGAGTTTAAATTGGCTAAACGGTGATTATTTTTGTAAAGAAATCGGGAGGGGCCCTTTACAGGTACCAAAGTTTGTTATTATTTCAAAAAAAATTTGTTATGTGATCAAAAAGTCAAAAATGAACATATGTAGATTTTGAAATTTGAAGTAACAAATTGATACTGAGTCTAAAAAAGTAAATATTCAGAAAGAGAATATAAAATTCTATGAAAAAGTATTTATTAATATTAGTTAAAAAAATGTTTCTTTATAAATTTTCTGTTTGAAAGTTTCATTTTCTGTTTTCAACCATTGTTTATAGTGACTTCCACGTGACTCCCATCAAAATTTTATGTAGAACATGATATATACATACTTTTTTATTTTCCTTTAGCGAAATCTCACGGAAACATGTTTTTCCAAATGTACCCTCAATACATATTTCAGATGGATAAAAGCAAATGGACTTACTTTTCTGTTTTAGTATCCAAAATGGCATATAAACACAAGGAAACAATGATCTCATTGCTAGATCTTACCACAACTCCAATAATGGTCTCAACCAATGTTTTGGGTAAATGGCAGGAATAAATACCTCGTCATCTAATTAGTACTCTTTTCCTAATTTAGAGTACTAATTTAATGGGCATTTAAACTATTAAATTCTTTTGTCCATTGAATAGCGCACAAGCCTGGTTCTACAAAATGAGCCCCAGTCCACTTTGTATATGAAAAATGTGATGACATGGTAGGTGGTAGCTCCTGTAGAAAATGCAGCTGCAACTTTCTGCCGTAATGTTGAGACAGTCTCCGGAAATTTCTGCCAGATTTAGCTGACAAATAATCTTTTTGAGTGCAACATGTGTAAGAAGCTCTAAGTAGCTCATTTGAGCAGAACCCTTCTGGAAAGGATGGACAGAGGCTTTAACAATAAAGGCAGTAACAACAACATCTCATTGAATTCTTGTTGAAGTGATGAACTTGAGCAGATTTTCAATAAAACTGTAGGAATCCAGAATTTTTCTGCACTATGGTCTTGACTTTCTGATTTAAAGATTCGACACAATTCATCATATTATTACTGAGGCATGCGTCTTTGAGGCCCATAACCCACTGGTTGCGGATTGGATGCCAATTCTTTGTGAAGTAATCCATGAACTTTGCACTTGCAGTTTGCTGGAGTTCAAGCAGTTCTGAATTGTACGTCGCCTCATCAGCAGCATATGCCAGGGCCTCAAGAATAATCAAACTTGTTGTGCAATTCCGGTTTCAAGTGTCGGGGTTATTATTCCCTTTGTTCCCATTCTTTGGATTCCTCATTTTCGTGACTCATCCTGTTTTTCGTCTTCTTTGGGCTCTAGTTTCGCTTTGGATCGATAATTTTAGGGGGTCTTTGTACATTAGCATTGCCCTGGGTGAGTTCTTTCTTTGTATAAAATTTGGGGTTGGTCACGCAATCGGGGACGGCGAGAGGGCTAGAATTCGAGGTTGCGCAACAGACTGAGGGCTGTCAATAGACGCTTTTGATGGCAGTCGCATCTTTGTCTGGCCTGGGTTGGGCGCCTTAGATTGTAGGGGTGGGTGTGCGCGGGCTCGGGATCTCGCGGGGCAGGAGAGGGGGGAAGGGATTGAGGGGCTTCTTCGTTAGAGGCTTCACTCTCTGAGTCATCGCTTGCTTCTTCTATCTGGGCTTCAGGCAATTCTTCTTCTATCTCTTCGTGGCTGTCTTCCCTCAGTTGACATCGCCAATTCATTCCTTTTTCATCAGATGATTCGGATTCAGAAATTGTTGTTGGGAAATTCCGGCGGGAGTGGCTTTCCTTAATTGGGAGTTGTCTCTTGGGCTTAGTTGAGGCGTGAATATTGGAAGAAGTTGGGGCGGAAGTGGGAGTAGAGGCGGAAGCGGAGTCAGGGGCGGAAGCAGGGGCGGGGTGTCCTGGCTTTCCTTAGGGAAAAGTTCTGTGACGGAATTGGGTATGGGCGTTAAGTTATCTCTATGCACTAGAGTAGTATATAAAAAGACGCTTCTAGACCCAGAGGCACCTATTAAACAGCACATTTGAAGGGCTAGAGGGGGGACACGGGGGGAAATAAAAAAAAACACAATTAAACAAAATTAAACATCCCCAATACCCCCAATAACAACAAAAATAAAAAACACCATCAACACTTCCAATCAAATCCCCGTGTCCCCCCTATTAGCCTTCCAAATCTCCATTTTCAATAGGATCTGATCTAGAAGCGTCTTTTTCTGTTACTAAAAATGAACCGAGTTTACACCTTTTCTGTTAGTGATACTTTTGAGACTGTTGCTAAAATTTCAGAGATTATAAAACAGCATATTTTGAATGGAATAATTGATGAAGTTTATTTAAAATATGATGACAAAACAGAACTAAAACTTTATCCATTAGAGTTGGATGGTTTGTATGATTTAGAACATGAGGGTGAGTTAATATTTCAACTTGGAGATTATTTAAATTCGGATGATTGGGAGGTTCGTTCAGATGATTCCAACTCAACAAATAGTTCATATGAAACTAGCGATTCGGAGAATGAAAGTGAAATTTTTATGTAAAAAATGGAATTAGTTAACAGACCCTACTTTTCAATAACTGAATCAACCCAAACAATATTCAATGCACTCGATTCAATAAAAAAATTAATAAAGGATAAAACAATCGATGAAGTATATATATTTCCATATATAAAGATATATCCACTTGAAATTGGAGAATTAGATTATATTTGGGATAAGGGGGAAGAAATTCTTCTTTTAGCACAATGTTTAAACTGTGAAAAATATATTTAAAAAAATGAAGGTAAACTATTCCTACATCGGAAACGTACCGGTTAATGAACTTGATGAAAATTTAAGTCTAATTACTGTTGAACAAATGTCAATAATTATATTAGTAACAATAATAGTAATAATATTATTTTTGTTTGTTATAAAAATTTACTACCCTGTTGCCTTAAGTAATTGTTCGAACTTAGTTCGCAGACATTATCTGGTTCTCATAAAACGAACCCAATATTTCTTCACCATCTTTATCAGCAATGATATAGGTTGTAGGATTTGTATTTAAAACTTTACTGATAGTAAATTTCTCACTTATCTTCCAATATCCTTTTCTTCCCTTTTCAAACTTATCTTTCCATTTATAGATATAAACAGAATCACAAACTTTAAAAGGTTTAGTTTTCTTTTTTTTCAAACTCTCCAAAAGTAACTTTAACATTTTCAGGGTTGTTATAAGCTTGTTGAGGAGTCATCTTTATAGTCGAATGATATGAATTATTATAATCTTTCACGACGTCTGGTAATATTTTTACCAACTTTTGGTTACCATTCAGACTAAACTAAAACCACAATTTCTTAACTAAAGTTCGATTAAATCTTTCAATCAGACCGTTTTTGCTTTCTCCATAAATAGAATAAATTTTATTAATATACTCCCCATTTGCGTCTTTTTTTCCTTTCTTGTCCTTTTTCAAAATGATATAATTTATACATATGATGATTGTAAAATTCTTTTCCTTCATCAACACATAAACGTTCACTTTTTTCTCCAAGGCTTCTAAAAGCAGAAGCAACTACTTCTCCTTTTTTGGATTTCAAAGGAACACCCCACGCATATCGAGTAAAACCATCAAGTATGGTTAAGATATATTTATATCCACGATCACTCGGCATTGACATTAAATCAGCATACCAAATTTCATTCTTTTTGAAGTTCATGATTTTTCTATAAAATTTAGGCTTTCGGTATTCTTTGTGAAGAACCTTTGCCTCATCAGAACTTAACCCACTACCACTTAACAACAAACACTCAACACAATTATTTCCATGTTGGTTGTAATTAATTCCCAAACCAAATTTAACTTTAGACTGCAGGATCTTTTTAACCATCCACCGAGTTAATCTCTGGCTTACCGACAGCCCTTGTAAATCATCTAATCCTTGAATCATTTTTCGATCGGCTTCATGTTTTAATCTTAATGCTTCCTCGGGGGAGTTCTTATCAGCATCTCTGTATGCTAAGTCATGATAATATGCTAACCAATCAATACCATTAATGGGAATTGAATCAGCTTTTGGAGTGTCATCAGGGTTTAATCGGAGATCGAGTCGAGTCAACCCGGCCTTTATACCTTTGCTTTCACAAAGGAGTAGACTGTGTCTTAAGCTATCATTAGGATTGACTAAATCCTTCAAGCCCACCAGCGTACAGTCGTTGCATCTCAACCATACTCAAGTCATACGAGGTTAGGTTTTCGATTCACTCTTGCCCATATATCTTCAAGCTTGTTACCGTTGGGAAGAGGAGTTACCTCTGTTCCTTTGTAATCTTTCGAAAACAAAGTGGTACTTGAAGCTTTAGGGGATTGAGTGAGCGGCTGGTGTTGCCACAAATAGTGACTAGCAGTAGGTTTGCTTCTACCACTTGGGCACAGCTCGAGCTCCACCCGTGAATTGATGTGACGGCAGGTGTAACTCACCTGTATATTTTCCAGTAGTAAAAACGCTTGGTAAGCTTGTTAATCCTTTTTGAACATCCAAAAATCCACCTTCATACACAAGTTGGTTCATTTTTAATGTTTAAAAAACGTTTCTATCAATTTAATAATTTCTATATATTGATCACCATATAAAAAATTTAAAGCAAATTCCCCAGTTAACAAGGTAACACCATTATCAAATTCTTTTTGGATTGGGTTTTTAGTAGTATTATTAATGCAAGTATAATATAAATCAAATTCGGGATTAACATATTTAAATTCTAACAACCTTTGAATATTTCTAAATCTGCTTGAAGAATTATCTGTATTATCAGAAGATTTCAACTCTAACGCAATTTTTCTATCCGTATGAATTAAATCAATTTTATTTACTTTCTCAAAACCAAAATGTTTAATAGCTAATAATTCATAAAGAGATCCAAGACGCGTCTGAATTGTTTTAATACGATTTGAAATTATTAATTCATCTTGAAATATTTTTATTTAGTATTCTGTCAGATCCAATCTTTTTATCAATAGGTTTATAAAGACACCCTTTTATTGTTTTATCCATTTTTAAAAAAGTAAAAATTTTATTAATTAAGTCCTGTATGTCCAGCAGCTTTTGCAGCGGCTAGAACTAGTTTTCTAGGAGTTTTAAATCCTTCACCAACAGCCCGTTTGTTATTTACAGAATCAACAATCCTTTTATACAATCTGGTGTTTTTAGCAGATCTTACTCCTAGCTCATCATAAAAATTTTTAGCACTTACTAATTCATCCCTAGTATATAATTCAGGATTAAACACTACCCTAGGGTTCATAATAATATTATATGCTCCACCCAATTTTCTATATAGTTCATTCCGATTTTTATTAACCCCACGAATTTGATAATTATCATTACCTAAATCAATCACAGCAATACTTCGTGGTGCAGCTCTCTGATATTCTTCAACTCCACCCCGCTCTCCAGCACGAATCTCTGCAACCCTCAATAGTGCTTGATCAACATCATAAGCAGGTGGCTCATCCTCCACAACATCATCCTCTTTTGGTTCCGTATTCTTAGCAATTTTTTCAAGAAGACCTTTATCAGTTTTGGTTAATTCGCTAATTTTCCCCGTAATAGGATTAACAAAAGGAGCAGCAAATCGTTCACCAGCTTTTTGAAATCCTAACTCTCGATTAATCAAGTTTTCCATAAAATCTGAATGTTTTTCAAATGTAAAACGCAATAGACAATAATTTCTTGAGTTTTTTTACATGTAAAACTGAATAAATAATGGGAAAATAACTTATTGTCGACAAACCACTGGTTGACCGGTTTTTCCATTTGTTCACCTTCTTTTGATACTATGGTAATGATCTCATGTTCCATTGAGATTAACTCTCGAAACCTGGGGTCGAGCTGCACCTTTTTACGTATCTGAGTAATAAGTAATCGAATTTATTTCTTGGAAATGCTGCGACATTCTTATCTCATTATCGACCATGTTATTTTTTTCGAAGCATGGCACACTAGGGAAAGAAAATCTTCAATTATCAAACCAAAAAGCAAAATAATAAGCAAAATAATGCGGAAAGCAAGCCAATAAGCAAAATGATAAGCAAAGCAACACAAAATTGTAAGCAAAGTAAAATACGAAGTGCTAAGCAAACCAAAAATTAAAAAAGAAAATATAAGGAGGTCAATGAAAAAAATTATGAGCAATAAATCAGCCATGAAGTAATTAAGTATTAAGCAACTAAGCAATTAAGCTATTAAGTAAAGAATTGTAAGTGATCTAAATCGATTTTTTAAGTATGTTTAAGCTTTATCTTGTATTGATTTCTGACGGGAATATTTTTAGAACGAGTTTTATTTTAATCGTTCAGCCACTTACAACTCTCCAGAGTTTCCGCGTCCCTAGGGCCGTAGTCGAATAAAAGTTCACGTCCCTTCGGAACATATTTTGTAGTCTGGAAATATAGGGCCGGTCGAATCACGCCTCCCGGACATTGGACACCGGTGGTGACTACTCGGCAGTTTTTTTTTGTCCGAGAATGATTTAAGAACCTTCCGACGCGATCGGTGTCCGTGGCGTCGATAGCATATTCCCGGCCATTGAAATCAAAGTTAAATAAAAAAAACGTGTCTTTGTCGGCCTCGGCGAGCTCGACGTAGCGAGTGTCGGATTCCGTCTTGCTAAGAAGCTTACCTGCATACTCGCATACGTATGCTCCTCTGGCGAGGGCACACGCAGCAAAAGCTCCGCGGCCTTTGCTCCGGGTAGCACTAACAGTTACTGCTGAGTCATCGTTGTTAAGGAGCCGCCGGAGGACTTCTGCTTGTCCTGCTGCCTTTCGGGCACCCTTTAAGCTAGCTCCCCGCGTAGGGCCGCGGATAGTGACGTCGGCAGGGCCTTCGTCGTCGCCACTGCCACTGCCGACGTCGCCACTGCCGAATGAGGCATCGAGGTCTACCTATATTTTTTCAATTAAAGTATGTATGAGGCTTGTATGAGCATGTAGAGACTTAAAGTATAACCTCAACTACGAGGTTAAGAGCTTATGGACTTACGATTTAGGACTCAAAATACAAAAGGTATAAAAGAAAATAATACGGGTATAAGTAAAAGTACTTTAAAAGTAGTAGATAAAAGACGAAAAATAACAATTAAACCAGACAATAAATATTTATTACATACATCGAATAATGGCCCTCCAGGCAAGGATCCATTAATAACGGACCGACGCGCGTCCGGTGTCTATATTGAGTAGTATTTAGATCGAATGAACATTAATGTACATCTTGCTAATTTACATCTATACGATATCGTAGGCCTGTGTAGAATCTGGGGCAAGGTATCATGCTATGCCATGCTATACTATACTACGAGCTCGTAAAATTTGCGCCAGGGTTTCTATGCTATCTTTCTGCATAGCGTGCTGAATACCGCTTATATAGATCTGCTACAAGTAAGTAAACGTGAATACTAGCAGATACAAAATACTTACAGCGGCAGCAGCGGAGCTGGTGGTGGTGGAGGTAGCAGCGGAGGTGGCGGTGGTGGAAGTAGCAGCGGAGGTGGCGGTAGCAGCGGATGTGGCAGTGTAGGCGGCCGTCATAGTGGCACCGGCAGCACCGGCACCGGCACCTTCAGCTGGCTGGACAGGTTATATTTGAGGTTATATAAATATATTTAGCTAAAGTTATCATGTAATTTTGATTCATTTGCCCTTAAAAGCATGGAAAACTTACTTGGAAAAAGCGTGTTGGATAATAAAAAGATTATTGGACACTGAACACTAAACGACTTGATTGTGCTTATAAACTTTTTTATAAGTTTGTAAATTGACTACTTTTTTTATTTAAAGCTTTCGCAGAAAGACTATGAATGCTTAGTTAAAATATGGAATTAAGAATTGGTATCTAAAATTTTACGGCTTTCACTAGGCATTTTTGGGTTTGGAGAACCTTGAACCGATTCTAGGGTCCTGCGTTGGCTTATAATGAGGACGTGCTGAATTCGCAGCATTTCTTTTAGCCAGGCGTTTTCTGATTCCAAAGCTCGCATCTGCTTTTCTCGATTCTAGTTAAATTATATATTTAAAATAGGGGAAATCGAGAAAATTACGCATCGTTAAATATTTTTAAACAGCTTATTTTTTTCTCAAAATCAAAAACAATACTTTTAAACGGTTTATTTATTTCTCAAACTCACAAATCAGATAAAATCAGAAAGAATATAATAAAAAGAAAGAAAAGTTTTTCAAATAAGATAATGCCTGAACCTGAATTATTTGCACAAATAAATTGTCTTAAAGAAATAATATTATAATTATTATGTAATTCATCGACGCTTCCGCCTGGCTGCTCGCTTCTTGGCGGCGTACATATTCTTAAATTTAGGCTCATACTTTGAGCTATAATAAAATGCCACACATTGTGCAATAGTCTTGCTATGGATGGCGGCGGCGATCTTCGAAAACTCTTTGCCGAATTTTTTAAACGCCCGTAAAAACTGGCCCTTCTCGTCTTCTGTCCAATTTGCGAATTCGCTTGAAGCGTACTGAATCCTGCGCGCCAGATCACTTTGCGCAGAATTCAGTAAATTAAAGTGCGTTCTACACGCAAGCGTCTTCAAATCCTAAATGAAACAAAATTGAACATTAAATGCACGAACCAATACGGAAAAGAAACCAATATAAGAAACCAATTTTAAGATCAAGATCAAGTTACAAGTTCTTGCCCTTGAAAATCTTAATGATCGCCATTATAAGTCATTATCGTGCCCATTGTGTACGTAGAAAAAATAAGTCCGGGAAAATCGAGGCAGAGTTGATAGTACTTATTGAATTGTTCTACTTTCCAAGTAGTAATAGTAAATTTGGCGGCTATGTCTGCATCTCGCATAGCAAACTTCGAACTTAGATAGTAAATGAGCCGCCCCTGCTCAAACTGCATCATCGCCTCAGCTACTGTAATGTTCTCTATAGAGCTCACCAATCGTTGAAACCGCTCGATCAGGCCGTTTTGGTCGATGCCATCCAATTGGTTCGCAACAAGACCTAAGCCGTTGGTGATAGATTCCATGCAGATGCGAATGCCTCTCTCAGTTTCCTCCAGCTTCCAAATGATCCTCTCGAGTACATTATCGCGACTAGTCTTCTCATTCTTACTGGTTGCCACAACTTTCCTTTGTGGTACTCCGTCTAACTTTTCAAGACTTGTTTGGAAAGCCTTCAACTCCTCAGCGGAGAAATCTTTAAACCTAACACCAAGCAAAGATCGTTCTTTCTTGGACATGGAAGCCACCATCTCAACTATCGTTGAAATTTGCACCTTTTTAGATGACATGATACTCGTACTAGAATTTGTATGCTAAGCAAAGCTATATGTAGTTGTGCCTAAATAAGAGACTATTTGCTGTGACTAGTTTTTTAGATTTCATCATTCTTATACTCACAATTAGAGCTTGGGGTGGGGTGCTGAAAATAATAAAAGCGCTTTTCATGAGTAAGCAACTCACTCACCTTCCTGTTGTAGCCTGTTTGAGTCTGAGGTTTGCGCTTCGGTATATGATGGGTATAATAGAAACCCCGAATTCCCGCGTTAGTCATTAGACTGTCTGCGACCCTTTGGGGTGATCATGCAAAGTTTTTCCTTTTGTGAGCTGCCTAAGATAGTTAAAACTGTTCCTTTTCTATGGCTCAGTTTGGGTCAGAGTGTGCCCCTTCGCGCCTGCGGCGCGGCCTGGAGTTACAGTGTGTTTGTGTGTGTTTGAATGTAGTAGTATATAAAAAGACGCTTCTAGATCAGATCCTATTGAAAATGGAGATTTGGAAGGCTAATAGGGGGGACACGGGGATTTGATTAGAAGTGTTGATGGTGTTTTTGATTTTTGTTGTTATTGGGGGTATTGGGGATGTTTAATTTTGTTTAATTGTGTTTTTTTATTTCCCCCCGTGTCCCCCCTCTAGCCCTTCAAATTTGCTGTTTAATAGGTGCCTCTGGGTCTAGAAGCGTCTTTTTATATACTACTCACTAGCATTTCTTTACCAATCAGTTTGCCATCTTCTTCCTTCTGGATCTTAAATACTACTTCAGATATTTGAGCTATTACTCGGAATGCTGATCGCTTCTTTCTATGAAACTTGTGTGACTCTTCGGCGTCTAGTTGGGGATTGTTAATTAATGCAAGACAGCCTATGGGGACTCTCGGGGGAAGCTTATTGGTTTCTGCGGCGGTCTTTCTCTTGTCAACTATCTTTTCCAATTTCTTCTTTACTACTTTGTAGGCTTCTTCCAATCTTTCGGTGTGTTTAGTAATATATAAGAGGGATAATCAGCGTGTTCGGCTGCGCTTCTGATTTGAGTATCTAAGGGTAGAGTAGCTTCTCGGCCGAATAATAGGAAATGGGGGGAGAATCCTGTTGTTACATTAGTGCTGGTGCGAACGGCTACTAGGGCTGCGGGAATCAATAGATCCCAATCACCGTGATCCTTATTGATCAAGCAGGTGATAATTGACTTAACTTGCTTATTAAAGCGTTCAACTAATCCATTAGATTGAGCATGATAGGGGGTGGTAAAGGTGTGGCGAATATTATAAAGTTCGCAGAAGGCTTTAAATTGTTTGCTGGCGAAAGTTTTTCCATTGTCTGTGTGGATCCAGGTGGGCTGTCCGTATTCTGCTACTATTCGTTCAAGTAGTATCTTGATGACCGTATCTGATTTTTGATTTCTAATGGGGAAAGCAAAGGGGTATCTAGTTGTGCTGTCGACTATTGTCAAGACATATTTGTGTCCTCGCTTACTCTCTTTCGAGATTGGTCCGATTATATATATATGCAGGCGGCTGAATGCTTCGCCAATGGGGAACGACTGAACTGGGGCCTGAAAAAAGTGTCCTTTCTTGCTTTCAAGGCAGGGGATGCACTCAGCAATTAACTGCTCAACTGAGGTGCTCAGTCCGGGTCGCCAAAATCTTTCTCTGATGCGCTGAATAGTCTTGTCTCTTCCTAGATGTCCTGCGAGGGGGTTGCAGTGTAGATCGATAAAGACTGCTTTGTCTAGGGATGGGGGCAAAACTACTTAACAGATCGTTATCGATTTTCATGGCTTCGAAATGTCTACTCGATTTTTCTGGCACGTCCAGTGATTTGGGGAATTGGCTCAGTTTCTGATTCTTGGCTTCTAGCAGAGCTTTAATGATGGGGTCAGCAGCTTGGGCTTCTTGAATTTGTTCTTTCTTCAGGGGGCTGGGGAGATAATCGGTTAACAACTTTTCACATTTTCCTGTCTCTTCTTCACTTTCATCACTGCCTGAGACATTCAGCTTTGTCCTAAATTCGGGACATTCAGTCTGGGTCTCGCTTTCTGTCAGGGCTTCAGGTGACTGGGACATGGGGTTGTCCTTAGTTTCAGCGGGAGCACTCTCATCTCTCAGGGGAACAGGGGTCAACTTCTCGACTTTCTCAGGGATTGGCTCAGGGTTCTCAGGAATTACTTCAGATGCTTCAGGGGCTTCAAGGATTGCTTCAGCAGGCTCAGGGGCTGCTTCAGGGACTTCAGGGTTTGCTTCAGCAAGTTCAGGGGCTGCTTCAGGAGATACTTCAGGGGCTTCAGCTATCTCAGCTGGTCTTCGCGACAATCCGTCGGCATTGGAATGCTTTGCGCCGCTTCTGTGTTCAATGTCGAACCTGAATTCATTTAGGCGCTCTATCCATCTTCCTAGGATTCCGGTTGCTTCTGTCTGTCTCATGAGCCAAATTATTGCTTAATGATCAGTTCGGGCTAAGAATTTCTTGCTGATCAGATAAAATCTGAAATGCCTCATAGCGTCGACAAGGGCTAACAATTCTTTCCGAGTAATGGGGTATCGCTTCTCTGATTCTTTCATCGCTCTACTAAAATAAGCTATTGGTGGCTCTATGCCATCACTCTGGATTTGGCCAAGGCATGCGCCAATCCTGTCGTCACTGGCATCTGTGTCGAGCACCATCTTCACATTCTCATCTTCGACATATTCGGGGTATGCTAACACTTCAGTGGATATCATTCGCTGCTTTAGAGCTTCAAAGGCTTCATCATGCAATTTGCTCCACTTAGATCGGAAATTCTGGACTCCTTTTCGAGTCAATTGGAATAGGGGGTGAGCCACTTTGGCATAATTCTTTACAAATCGGCAATAATAGTTGCATAGGCCAAGAAAACTGCGTAATTCTTTTACGTCTTTGGGACGGGGCCAAGTTTAACTCGTGATGGAAAAGATTGCACTTTTTGGGTCTCAACTTTAGACCTGCGGCAATTAGTCGCTTGAATACTTCTCTCAAGTGCTCTAAATGTTCGGCAAAAGTTTGGGAGTAGGCTATTATATCGTCCATATAGGACATGGCGAACTTATGCTGGACTCCTAATAGGACTAAATTCATTAGACGTTGGAAGGTTCTGGGGGCATTGGAAAGTCCTTGGGCCATCACTTGGTATTCAAATTGGCCTCTAGTTAGGGTGGAGAAGGCGGTTCGATGCTTATCTTCTTCTTTGGTGGGGACTTGCCAGTATCCTGAGTTTAAATCAAGGCTGCTAAAATATTGGCTACCAGTTAGGTGGGAGAAGGTCTTTTGGATATTGAGGAGGGGGTATTTTTTATTAGATGCAGGGGGGTTGTGTGCACCCTGGCGCACTTTAAGCGACATAGGAACACAACCGGCGAGAGGCATTACTGCCCATTCCGCCGACTCCCCTGAGCAGGCATACAAGCGCGCGGATACGTACGCAGGCACACACTCACACAGGAGTGTACAGCGGCCCTAACTTTATATTATCGTTAGGCATGTACACTTCACTGCGCCTTGGGGGGTTGGCTCTCAAGGCCGTTAATTGCACGAGCAGAGCCAAGCCGAGATTCCAATTTAGCCCCAAATTAATGTGACTGCACTTGGAATCGAGCCTGGGTCGCTGGCACACCAGAGCAGCTGCGCTACCGCTGGGCTACGGCCCCCCTTGGGGAGGGGGTAGGGGTAGTAATTAACTCTTGAGTTGAGTACTCGGAAATCGCTGACTATTCTGATGGAACCATCTTTCTTGGGGACAATTACTAGGGGGGTGGAGTAGGTTGAATAGCGGGGTCTAATTAAGTTTTTAGCTAACATGTCATCTAATTGGGCGTCAACTTGCTTTTGCAAGTGTGGGGGGATGCGTCTAGCTGGGATCCTAACGGGGGTGGGGTCTTTAATAGAGATTTCGTGGGTTACTAAGTGTGTCAGGCCCATGTCTAGTTCGTTCTGGGAAAAAGCTTCACGGTTTTCTTTCATTAAGTCGATGACTGCTTTTCGCTGTTCATCTGTCATTTCAGGGCCAAGGCTCACTTCATTAATCCATGAGTCTTCTGTACATTGGGTCTGGTTGACTTCTAATTGTACTGGGGTACCGTCAAATGTACTAATGCTTTTACTAGTTTCTTGAATTTGATCGGCACGGAATAGCTTAGACCAGGTTTAGCGGCTCAGGAAATTATTTCTGGCGCCTGTGTCTAGCAGAAAATCAATGGTCTCTTTTTGAATATCACTGACAATAACAGCTTCATAGCCTTCTAGCTTAGTCAGGTCGATTCGGGATGGGGAATTGGGTTTTGGCTTTCGTCGCTTCCTGGGATATCGCATGAACCATGGGATACATGGGGTGCAAGCGCAGTGGGTACACGGGGTGCGGACGCGTGATAAGCAGACTTCGCATTGGTTACATGGGGAGCAGTCGCATGAGCTGTAGTCGCATGGGGGTCATTGTACACTTGGGGGTCATAGGGGCAATTGGCGTGACATCGTCGATTTCGTCGCAAGCGAGTAATTAGAAATTATTGGGTGAAGTAAATATCGCATTATTTACAGGCATTGGCTGTACATGGGAGGTTTTGCGGGGATAGCGGAAACCGTACTGGGGAGGTAGCCGGTATTTTGGTTGGGGGCATTTTTGAATGATGGGGAGGCCGGAGAGTAAGCAGAATTTTGGCCTGAGGGGCGTGGCCTCTTTTCTCTGGCTTCTGGCTTCTCAGTTTCTCGGATTCTGGGGATTGCGGGTGTTGCGGAACTTTAACGGCTCATATCTTGGGTTGGGAGGCTGACGTTCAGCGTTCCTTCTTGGGGGTTCACGTCTTGGCGGTTGGTTCATCAGCTGGGGCCTGTACTGCTGCTGAGGTTGCGGCCTGTACTGCGGCTGGGGTGGCTGTCTGTTCAGCTGAGGATTTGGCTGCCTGTACTGCTGAGGGGGTGGCTGCTTGTACTGCTGCTGAGGAAACACCTAAGACGGCGGGGCGCATTGCGCTGTTTCGGCTAATTGCTTCTGCAGATTCTGGATGAGTTTATCTTGGCGATCAATCTTGGTCTGCTGGTCAATGATCAACTGATCTGTTCTGACCTTGTGCTCCTCTTTCTCATCCTTTGTCACTCTAATTCCTCCTTTGTGGGACATCTGGTAAGCAGCTTCAATTCTGCGCAACATTCTACGGGCGGCTTGGAGACTAGCAGGTTGGGCAAAAATTAGCTTTTCACGGGTGTGGGGAGGGGTTCTTACACCTTTAATAAATTGCTCGACAAGTTCCTCTTCTCTTTGCTTAGCATCCATGTTCAGGAATGCACGGGAGGCTAATTCTATTAGGGCGTCAGCGAAATTGTCTGTGGATTCGTTTCTACCTTGGCAACGGTTTCGGAACTCTTCGCGGAATTCGGCGGAGCTTCCTACCTTTCCGAATCTCTATCAGTCTTTCCTTGAATTCCTCATAGGGGAGATTAGCTGGGAGGTTGAGGCGTTGGACTGCTGCAAACGCAGTGCTTAAATCTAAATTAGTGAGCAATTCCTGCTTTCGATTCTCTTCTTCGATGCCTTCGTTCTCACATCGCTGGTCGAATGCGGTAAGCCAGATTCTGATGTCTTGGCTGGGGACGTATTTCTGTATTTTCACGTGCTTAAGGGCACCTAGTTCTAATCGATTACGGAGCCCTTCGGCTAAGGGCCACCTCCGGGACATGTGTTTTCGCCCCAGAGAGAGCCACCTTTTTCTCAGTACGGAAGCCCGTCTGGATCTCCTTGGCTGGGAATCCATCAATCCTGGCATCTATCTCCTGCTGAATGCCGACCGGTGCCTTGGCGATTTCTCCTGCGAGGAGCATGTGGCCAACTTTGGTGCGGTTTTCACTGGCCCACTTGCCAAGAAATTTAGGCACTCCGTTGTCGGCAAAAATCTTCTCCAAAGCTGCCTGGTACTCAGTGGACGGCTTGCCCTGCTGGCTGGGCACACCGGAAAACACCTAATCTGCCATTCTCTTGGCGTTGAACTCACCTGTCAGATTCTTGTCAAGTCCCACCACGATCAGGGAGACTTATTCCACAAAGCCTTTTGCTCCAAGAAGTGTCCCCTTCAACTCACCGGGAACCGGCAGCAGCTTGCCTGACTTCCTGGACCCTTCTGTTTGAGCTGCAGAAGGGGTAGTAGCTCTGCCTTTAGCAGTTCCGGACGCAGCAGGCTGACTAGCCGAACTTGACTCAGCGCTCTGAGTGGCATCGTGTGAGGCCTGTGAAGCAGAAGAGGCACTCACATGCGGCTCAGGTGGTGGAGGAGGAGGCATCAAGGACTGCCTGCGCACTCCAACCAAATCCATTAGCAGGGCGAAATCCAGGTCCACCCCTTCAAGCTGAGTGATGGTCACGGAGTCGAAGTCCTCAATTATCACATTAGCCCCTAGATCCTCCAGATCTAGAGCCTGATTGACTCCATTTGCGGCCATGACAGCAGCGCAAAATCCAACTACGGCACCCTGAGCCGTGTTGCCGAATGCGTTTGGACCTCCTCCACCTCCTCCTCCGCCTCCTCCGCCGTTGCCTCCACCTCCTCCGTTAGCACCTCCAGGACCTCCGTCTCCAGGCGGCGGAGGGGAGGCGGTGGAGCACCACCGGCAGCGCCCCCAGCAGGTGGGGTGCGGAATGTGACGTTGGACAGGGCTCCGTTGGGAATTGTTTTTGATAAACAGAAACAGCGACTGGTTGACTGTAGTGGCCAGCTGGTGCAAGACATGTTCTTGCGGCAAAGTTGTGCCCGGCAGGTTCTGGTGTGCCTGTATGTTCTCGATCTCGTTGATCGCAATGAACGGATTGTTCGCCATAGTTAGCAGCACCTCTTCACCTGCGTTGAAAATGCAGGCGGCAGCCATTATGAACCTGTGCTGTGACATCAGACCAGGATTGTCGTGTAATGCAGCTGCTCTAGTGTCGTTGAGAGCCGGCCTGACTGCAGCAGGCTGACATGCAATCCATCTCTGCCAGTTGTTTCGCCCGATGTGCAGACTCCTGGAAAAGTACCCGATCCGGGTCAGTGTGAACCATCCTTGCTCCACGTTCAGATAGTGTGCCTGGCAGTGGTGTATATAATTGCACACATAGTCGAGCATAAATTTGTTCGACATGGTGATAGCCGCCGCGTTCCCCACTTGACAGAAATTTAAAGCAGCTGCTTGGAAGCTCAATCTAGCTTCGGTGCGCGCCTCACCAGTGTACCCTTCATCCAGCACAGAAATGTCTGGCACGATACCCTGGTTGAACATGTTCAAGAGCCCTCTAGCCAACCTCGACCCTCTGCCACCGTTGTTGCGCACCTCGGCAACTGGCAAAAAGTGGCAGCATCCATTTCAGCTTTGCTAGTAACTTAATTAGAGAATAAATAAAGTAATGTTACTATTCTGTAATGTTATCTACGACTTGAACCATACAGGCAAGTTTTTTGTACTTTATTGCTACTGCACCGAATAGTTTGAGAGTTTTTAATTTTACTAGTTCTTACCAGATCCTCCACATTGGAGCGCAAAGTCACGCAGCGCGCATGTCTTTTTTCGGCCCGATTGAATATGCAAGGGTTTGAATAAAATAAATGGTCATCTACAGTTGCAGCAAGGCTATTTCTATCGCTTGTTTTTCCAGTTAGATGAAGGGAAAAATCAGCCATACATGCGCAACCTTGGGAATCACTCGGCCGTTTCTATTGGCAACACACATATGTAAGTCGCTATTGGCTGAGTGCAGTCACGTGACTACTATTCCGCCCAATAGCGACTAACATGTGTGTTTTGCCAATAGAAACGGCCGGGTGAATCCCTAGGTTGCGCCCAAGCATGAAATCAGCGGAATGCCGTGGTTCACCCACTTCGATATTGACAATCTCGCCACAGACATCAGGCTTCAACCAGCCTTGTCGGCCGTCACATATGATGCAACGTTCACACGTGACAGGCGCTTGTCCAGGTTGCGCAGTGTAGCAAAACACGAAGCCTGATTGACGAGGCGGAAAGCTTCCGGCGACGATGTTATCGCCTCCACTTTTGCCAGCCCCTCGAGGTCAGCACAGAGATGGCATTTGTAGCATCAAGTACTGCACAATCAAGCTGGGACTTATTCAAGCAGCGCTTGATTCGAGTGACAAAGCTGCGATGAAGGGCTCCTGCCAGCTTGCAGATATCGTCTTCGATGTCCTGTGTAAAAATGCATATTTTAAGGATATAAGTTACATTAATGGAAATATGATTGGATGAATCACTATATTCTACATTTTGCTCACGAAGTCGCCAATGGATGGGACCACCAGGACGACGTCGCCTGCCAGGAGTCTGAGGTGAAGCCTGATCATCAGGGGCAACCTGAATGAGCCAACCCTCTAGCAATAGGACGCCTGCGAATTCGCTATCTGGGCAAATTGAGTCGGCAAACTTGTCGTTGCGAGGATAATCCAGCCTGATTAATTTATTAAACTTCGTCAATTTATTTAACTATGTCCATTTTAAAAAGGCGCCTAATTTTGTCTAATGAAATAATATAACTCATATATACATATCAAATTATGAACTCATACGGCTAATAGAAAACTGTGAAAAACTTAAACAATATTTCATCTCTAAACCAACCTGCAAAAGCGTTCGCCTCGCACATGAAGAAAATCGGCTACAGTCTTCCAAAGGGTGCCAACCTTCAATGAGGAAGTTGGCCATCTTGAAGAATACTCATAAATGCTTTGAAAGGTGCCAGAAGGTCTTGCAGACATAAGAGCTCTATGACAAAGTCACTGCCAAACATTTCGTACTGAGATGTTTTATTTACTCCGCAGTTCGGATTTTCTTTACGAAACGCGTCGTGTAACTGATCATAGGCGTCTGCGATGACTTCCCACTGTCTCATCAAGGAGCTCAGTGTAGTAACTGAGCTTTTGGTTGCTTGGGGTTTTGCAGTCTATTCCACAGCTATCACCAGTGAAGTGGCTCTCCTTTGGCGTGCTTGGGTTATGTGGACTGCTGGTGTCCGAGGCAACCTTGCTAAGCACTCGTAAGTGGGCTGAAACTGGGGAGAATTCTAAAATTAAGGGTAGTGCTGCCACCAGCGTGGGGACCGTAGGATCCGCGATGAAAGGGTCTGTTTGGGTTCCAAACAGCTAGAATAACTGGTCTCCGAGATTTCAATGTCCAAATGACAGGACTCAATGGTAGCAAATGGCCTAAGCAGCGCAGTCCCGGCACTGACATAATGTCCGCGCTTGAGCGTGTCTGAGTTTGACTCTCAGAGGATTCCTAACTCCTACTAACCTAATAGCTACATCTCGCGCAGATGGGCAGCGAGGAATAGGTATATGCGCCTGCAGCAGCAATAGACTCACAACTGACTAAGTCTAACAACTATTTCTTCGAATCGCGCACGTGTGCTGCGACTGCACAATCACTCTCACTCTTATATTCGCGCCTGTGTCGCGAATAGATAATCAGCAGAATGGCTTTAGCCAAATGATTTCCTGCCAATACGGTAGGCTAGAAAACAGAGCTATAGCACTAGCAATGCTCTACCAAGACCAGCTCAGGAGCTTTGCTTCGCTGTAACCGGCGCTTGAGAGCTGAACTTAGAGAAAGCTCTCGACAAGTCCCCAGGAGGCGGTTCTGCTGGGAAATTCAGACAAACGGCCTGCATGCATTGATATAAAACGCGGAGGGTGGAGCGTTTGGGCATTACATGGGTTAACCATAGAACGGCAGCCCGAAGAGTGTGGATAATGATGCACGACAGATATTGATTAAACATGGGGGGAGGAGTAGCATGAAAATAGCATGCCAAATTTGGGCTTGTGCGCACAAGGCTGCACAAGGGGAGGGTTCGGCTCGGGACACGGGGTGCGCGAAGTCCTCAGTCTAAAAATAGAATGACGTATGGGGAGAGGCTCGGACGCAGGAGGAACGAGAGAGCAAGAGGGGGAAGGGTAGTTTGTCTAAAGCGCCGACAGTCGTCTCAAGCCACTAGTGAAAATAGCATGCCCAAATTGGGCTTTTTTGTATTTTTTGAAAGCCAGCAAATTAATTTTTATGCCATGTTGTAAAAAAAATAACAAATATGCTCTGAGACCCTGACATTCCGTCGTTCAAACAACTAAGAAAGAGTGAAGAGGAAGAGAAGGAATTATACTAGATCGTGCCGCTGCTCATCAAAGTTTTGCAGCTCGTATTGATACTCTTAAAGTACTATCCTAACTGGGAGTCTTGTCCAGATTGATTGGCCTAATGTTCTAGTGAGTACTCCTGTCCTAATATCCCACCGAATTGTCACCAAGTTGTTACAGACGTGTTGCCTCTTTCCTACAAAATCCTACTAAATGTCTGCTTTAAATAGCGTTGGCTGCCCTAAACTATGGCCTTTCTTAGAAATTTCTAATTTCACACGATTTCTTAGAAACCTTGTGATAGCGTGTAGTGCCCGAGCGGTAAGACACTGTCTAATTCCCTAGTTCAGTCCGAAAGTCTAGCGTTTTCCGGGGATCAAGGGTGTCCAGCGGTGACTAATTTGTTCTCCTAATGCCTAATCTCTTTAGCGCCTATTGTCTATCGTAGCCTGTACGGCTTTCTTAGGGTCTGTACGCCCTCGAGATTCTCCTTCTGGCCTCTATCCTGGGTCTTCACGACCTCTGGTTTCCCTATTCAGATCCCTAGTTTGGATCTCCACGACCTCAAGTTCCCTATTCAGATCCCTAGTTTGGGTCTCCACGACCTCAAGTTTCCTTAGTCGGATCCCTAGTTCTTGGTCTCCACGACCTCAAGTTTCACTATTCTCAAACAAATAACGAGATGAGTCTTAGCCAAATTTAATTTGTTCCACTAAGAGCTTCTCGCAACAGCAAGAACTGTTAAGAGCAAAATGCCAAACAAGAAAAGGTTATTTTATTTTAGAGTTGACCCGGATCCCTTTTATACTAAATTTTTGGGGAAGAAGGAATACATTGAAACAAAATTGGTGAGTTAAAACAAATTTAGCAAGAATTAAAACAAAAAAGGGATAGCATTTAAACAACTAAAGAAATTATTTGATTGGTTGAGAAATTGGTTCGCGCTTAACTACTGTTAGTAGAAATTGTAGGTTAATTAAATCCTGCCTCACTAAGATAAAGATAGCTTTGAGAAGGAAAATTAATGCGTGAATTTCGAGTACAATGAAAGCATAGTAGAAGAGATCACTAAATGCTAACATTGTTCTTGTTGTTCTTGTAGCAGACGCTCAGTTAGATAAGTACTAAGTAGGTGCAACAGTGTGTGACAAGTTGAATAAATTTTATTGTCAAAATATCGCTAACAGAAAAAATAAATTATTATTTTTCGGTGCACTAGCTTTAATTTTTTGGTGAATAAAGTGGTTGTGAAAGTATAAAAAGCGCCGCTCAATGCATGTAGCTCACAATCTATTGTACCCGCTGAATTTTTCAGTTTCTTATATTTGAGTGCTTCATAGTAGCAATATTGGTAATTTTTAAGGCTTTTTCTGTTTTAGCAGCATAATTAGCAGTGGGGATGTCGACCCCGAAGACTGCTCCCCGGGAAAACGGGGAGCCTGTCGGGACTCCCCGGCCAGGGAATTAAACCGGGGACCCTTCGGTGGAAAAAAATGCATTTGTAACTTATTTTTTCCATTTTTGCCAAATAAGAAAATGATAACCAGAAAGCTGATTGAAACTCATTCTATGCTTTTTTACTGCATAACTGCGACAAAGTTAAAGTTAAAAAATGCCACTTAATATCCAAGTTATCCGCCGTTTTTTTACTTATTTTTCTTTTTCCTGGGGTCTTTAGGGTCCCCGGGGAATGACAGTAAATTCATTACGAAGTCATCTATTCTGGTTTTAAAGGGCTTTCAATAATAAAGTATAGTACAGAACGAAGTATTTTTTCTAATCAGTGACTGACATTGAGCTCTGAATTGGAGTGTGATGTACGGGCTGGTATATTATGTCTTTTTTTACATGCCAGTATCAGCTCAGGAAAATCACACTTGATTGTGATGTGACCTAGGGAATGATAGCTTCTTTCCTCATAGCTTAAAGGGATATGGCCCGAGGTACTGATAACGTGCAGGGTAGAAGGGGATCGGACCTCACCCTCCCAGAGGCACCCTATGCTGGGCATCTGAAAGGTGTTTGACAGTGCTGAGAATTAATGAGGTCTTTCTCATAGGAGGGGGGGGCTTCTGGATTTGCGCAAGGTCGAGACCCCCTGATTTAAGCTGGGTTTGAGAAAGAGGGGGAGTTCAAATGTAGTCTATGAAATTTGCTAGCAGGAAATCTGCTAGCCGAACTTTGCTAGCGAGAAATTGCTTGCCGAATTTTGCTAGCCGAAATCTGCTAGCCGAAATCTGCTAGCCGAAATTTGCTAGCCGAAATCTGCTAGCTGAAGTTTGCCAGCCGAAGTTTGCCAGCCGAAGCTTGCTAGCAGAAATTTTGCTAGCGAGGATTTTGCTAGCCGAGATTTGCTAGCAGGAATTTTGCTGGCCGAAAGTTGCTACCAGGAATTTTGCTAGCGAGGATTTAGCTAGCCGAAAGTTGCTACCAGGAATTTTGCTAGCAAGAATTTAGCTAGCCGAAATCTGCTAGCGAGAATCTGGCAAGCAGCAATTTGGCTAGCCAAACTCAGGAAGTTGTAATTAGCTAGAGACAATTTTGCTTGTCCAGTTTCGCAAGTATTTCACCAAATCCTCTATAGCGTCGCTCCACTTTTACTTTTACCAATCCTCTTCAAATTGGACACAATCAATTTTTAACTATTGTGACAATCGTGTATAAAGTTTCGAGTCTCGAAGTTAATTGTGAACGGCCCTGTGTACTTTTAAAGTTCGTTCGCTTTTCGTCAGCGAGACAGCCACCCCAACCTCCGCCTCTCTCTCTTTCCTGGCCACTGAACAGATATACTCAGCAACATCGAAAAATCGCCATAACAAAAGATCCCGTCTGTGGTCGCCACTTTTGAGAGTGCAGGTAAAGTCTCTCAATCTTTGCGAGTGACGCAACTTAGCTACCCCCGCGGCAGACATGAGTTGAGGAATGAAGTGGAGGAGCGGTGTGCGAGAGTTGGGCGGATTAAAGCTACCTTGATCAGTTTTCTCGCATCTTTTATTTCAGAATAGTCCAAGAAAAATTGCTCACTGGTGCACAGAGTGGCGACTTTTCAATATTGTTGAGTATATGTGAAAGGGGTTTAAAATTAATTAACTTTCAGCAGCCATAAGTTTTCTCCACGTACAGCGATTGACTTCAAACTTGATACAATTCTTCATTGACTCATTCCCTGTCTTAATATGAAGTCTTAACTTTGTACCTCAGAACAGAAACTGTAGGCATGTGAAGTTTGTCTGTTTTTTTCTGTTGTTTGTGCTACTCCCTCATTCATTCCACCAGACCAAGCATAAGGTGGTAGGGCTCAATGTACTTAGCAAATGTAGTGTTTTCGAATAACTTTTTTTAGCCTTCTAAGGAATTAACCTACTTTCCTACAACGTTCCTACTTTCCTATCTGATTGCGACTTGAGAGTATTCCGTCCCCCACAATGACAAACTGACATTCCAAGCACTTGAACTGACGGTGATGCTTTTAGTTATAAAATATTTGGGATTTTTAGCCACTTCTCTGGATTTTTTTAGCTGAAAGCATGCATTGCCATTGCCAGAAAACAAGCAATCTTTTGACGCCAGTTGCCAGAATTTCGGTCAGCCAATTCCTGCTAGCAAATCTCGGCCAATGACTACTTGACTAGAAGGACGCTAAACTCTAAAATGGTCGAAGGCCGGTATTTCTTTTCCCTTTAAAGTTTGATAAGTTGCACGTATGAAGATGTTTTCACTCGGAAGCGCAGAATTTATTCCCCTTTCAACCAAATTGTTACTCTTGTCTGTAGTTTCAGGTGTTCGAAAGAATAGTGTACAGTAAAGTACACGTACCCATAGTTCAGTAACTTAACTACTTAACTAGAAAAGCCTAAAACAATAGAGGATTTATGTTCTAAGATTGGAAAATATAAAGTAGCCATTTACTATTGAAATCTTGAACGAAGCCGATCTCGTCATTGTATGTTAGCTTTGGGAAGTACATTTCTACCATGTTGTAACTCTATAAAGTGAAATCAACCACTGAAGAAACTCCTGAATACACTGTGACGATTTAGCGTGGCGGCCTCGAAAATAATTAATCAGAACGTTGTGAAAACTTAACTAATTTTTGTAATCGCATACATGGACAATATTTATTAAGTGGGAGTGTTGATAAAGTAATTCAAATTGTATCTATGCTAATTATAGTATCTCTCCTTAGATTCCCCGATTCTAGAACTTTCTAGAACGATACTGTTTACCCTAGATGACATTGGCTTGGGGTTTCTTACAAGATCTGACTTGAACTGCGCCCTAAGTTCTTGCAAGAGCTCAGCAGATCTTCGCCATTGAAATACATAGTCAATTCTTACCAGATCTTCTGAACAGATCATGCAAGATCTTCGGGCCAGATCTGCTAAGATGACACAGGATCATGCAAGTTCTTGAGGCCATATCTTCCAAGAAGATACAAGATTAGTCAAGATCTGATAAGGCATAGAAGATGAATGTCTATAGCATGCAATGCGCGTGCAGTACCTCTATGGTGCATACATAATCAAAATTTTAAGACTCGGGAACTCGGGAAGTTACCTGAAGAAAAAAGTAATATAAACAAAAGAAAATTTTTCTCTGCATTTTATTATTGGGTGAATTATTGTGGCACTATTGGGCAATTCTCTATTTAAACATTTTTACTATTTAATTTTTATTTATAATTTACATACAGAGAGCATATAGTATTTACAAAAGCATGAACACAAAAACATAAAGGCGTAATGAAGTAGCAAACACAGCAAAATACAATAAAATTCCATTGCAAAAATTATAGCAAATTATAATTAAATTGCAATCTCGACAAGCATGCGATATAAACTAAATTATAAACATTTTCCTTAAAAATGTTGCTAAAACAAATCTTTACAAAATTAGGCTATCATACATGCATGTATATAGTTATTGGTTCATTTCCTTTATAGCTAACACAAAATTTAGAAAGTAAAAATTCACAATCAAATTGCAATTCGTCCAATTTAATATTCAAAGTATTCTACTGTAAGTAGAAAGTATAACATTTGAGTAAAATTGCAATAATTGCAAGTGAATTGCACAGCAAATTGCAATTTAATTAATTTTTGTGGAAATAAAATTACAATTACGGCAATTATATAAATTTCATGGCAATATTTCTAATTTCATCCCAATCCGGGTGTCTTGGAGGGGAGGGAACAGCACATCTTAAGAGCAAATTGCTTCTGCAAGAATAAGTGTTGAACAAATTTCTCTAAAATCAGAGTAACTATAGTAACTTTTGCTCGTCGAAATTTCCGTTTTGCCATATTGCATTACCAACCGTTTCTTTCTGTTAATTTGATGCCAGTTAGTTAAAAAAATCCCCCATTCTGATATAGCTGCATTAAAAACTGTTTACAAAACTCTCTTTTGAAAAGTAAACTATAAAAGTTTTGTAAAGTATTAAGTTTTGCAAATCTGTTCACCAAAGGCGGCTAGGCATAATGACAGAGTGCAGCTGGGCACCGAAGGCAGCTGGGCACCGAAGGCAGCTGGGCACCGAAGGCTGAGCACCAATGCACAGTAGGCAACGCAGGGCATCTGGCAGGGAAATGAAGATATTTGTGACACTGACAAGACTAATATTATTCACTTTCTACTTCGAAATTCGGATTTTAGAGCTTAGTAAGCAATATATTAGGTTTTTAAACTACATATTATTTTGCACTTGTAGCTTGTACTAGTAATACCCAGAGCGGCTGAAGATAGACAAATTTTAATCTAGTAAGCAAAATAAAAATGTACCATACATCAGAGAACGAAAAAACGACACGAATGTGTAGGCGCGCTGCCTGCTTACCTGCTAGGGTTGCTCATACTGCTGGGGCTGCCGTGTCGCCGCAGTGCTCATGCATACTGTGTGCACCTGCCAAGGGGGACGCAAAGTTGGGTATGAAGTTCTGTAGATATTGGGTTTAATATTGGTTGTAAGTTCTGTAGATTCTTATATGACATCTAAAGTTATTACAGACCGAATGGATCAAATTCAAGATAGTGTTAATGTACTAATTACGAAAAATATACTTTGGTTTTACACAGAAGTAAAAAACACGCGCAAATAAATGGGCTACCTAATTGTGTTCGCAGCAGCTCAGAATCGGCACAAGGTAGACCTGGTTATCATCGGCCACCAGCAAGCACTTTAGGAAATCCAAACCAATTGGAACAGGAAAGTCGTCGCATCCAAAACTGTCTTCGTACTGCTTTGGTTATCTCCCAAAAGGCTCAACCGATTTTCATTGTTTCTTCCAAATACTAAAAATGATATACAAAAATGGCTCTTCACCACACTTTTATTATTGATTCCAATGAGTGACTAACAGACAAAACTATTGCTTACCTTTTGCCAGGCAGCTTTCTTGGACACAGAGAACTAAAATGGAATTATATTGGATTGCCAGTTATAGTAAGTAAGCTATTACTTTTGGGATATACTTATATTCTACCACTTTTAGTATAATCCTTAACTTGATTGTTAAAGAATTAAGCATTGGAGATGTGATTTATAATTCAATACAGCAGCCTGAGCAGTGATAGGCAATGACTAGTTAATAAAAGTTATCTTGAAAAGATAATTTTTTTTAAATAAAAAACATTAAACATTTAAACTTAAACTCAAGAAACTAACTTTCTTGATAACAAAAAAACTCCAAATTTTCAAAAAATAGCTCTTTTCCGGCTAACTTGTCCATTATTGCAAATATGGAAAGATAATAGTAGAAAAGGGACAAAGGCTAGCATAGCAAGCCTTTGTTAGCAAAATAACAAGGTGTTTATTATTATGTTGTTGACCACAAAGTCATTACCAAAAACACTATAAAAATATTTTCCAAGGTACACTATCATAATAAATATACATTAATAATGAATACAAAGTCTAAAGTGATTTAAGTAAACAACCTAGCCCTACATTATAAGCTACCATTATATTTAAAAACTTAAGGACCAGACCAAAGACGAATGCATATATATAACCATTTTAACAACCTATTAAAAATATTTGCATAACTTACCTTGGAAAACATAACATTATTGAAAGACAAGGCCTTGCTATAGGAATTGGTTTTGTTATACCATAACAAAACGAACACATTTTGCTGCCTTTGCCTTTCCAAGCCAAAGTAATTCTGGCTTGCTGGTCTGCGTTGCCTTTTAGCCCTTGGACTTTGGCTTGAATGATCACCAGTTTCCATATTCTTTCTAAATTAGATAAAAAATTTGCACCTGGAAATTTAAGTTTAGACTTCAGATTAAAATATAATTGTGATCAAAAAAATTATTACTGAGTTTGAAGAATATTTTATAAAGATACTTATAATCATGACTACTATTATGCATATTTTATAAGCTCAAGGACTAAGGCTAATATGCTTATAATCATGCATTTTCTATTTAAATCATAACCTCATGATCTCTGGATAATCTTTATAATCCATGATCTTACTTAGCTAGCTTATGGATTAGACCAGTATACTATCTATACTATATACATAGTCTATATATAGCATTGTCTAAATAGTGTATTACTAATAATAACAGCATACAAAATCAAACATAATATAATTATCAATGAACCATGTAGTTTAAAGTTAGAAACACCCACTTTTCAGAGTATGGCCCACAGGCCTAGTGGCAAATATAAAGCCGCAACCAAAAAAAAATTTTTTTTACTTTTTGGGGTATAGCCCGTAGGACCAAGACTGCCACACAAAGACTGCCATACTTGGGGGAGCTAGGGGGAGGAATTTGGCTTGCCATGTTATTGGATGATGCTGAGAAAGGGTGAGATGGAGAGAGCCAATAAGACAAGGCTACAAGAAAGGAACTAGTAAATGGGCCAAGTGGGTAAATAAGCCAGGCTCCTCATTTTTTTCATTCAATTTGAATTGTAAAGGAACTATAAGATAGGCCTAAGCATATTGTTAAAATTGCCTTGGTTGACTTGCAACCATTTTGGGCCACTTATTTGCCTTATTAGTAACCAATCTTAGGACATTTCCTCTTATCTAACTCTATAACCCATCACAACCAATATGGCAATAGCAATGCAGGAAGATAATAGCTCCCACTCAGTGTCAATTCCATTAGCCAGTTAGAGCTGTAGCAGTATTGGTGTATAGCAGTCTTGGTCATGAGCCTTTTTTTGGTCTACAACTATAACTATGCCAGGTCTATTAAGTAGGCCTATTTTCCAATATTGGGTTGCAGTGTTTGGTATAGCTTGGCCCCTTTCTTAAAAGTTTTCTAGATCTGCACTTGGTATGGCCTTTTATAAAATAGAATAAACTAGAGTCTAAGTAAGGGAGGGGCCTATATATTCATAGCTCAATAGGCCTAACAGACAATATCAGTTATAGGGTGTATAGTACCAGTGTCTGATTATAGAATAGGGTAGGCCTACCCATGGCCATGACCCATGAGTCATAGGAAGGGGGAATAGGTTATGTATGGGTACCCTATGGCCTACCTGTCCGGCTGTCCCTTGGTTAGTAGAGAAGTTAATAAATAATAGGTAAATAGCTAAATAGCTGGATATTATATATAATTTATAAGTTGAAAGGCATTATTTTTTCATTCAAAAAATAACATTATACCTATGGACATGTTGTCTGATATAATTTGTCAGTTGTCATGGCTTTTCCATCATTTTGACATTGCCATTATTATTGCATTAGCCTAAGAATGATGGAATATATGAGAGATAGTTAGACCTGACCTCTAAACTTTAAAGGTATTCTACCTAATTCCTAATGATCCTTACCGATTTAAGATTAAGTCTAAAGCACATTTTGGTATATATGCGAAAGATTCAACTGATCCTATTTTTAGATGGACAACAAGTCAATAATTGCAGATAAGGAGAGGCACGTTTTTCATTACTTTGTTCATACCTATTTTACTAGCTAAGGTATAACAAAAAATTCTTCATTGCGATGAAGTCTTTAACCGTTATTCCCTTTTATTTATTGAAAGGAAAATCGAATGTATAAAAAGTGAGTAATTTGTTTCGGCAACATATATTTAAACATATGTATGTTTGATTTCAAACCTTGTGAAGTAAGATCTGACACGAAGCAGCATATTTTGTTCCATATCTTGCATGAAAAAGCAGATATGACTGACGCAATTAATGACACTTTAAGCTTAACTAAAGCGTGTTTTTATGTTTGTTACTGTCATATTATTTCTTTCTATACATTCCTGATACTCCACACTCATTTGGATAAGAAATTTATGCACTTAGCGTGAGCAGATACTAGCCGCATCTGGTAAGATATTACAAGACATAGCAGATTCTAAGATCTGTTAAGAAATGAAAGTTAAAAACAGATCTGCTACGCGGGTGTGAACAGATTGTCATCTAGGGTAAGTTTGTCTATATCTGAAACTAAAGCGATTAAATCAGCCTCTGGCTCCACCCCTTTACACTTTTCCCCTTTTGCTCGTTGACTAAGAAAAATACTTGATCAGCTACACTACTGCGTTTAAAAAGCCAACAGTTCTATGTAATTTCAAAGCTTAAAAACCGCACCACTCTATTATAATCTATAGGTAAGAAATATTAATTTTAATGAACAATTAGTAATCTGAATTTTTTGCTTAAAGTCTTGGGGACTTAATTTACATAAATGCATTTTGGAAAGTTAAACTCAGATTTTGATGAGAGAAGAAAAATTGAAAATTTTACTTATACTGGATGACCAGTACACTCGCGGACTCGCGGTTGAACTCATAATATTAAGGCAGAAAATGGGATTTTTTGGATTTGACCTGCCTGCCCCCGCCTTCGAACTGGCCGGCTGCGGTCCGAGGGAAAGGCCAGCGTGCGCGGAGCAGAAGGCTGGTCGAAACCTAGCCCTCTCACGCTCTTCTGAGTTGTAGCGGTCGGCGCTTGTGCATTGCTGCGCTGAAATGAGCTAAATTTTGTGCGCGGAGCGACTAGCATACGTTTAAGCCCTAGTATCGCTAAAAAGAAGCCTCTTTTAACGGCATGGCAGCCCATTCGGATGCGGCCAGTCGCATTCTCGGCCGAACCAGCGGACCTCGGTGATGATGTTCTTCCTATTGTACCGCTGGGGGCCACGGCTTAGATCGCTGAGGGCGTAACATGTAGCCCGTCGCCAAGCAGCAACAGCTTGAGCTAGCTGCATGTCGCGCAGCTCTTGCAGCACAGGTCGTAGTTGCGGAAATTGTCGCCCATCGAGCCGGAATCTACCTACTTTGATTAGGTTTAGTGATGAGGACGCACTTTTTTCCAAATCCCGCGCTAGCACATGGGCTCTAAACTTACTAGCCTACTAACAGCAGGCTATGGGCATTTTTATCCTTTTTCTGCGAATTGTCATAGAATCTATACTAGATATAATGTTTGGTCATACTAGTAGTCATAATAACATAGGCGCAGCTTTTTGGGTCATAAATCATCGCTTTCGAAGCTGGTCTGACAGCCACCTGCGCCTCACTCAGTGTTGAGGCAGGCGCCAGATGGTCTGAGAGGATGCGGGCGGTAGCTTTTTTCTCATCATTTTGACAGGCCATCAAGATTTATGAGGTCAGAGCCTATTGTTCGTGTTCACTCAAGCGTGTGACAGCTTTGACAGCTATGCGTTTTACCCCTAAAAGTACTTTGGGATTAGCGATTAGTGATTTCTCTTCATTATCTTCACTTTCTATTTAATAAGAGCTTTCTAATGTATATTTTTTCATTAATTTTTGTCAATCCTACGCGAAAAGTCATAAATCATTTTGTTGCGATTTTGATTGATTTATGGCCGCACCTGTCATCTTTTTACGACCTTGTGGGTACTGATACGATCTCTCGGTCACGTGATTCTGGGTAGCAACAAGCTTAGCCAATTAGAAAATTCGGCGCTCATTTTAACAAAACGGCTCAGCCAATCAGAATCGACGTGTTCTATTATAACAAACTGTGATCCAGTTGTCGGCTATTTAAACCGGTGTTTTTGGCCCGCTCGGACCTCAACCGGCTCTCCCGCGGAGGAACCTTCCCGACATTTCTGGTTCCCGGAGCCCGACCGTCGTTTCTTGATCCCCGGATTGCGACTCCCCCCATCATCATCAAGGACGAGTCCCCCGGTCATCAGCAGCGAACATCAAAGTTAAGATCATCACCTGCTAGCTATCTGCGAAGCATCAAGCCAATTCGGTCACTGTGGATTTCCTGGTCTCCGGTTGTTGAGTTTTCTGATTGGTTGGGTGAGAGGCTATCTAGACTTGCTTGATTAGGTGATCCCTTATCTGTCCCCTGTTTCAGTAGCTGATTAGGCGCACACTTTTGCTCATTTTGTTCAGTAGTGCTGCTGCTGAGGCAGAAGTCATTCAGTAATACTGCTAGTAGTCTAAACTCCAATTCAATCTGAAGTTGTAAGTGATCTAAGGAGAAGGTTAAATCTAACAGTTATTTTTATCGGTTTTATTCTTTGTTCGCCGATGGCTCAGATGAGTAGCTAAGCTAGTAGGCGCCGGTCACAGTGGACCAAATGGCAAGGCAGTTCTCAGTCGATCAATCTATCAAATCAGTTAGCAAAGCTGCCAGGAGTGCAGAATCGGTGCCAGAGATGTACTTTGTGCACTCTAGGTTAACCAAGCGGCTCGGGTAATGAATTACGCGGTCTCTGATGTTCGAGTTAGTCTATCATCAGCGCTATGAGAGGCTAGTTGGTGCGTCGAAGGCCAAAAGTACAATTCTTCGTATTTATATTTCTGTATGAACTCCGCGTGTGACTCATTTTCTCAGTCTGGAATTTTTGTTAATATTAGTGGGTTAAATATAAAGTAAGAATAAATAGTAAGACATATTTGTCCATTAAAGCAGATATGGAAGACCAGACGAGTATTCTGCAAATGATAAATACGAACTTCACAAAGAAACCATACAGGAGCAGAATCGATTTACTTGGGACTTAAATTAGATATGTAAGGTATATAAAGCTCCCACTGGTAACCAAAATAGAATCGAGAAGCTACAAATAAAATTTTACCAGCAAGTCTAAACAAAGTAGTGTACACAAGCTCAATAAAAAGATAAATAAAAACAATAAAAAACAATCAGCATAACAAAACAGAAGCGAGTTAAACAGTAATGACAATTGGCTTATAAGTAGATAAATATAAATTAAATAAGCTTATAAATATTAAAATTTAATAAAAAATAATCAGCACAACACAGAAGCAAGATAAACAGTAATGGCAATTGGCTCATAAATACATAAATATAAATTAAATAAGCTTATAGATATTAAGTTACAATAAAAACAATCAACATAACAAAACAGAAACAAGATAACTAGTTAATGGCAATTAGCTGATAAATAGATAAATATAAATTAAATAAGCTTATAAATATTAAGTTTTAATAAAAAATAATCAGCACAACACAGAAGCAAGATAAACAGTAATGGCAATTTGATCATAAATAGATAAACATAAATCAAATAAGCTTATAAATATTAAGTTACAATAAAAAATTGACATAACAAAACAGAAACAAGATAACTAGTTAATGGCAATTAGCTGATAAATAGATAAATATAAATTAAATAAGCTTATAAATATTAAGTTTTAATAAAAAATAATCAGCACAACACAGAAGCAAGATAAACAGTAATGGCAATTTGCTCATAAATACATAAACATAAATTAAATAAGCTTATAAATATTAAGTTACAATAAAAAAATCAACATAACAAAACAGAAACAAGATAACTAGTTAATGGCAATTAGCTTATAAATAGATAATTAGATAAATTAAATAAGCTTATAAATATTAAGTTTTAATAAAAAATTATTAGCATAACGACACAGAAGCAAGATAAACAGTGTAATGGTAATTAAAATTGGCTTATAAATAGATGAATATATAAGTACAAGCTAAAATAGAACAGAATAAAAAGAAATTGAATTATATGCATTGTAACCACAATGTAATATGGACATTATAATTGTTCCAAGAATTATCGAGTAACTTTATGTGAACAAAAGGACTTTCCAAGATATAACATGTATAGCTTCCCTTAAAAATGAAAATTAGTAGCTTAATGACAATATGCTTAGTCCTAAGTAATTTATTCTAAAATAAAACTGTTTATTGCTTTTGTTAATTATTATTATTAACTACAAAACTAAATATTGTCCCAACGTACTAGTACTAATAATACAGTAAAGCCATGTCAAAGTCAAATATAGCTTCTTTTCTTGTTCCATAATGTATACTTAGACTATAATACCAGTATAAAGCATCATATCAAATCCATGTGCTGATCTTTAAGAACACTGCAAAATATAGCATGCTACCTCATAGAAGTAAAAATGGCATATATGATTACGTTTCTTCACACTATTCATATAATAGATAGTTGCCAAAGAGAATAGTTTGTTGCAAAGCTTCTGATTGCTCAAAATGCAATACTATAAGCCATTTGAAGAGTCTTCTTCTAGATCCGATTGAATTACAAAAGTAGTATTCTTTGGGCGCATTCTTCGCTTCTGTTTCCGTGGGCCTTAGTCTCCTGTTTTGCTTGCTTCAACTTCAACTTCTTTTCTTTTCTTTCAACCTCCATTCCTATCAACAGAGTTTTTTAATGCAGCAGCAATAGCTGGCCGAATTTCATCATCATCAACATGGCCAAATCTTTTTTTAAATTGCTTTCTTAACAATTGGTGCAAATGGTTCAAAAGCTTGCTTGCCATCTAAGCCACTTCGATTGAGTGGTATTAGTCATTAATCCAGAGACTATGTTAACCACTGCTTGTCTTACTGTTTTTCCTCCACGCAATGATAGTGCATGAACAAGTTTATGCAAAAAGCCTTCATCCTCTGTCTTTAGAAGAAGATCTTTAGCTTCTTGGATTGATTTAGCAGGTGACAATCTGAACTTTTCTTTCTCAGTAGGCATGCTTTGGTTTTGGCCTTCTTTTAGGAGCATTGATTCAATGCTAGCAAGGCGTCGAAGAATCATAACATTTAAAAAGTAGTTTGCTTCAACAGAGAAAGGCTGATATCCTGCCCTTGTCACGCGAGTGTGACGTAGTGAGTTTGAGATGTAGTTAGCGATTATTTAATTATTTATATATTGATTTATTTATTAGTTAGCTAGTTCAAATATTAGTAGTGTTGACACGCAGGGAACGAGACAAAGTTACGCCGAGAAGAGCAGAGAACAAAAACGAGCGCGAGCAACAATTTAAATTGGCGGGGAAAACCGATTCATTTAAACCTAAGATGTCTATCAAAAAGTAGTAATAACTTGGACTTAAATAAATAAAACTTTAAGTACATTTTTCTAAATAAATTACATTAAATAATAGCTGGGGAACCTGCAAATTAATCAACTACAAAAATTTTAAGTAATAAAAACTCACATAGAAACTAAAAATTTAAGATGCTAACGACGTCGTCACACGAGCATCAGTAATCAGAGTCACGCGAGCATCAGTAAACCTGCTTACGAGCTATATGGCTGAAAATTCCTCTGCTCCGTACTAGAAAGGAATGTACATTTGATTAGATAAGAAACGTGAGAATTGTGCTATTTAAGTCCTGATACGGTATTTCTCCATAGTAAATCAATATTAACGAACTAATCCAGTGGATTTGAGGGTAAAAAAGGTTATTTTTTTGATTGACATTCGCTACCAGACACTAATTGGGATAAAAGAAATTAAAAAGCGTAATTTTGTACTGATCCAGCATAAAAATTAATAAGTAAATAGAAAGCACTTATTGTTCCAGTAGTCGTCACGCCATAAAATGCTGTATTATGTACTATCCATAACTTTTTAAAGTGACTCAGTCCTTATGGATATCTGCCCCCCGCCCCTAGCAATTCTATAGGACAATTCTATGAATAAATTCGCATAACCAGATATATGATTACCACACATTTGCTATAACTGTACGAACCATGTAAGCAACGAATAATTTTTTTTCAATATGACGTGGGCTTTATTGTCCGGAATTCATCCGTAATCTGGCACAATATCATCGACAGTCAGCACCAGAACATTTTCATCAGAAAGAACACCAGAGAATGCAGCACAAGCAAAATAAATCTCAGTAGCGGGAAACACACAAACACTTTCGGAAGGTACGCAAACAAGAAAAAACCGATTAATGAAATAAGACAGCATTTGCTAGAGCTTCATCTGCATTGCGCAAGGAAAATATAGGACCGGGCACTGGTTTGCAAAGTTGCACGCGCATCATAGCAATTCCGACATCACTGCGAAAAAATTCTAGGATCTTACCAAACGATTGATTGCGAAAATAGTAATACAAGACGCATTGTTACTTGAGCCAGCTGCAAAAAAAATTCGACTACCACGCGAAATGCAATGCTTTGATAAAAACTGGACATCCTGTACATCAGTTGGTAGATCATTGCACAAAAGTGACAACAGCTCAGCCTTTCCAGTGAATTCTGACTGATTAAAAACGAAATAGGAAACCATTTTTAGCAGGGATTTTTCGCAAGTCTGCTTGAGATGAAAGCGCGTTCCTCGGCAGTACTTTTTAATGCTGACAAAGTTGTTTTCAAAGGAAAACATCGATCCTCTAGCCATGGGTCCAAATTTCTGAACTTGAGATGGAAGATGCAAAAGCAGATGAAAGTTCATAGTCATGATATTTTGATCGAATACATTAGACAGTTCAGACAGAAAGAAGTTCGTCGGAACAGTTAAAGATCCAGAGAAGCTAGCAGCATCAGCATGGTTTGCAACACGACAGATAATAGAAAAAATTACAATGAGATTAGCTTGCCGAAATCGTTTTCGGTACAGAGACACAGGGCCATTACAGGGAAAAAGTGCACAACTAAAAATTTAAAATCGCGTGCCTTCCAGAATGCACTCTCACCAATGTTCTGAGGCTGCGATAGGTAACTAGGGACCCTTGCATTGCGTAGCAGCTTATTAAAATAATCCTTGCGTCTGCCTAAATAATACTCATTTTGCCAGTGTTGAGGGTCAAAAAGATACTTTAAAATCATTTTCGTACAGTTTCGTACAGGCTCAAGGATGTTTGGCTCTAGCGGAGGCGTGGTCTTCGCCGAGGCTCCTTGGGAAACACGCCGCCGTTCCGCCGGTAGCACCGACGTGCAGCCTGGGGCCTGCCTGAGCTGCGGCGTGACCATTGCAGTCTCGTTCTGACGCAAGTCCGTGAACTGCCTGTTGTTAGTCTTTTAGCTGGCGGCTCAGCCGCATTCGCAACCGCCTTTTTGTTAAATGTAGGCAATTTAGACATTGCTATTTGCTGACTATAAGATAAATACTAAGATACTAAAAATTTAATTTTTTTTGTTGCGCACTGCACAAAGATTAGTACACAACGCTTTGAATTATTGGGGAGTTTAAAATTATTATTCAATGAGCGGCAAGTAATTTCCAAGAAGGAGGCAAGAAAGCTGCTCAGCAACAGTTTGATAAATAATGTTGATGAGCTCAGCTTGGTCTCAACAGAGAGAACTTACAGAGCTCTAGCTTATGAAAATTAAATGACAATTTTAGGATTAATTTAAAGCCTTAGAAAATTAATTTAATAAGTAAGGCTCGGAGCTAAGTTATACCTCTAGAGAGAGATTACAGTATACCTAGCTCCAGCTGATACAATTAATGAAAAAGGATAGATAGGTACTTAGGGTCCAAAAATACAAAAAACTAATTTATTATAGAAACTAATGGGTCAAAGGTTAAATAGTCAAGAGAGCTATTTAACCCAATAAATAAGGAAAGTGGTACACTTAAAGAGTTGCTGGCAGCTAAGGGGAAGAAAAATAAGAGATTAGGACACCTGATGAGGAAAAAATCACTTCAAAATTTAAATTACTAACTATCTAACTAATGTGAAAAATTTAAGTTGATGAAATGGAGCAGAAAAGGGAAGAAAGAAGCACAGAGCGGTTAATAGAGGCAAGAGGGGAACAAAAGGCAAATGAAGAGTGAAGAATTGGAGAGAAAAAGTTGACTACAGTAACTTAAGACTAATTTGAAGATTTCCCTACATGCCTATGCTAAGTGAGGTGGGGTGGAGAAAGTTTTCTTGGAAATCGGTTGGTTTTAAAACTTGCTGACACCAGTGAGGTGGGGCGGATTCCACGTTTGAATTGCCGCCGGCGTTGAGTTCGCACGAATAAACCGGAAAATCGCGCAGACGAATCACAACGTAATCTTTCTCCTTTTACTCCGACTGCCGGGTTCTCAAGTCCGGGGGGAGGGTTGTCGTAATCGTAGCGGAGCGGTCGTTAGCGGCGTGGTCGTTCAAAGCGATGAAACACCAGGGATTCTGTCTCCGTAAATTAATGCGACGATTTGCTGAGCCTGTTACTCTCAGTAGGGTAGTTGCTGCCACCACCGTAATTTACGTATTACGGGACGATAAGTCTCACAGCTTTCTTTGAGATGAGAACTTTGGTTATTTTCACCCCACGGGCAAATGACTCAAGAAATACTATGGCTTTAGTTTAATGAGTAAATAATAATGTTTAAAGTTTATTTAATTTGCTTATTTTGAGCAGGTTGGATAATAAAAATAAATATTACTACGACACTACGCGGATGTGACGCGGGCCGAGGCCGAAATAAAAGTTTCAACTGGGCTTAAACTAGCAAAATTAGTAGCACTAAAATTAAACGATAAACAAGAACAATAAACATGAAAGTAAGAAAGGAAAAGCAGAGGAAAAGCGCGTAAGTAGACAGTCATGTAATCATCACGTTTAAATAGAGGAGAATTAACGGTCACGCAGTGGGGACAGAGGCTGAACATGCACATGGGAGAGAAAATCGCGTAAAAGGGCATAATGCGGGGCGGCATAAACACATAAGAAAAACAAAAATTTACTGTACACATCCAACTTCGTGTAAGCAAAACACGTGGCGGGTACAAACAGAATCCAGCATCGGGAGTAATGTCACTCCAATAATGGGAGAAAACACGACAATTCACCATGCACATGCAAAAATGAAAAAATGACAAATTCAAGTTTTATCGCATCTTACGTGGCAACCCGCCTGCCACACTAAGCACAGAGTGCGTAAAAATTTGCAAAAATCTAAATAACGACCTAAATACGGCTTAAGAAGTTCCTGGAAAGCTTAAGCCGACTAAATCAAATACGCTTAATCTGATGGAAGTAGTCCCTAAGCTCCTAGAAGCAGGCCATGGCCAAAAAAGCAGAAAAATTAATGGAAAGAGCCCGTCTTTACGGCTGCTCTAAGGACTGCTCTAAAGAGTTTCGTTCGTTTCGTTGATAAGTGCTAGCGCTTCAGCCTCTATCCGAGGCTCTTACGCTACTTGTATTTGTATTATGTTTCGAATTTGGTGTTACAGGCATTGTAAAATTTTCGAGGTTAGATTAATAACAAATAATCGAAGAGTACAGTATAAAACAATTACAATAGCAAAATTCAATGAAACAAATATCGGTGCAATTTTAAAACAAATATTAGTGCATAATAAAACAGTTAATCAAGTATTAAATGTGTAAACAAATTAAGATAAAGTATAAAACATCAATGCAAACAACAAATATAAAAGAACTAAAACAATAATAATAATCATAAAGGTTCTAAAATCATTTAGTGGCATCAATTTTTTGAGAATTAAATAGCAAGTCTGTCTGGACAAGTCTGTTGTCTATAATAATTAAAATTGAAGGATTAACTTGAAAAAGTTAACAAAGTGCTAATTCTAATAAAAAACGAAGAGTTTCGCAAAGCCGCAAAAACCCAAAATAAGACCATGTGCTACGAAAACGAAGGCTCACGCAGACACTAAATCACAAAACCCTAAAGAAGAATAAGAACCAGCCCGAACAAAAGATTCCCAACCCTCTACCTCAACCGTAAAGACGGTCTCTGACTGTTTTTACCCTGGCTGTCTCTTTGGCAGCTTGTCTAAGGGTTGTGCGCAATCCGAATGGCTATGCCAATTTCTAAGGGTCCGCCCCGGAGGGGCTGTGCCCATTACAAATACTAAACCCTATTCTTATTTCTAACCAATTTTTTGGCCCTCTGCCTTGGTTTAGGGGGGGGGGGTGCCCGGAGTGAGTAGGTTCTCTGGACTGCAGTGTGGCTAGGACGGGACTGAGCCCCCCGGTCGAACCCGCCCTGCAGGAAAGAACGACCAATTCACAAAGGTGTACGGTAGACCCAGTAGCATGCCAGCCCTGAGGCTGAGCACCCGGGTTGCAGGCTGGCAAGCTGCCTGCTTTAGGGCTATGGTGCTCCTTCCCACTGCCATTCTTTTTTTCTGGGCTGGCATCCCAGCGCGGTTTTATCCCCTGCTTTTATCTAGTTTTAGCTTAATTAGGCCTTGAGCCAAATCCAATTCTCTGGAGTTATGAGCTCTGCCCTCGCCCGGTCCATCTTGCCCTGTCCTCGGGTCCATCTCCTGGCTCCTGCTGTAAGGTCCGTGCTTGCGTGTCTCTGGCTCTCATCCTGACAGTGGATTGGTGTCCTGGGAAGGATGTTCGTCCCGAACCGGGGACAACCGGCTGAGTTTGGAGTCCTCTTGCCCCGGGTGCCTCTTCTCCCGACCCCTTGGCCTGGCCCCCAATAATGAGCTGGATAGGCGATGCCCTTGGGTTGGTAGCAATAGAGGTGTATTCTGTCCGCCTAGAGTCTCCCCCTCGGATACAAGCCTTCCAGACTCACTCCAAAATAGAGCTGGGTAGTGAAAAGCCTTGAGGCTCGAGACCTTCAGGGGACCACGACCCTGTAGTAGGATCGCTCTTGGTAATAAGCTGCCCAGACTCGCTCCAATAGTTTAAGCCATTTCCAAGGTTTAGGAGTAATTCCTCACTCGGACCGCTTTCAGTAGTATTCCAAACTTTTCGTTATCAAATTTTTCTGCGCACACCCAAAAGACTTGCTAGCTGAGAGGATGGTCTGGGTGGATTCGGTCCTAGCACCGTCCCTGATTCCACTGTTGGTTTGGCGGTGTCTTGTACCATAGGCTTGAAGTCCCTCGCCCTTTCCCTAGCTCTAAGCTGGGGCCCAACTAAATTGGTGTTTCGGGTATCTCGGGTACACAGTCTTATCTGTGCCCTTAGCAGTGCCCTCTGCGGCAGAGCCCCTCCCAGGGCTGATCCGCGGGTAGCCCCGTAGCTTCCCACCCCCGTTTAACAACAAATCACAAAACCCTAAAGAAGAATAAGAACCAGCCCGAACAAAAGATTCCCAACCCTCTACCTCAAGCCAAAATTTTATAAAACACTAATATAGCTTTCTGATAATAATAACGATATGATAACCATAATAATATCAAATTATAAAAAACCATAGTGCAGCAGTCCGTACAGATTAAAATCAAGTAATCAAGTCTGCAGCTGAGACGCCTCTCAGGAACTGTCTCGAGGTGAGTTTTTACGTTTTCATGGCTTTTACGTTTTAATTTATGGCTTTTTTGGTTTTTTAAAGCTTTTCTGAATTTAGTGGTAGCAGGTTCTCTGAGACCCCGTCTGCACCATTCTTTGAGGTCAATGTCAAAGCAATGCACTCCTGTCAGAAGAGCTTTTTTGAACCACCTGAGGCCCAGATTCCGAATTCTCTCCTTGAACCTCGGCATCTTGGTGGTTTCATGCAGGTAGCTAACTTTGGTGTACCTTGGGGCGCCAAGTACAATTCTGAGGGCCTGATTTTGGAGGAGTTGAAGTCTCTGAATGAGCGTGTCCGATGCGTTGACCAGGATGGGGGCCCCATTGGTCATGCCGCTCTCAATATAAGACCTGTAGAGCAGCTGGAGCCCCAACTGGGAGATTCCGGTATTACGAGCAATCCTTCTCATGGCCTCAAGCTTAGCGTTGGCGATGCCGACAGTCCTCATGATGTGTTGTTTGTAGTTCAGGTCTTTGTCTAGGGTGACCCCAAGGAAGGTGACCGAATCGTGGTAGGGGATAGTATCCTGGCCGAATTTGAGCGGAGGCCTGGCTGGACTCCTGGATGAATTACTTTTGAATTTGAAAAAGGCAACAGCCCTGCTTTTGTTGGGGTTGATGGTGATGCCCACATCATCAAGCCATTTCTTCAGAACGGCCAGATACCCATTCAACCTCTTGGCCGTCAAAAGAGACGTTCTAGCATTCACCCAGACTGCAAGATCGTCTGCAAACTGGCTCTTCTTGACTTTGACGTCACGCGGGATTGAGATCGAGCTGACGTAAATAGTAAACAGAAGGGGGGACAGCACCCCTCCTTGTGGGACACCGGCAGCAGGCCTGAAGCCTTTGCGTATTGCCCCCCCCCCCGGTTTGTAGATCTCCCTATCTTCTAGGTAGCTGGAGATAATACGGATCATGTTGTGAGGCAGCTCCCTTTCAAGGAGGCGATATCTCAGGTATCTGTACCAGACACCATCGAAGGCGCCTTTGACGTCAAAGAAGACACCAAGGGTCACATGACGCCATTGGTTCATTTTTAGTATATCATCTGTGAGTCGCACAATGTTATCGAACGTACAGTGGTCTTGTCTGTACGCACATTGGTCTTCATTTATAATTCCCTTGTTTTCTAAAATCATTCTGAGATTTCTAGCAATGACTTTTTCGTAAAGTTTTCCTAGGCAGGATGTAAGACTGATAGGCCGGTAATTACCTATTTCATGCTTAGACTTCTTAGGTTTCGGGATCATTTTTATAATTGCTTTTTTCCAGGCCTTCGGGAAATAGCCCAGAAGAAAGCTCGCATTGAATATTTTGGCTAAAGTTTTGACTGAGTCAGGGCTGAGCCCGCGCTTAAGCACAATATTTGGAATTTTATCAGGGCCAGGGGCACCCCAAGTCCTAAGATTTTTAGTTTCCATTAGAACATCGATGTCGAGGATGTTGAGAATGTCGGATTCGATATCCTCTTTGTCTGGGTCATCAGGGTCAGCCCTGTCCCTGTGGTAGGTCAGGGCTTTCATCATGCAGTCATTGGGTCGAAAGATCTCATGATCTTCGCTGGCCTTAACTCTCTCAAAGAGAAGGGAGTTAGTGTCGGGGTGGGGTTGAATCTGATCTTCCAGGAAATCCTGAAATAGATCAGCAGTCTCTTGTTCTGTTTCAGCAGTTACCCCTTTGTAACTAAGGGCGGGAAAAGAAAAAGCTCCGATGGATTGGCCGGTCATTTTCTTAATATCGATCCAGAATTGTCTTGGCTCTTCTGTAACTTGTTTTCGCTATTTTTTCCACAGGTCTTCAAATTTCCTATATCTCTGCATCCTGATAGCTATTCTAATTTCTTTAGCGGCTTGGTTGGCTTGAACTCTAAATGAATCAATTCTGGTTTTCTTAAAAAGTTTCCTGAGCTTTCTTCTGTGCTTTATTTTACTGACAAAATCAGGGGGAAGTTGCTCTCTAGGATCCCTGTTCGAAACAACCTCATCTATAGTCTCCTGAACATTTTAGTGAGCTTCTCAAACGCACTGTCAAGCTCCTCAGGGGTAGAGATCCGGGTTCTGATAAGGTTGCAGTTTTCGAACTTGTCTTGGAGGGCATATCTGAAGGCCTCCCAATCAGTATACCAGTAACTTTTTGGAGGTTTGGGATTACAGACCGAGCTAGGGTTTACAAACACTTTAATAATAATAGGAAGATGATCACTGTCAAGATCATCACCTACTGAAACCTCACTAACAGAGTTAGCTAGATCTGGGGAGCAAATGCCTAGATCCAGGACATTTCCTACTGAACTTCCCCCTCTATTATAATAGATCCTGGTACAATCACCATACTGGTTGAGGATGAAGGGAGGATCAGGATGGTTATTAAGCCAATCGAATAGCTGTTTGCCAGTATGATTCTCACAGCTATCCCCTCCTAGCAAGTGATGACGACAGTTCAGGTCGCCCATGAGGAGGGATCTTGGCTGGTGTAGAAGCTGCTCAAGCAGTGCAGTGTTGATGCGGTCGGGATTAGGGGCTCTGTATAAAAAAGTAATCCTAAGAGTATTGCTGGGATTGTTGTTGGGGTTGACAGCGAGGCTGATAAGCTCATGGTGGATATTATCGAAGTATTGATTAACACTGGATACTTTTAAGGTATTCTTGTAAGCAATAGCTAACCCTCTTCTGCAGTCTGGTATGTCATATCTAATAATGGCATACCCTTGGACATAGAACTTGTCGTTATTTTTGAGCTCAGTTTCTGAGAATAGACCAATGTCAATATTTTCATTGTGCAACCACATAATAATTTCATGCATTTTGTTGCTAAGCGAATTACAATTAAGATGCCCAATAACCAGGGTGGAGTTAGGAGAATTTTTATTATAAAAAGCCATAATTCAGATAATTTTTTGTATTTGCTCAGGGCACGGATCCACCTCCGCTCACCGTACTGGCTTCAGCTTCACCTGCCCTAGCTGCAGTTCCAGCAGGATTGAGGGCAATCGCCAGAGCCTCCATCACTGCCCGAATAGCAAGCTGGCTTACTTCCCAGTCAGTGATCGGATGCTCCGGAATGATTTCCACAATTCTGTTGAAGGCTGCCAGTACAACCAGGAGAACAGCCCTTTGAGACGAACCCCTCTCACCGATTACTGCAGCAGCAGGGGCAGCAATGGATTGTTCAGCAGGCGCAGAGCTGCTTGAAGGTGTGCAGTCTGCTTGACCATTGCGAGCGCAGAGCTGTCAGCAGGAGGTGCAGTCTGAGCAGTCGTCTTGTCAGATTGGGCGACAGCAGCGGCTCGATTCGAGTAGATGATTGGACCGAGTACAGGCTTCGGTCGTGCCATTGCAGCGTATGATGGGCCTGGGACACCAAAAGTCTCAGCCAGAGTCTGACTACCTATCCTATCATCCTGACTAGGGCCTACTTGTTCGATCGGTCTAGTTTGATGGAATTTAGATTTAAGTGCCTGAATGCACTAGTGAATGCACTAGCCTTTGCTCCTGGAGAAGAGTCTGATGAGCGGCGTAGGTTGCCCCGTCCTCTGGGCTCCATCGAATTACAAGTGTGCATAATTATCGTCGAGGTATGCCAAGAGCTCCTCGGCTTCCACAACGAGAGGAACTCCCTTGACAATGATGGATTGTACGTTAGGTGATTTGAGTGGCTTTCGCAGCCTGTCATCGGCTTGGTGACGCGGCCTGTTTGATGGCAGGCGTCTTGTGACTGTTTGTCCATTAATTTCATTGATTTTCAGTGGTGTTGTTAGTAAATTATTCATTTCTTGTGGAGTGTTTGTAAATACAAAGTACCCTGAGCTGTGGTACAATTCTTTGACCGACATTATGCGAACGTTGGGAAAATTAGCTTTTAAAAATTGTTCAAATTTTATTGGGTTCTTGGCCTCTACGGGCATCTCGAATACCACCGGCGTAATTTTAGTTAGTTTAGAATGAAGTGTCTTGGTTTGTCTGGGTGAGGAACGGTGGTCCGGTAGGCCTTGGAATCCCACCGCTAACACCAGTGTAGTAGCTGAGCTTTTGTTTGCTCGGGATAGGTGGACTGCTGTCGTCCCGGACAACCTTAGCGAACACTCTTGTGGGGGCTGAGACTGGAGAGAAATCTAAAATTAAGGGTAGTGCTGCCACCAGCGTGGGAACCGTAGGATCCGCAATGAAGAGGGCTGATTGGGTTCCACGCAAATAAATAACGCTAGAACAACTAGCCTCAGATATTTCAATATCCAAATGACAGGACTCAATGGTAGCAAATGCCCTGAGCGGCGCAGTCCTGGCACTGACAATGTCCGCGCTTGAGCGTGTCTGAGTTTAGCTCTCAGAGGACCCCTAACTTCTACTATCCTAATAGCTACGACTCGCGCATATGGGCGGCGAGGAATAGGTCTATGCGCCTGAAGCAGCAATAGACTCACGCTAACTAAGCTCTTAGCTATTTCTTAGAATCGCGCACGAGTGCTGCGACTGCACACTCACTCACTCTTATTCGCGCCTGTGTCGCAAATAGACTACAGCAGAATGGCTTCAGCCAACTGATTTCCTGCCAAATAGGGTAGGCTGGAAACCAGAGCTATAGCACAGCAATGCTCTGCCGAGACCTGCTCAGGAGCGTGCTTTCTGCTTGAGCGCTGCAATGCTCTACCAAGACCTGCTCAGGAGCTTGCGGCTGCTTCTTAGCGATGCTTTGCTCTACCAAGACCTGCTCAGGAGCATTGGCTTCGCTGTTAACCGGCGCTAGAGCGCTTTCTCGGAGATGGCTCTCGACGAGACTGACCAGCGGTCAAAACGGTTCTGAGGAAAAATCAGACAGATCGGCCTGCATTCATTAATATAGAACGCGGAGGGTGGAGCGTTTGGGCATTCCGTGGCTTGACCATGAAACTGCAGCCGAAAAGTGCGGATAATGATGCACAACAGCTATTGATTAAACATGGGGGGAAAGTAGCTTGTACGAAGCGCCGACAGAAGCTTCAAGCCACCAGTGAAAATAGCATGCCAAATTTGAGCTTGTGTGCACAAGGCTGCACGTGAGGGAGGGTTCAGCTCGGGACACGGGGTTCGCGAAACCCTCAGTCTAAAAATAGAATAACGCATGGGGAGAGGCTCCGACGCAGGAGAAACGAGAGAGCACCTAACGGCCGTGGGCTAGCCAGACAATCCACTAAACAAAAAATACGTGGCTAGCTAGTGAGTCCTCGTGTGGACCCACACAGGCTAGTCCTTGAGAGTCCACACAGTGCGCATAGTGATAGTACGCTAGATATGACAAGGAACGCTGCTATTGGTACGCTAGATATGACAAGGAACGCTGCTATTGGTCCGTGTGGGCTAGGGTGGGCTGGTCGAGTGTACCCGCGGACGGGAATGAGAAATCTGGGAATTCTCTGAGTGCTAAAAATTGGTCGGGTGGCCAGTGGGCCTGACTTGAAATTGGAAGGTTTGAGGTTCGAATCCTGCTAGACAAAATGTTATCTTAATGTAAATATTGTGCGTATAAAAAAGCAGAACATGCAGAAAAGCAGAAATTAGAATTTGAGTGAACAAACGTTAAATTATGGTAATGAGGATTATTATAAGGATTAGAGGATTGCTGGTTTAAGTGATGAAAATAAACGTATTAGAAAAGTAGTATCGAAAGAGCCAATAGCCTAAACTAAGATGCACAGGGAAGGCCCCTTGCGTGCACCCGCTCGCAGCTCACACTGCTGCTAATATCAGCAGTAGTCTGAAGGGTAAGCTCAACCGCCTGCAAGTTAGCGATGTGGCAGTCCATTAGTGTGGCAGTTGCAGGCCTAAAGTAACTCTCATGAAGTCATGGACTCATGGTCTCTATTTTATTGGCTTGTTTATCTTTTGACTCGGTGTGAGTCTAGCAGTGCTAATATTAAACACATAGTAATCATTTGTAACACTTGGGGTGAAGCACATTTAGTTCCTGTCATATTTATTGTCATTGAAGTCGAAGATCAATTATATACCGGTACCGTATTAATGTATCGTATTTTTAAAAAAATTAGATTCTTTATTTGAAAGTTTAACTGTTGTGCTACCTTTGATACATTTTTTTCTGGTACAAAAGTCTTCAATTTTAAATGTATTGTGATAAAACTTAAAAACTCTCCTGCTTCTATCATGAACAAGTTATAAAATCTCAAAGTAAGTTTAGTTTTGTTCATGTTTTACCGTAGCTGTTGACAACAGGAACTAATTACCTTTTTTATTTAATTGAGGTGGGGCGGAGAAAGTTTTGATTGTAGGTGGGATTGTCCGGTGGTCGATTGATTAAATGTCGAGTATGAGCGGCTCAGGCCTTCGAATCGGCGCCGTCGTTAATTCGCACAGATTAAATCCGGAAAATTCGTGTGGACGAATCCCAATTGAAATGTCTCGCAGATACTCCGACTGCCGGGGTCCTCAATCCTGGGGGGAGGGTAGTTTTAGTCGTAGGCGAGCGGTCTTTGTTGGCGCGAGCGTTCAGAGCGGGTCCTCAGACACCGAATTTAACGTATCTCGTATGCTCGACTTAACTTGTTACTAACAGTAGAGTAGCGCTGCCACCACCGTAATTTTTGCGTATTACGGAACGTTGGGATCTCAGAGCTTGCTTTGAGATGAGACTGGGTTGTTTTACGCCCCACGGGCAAATGCCCGGTGTTGAAAAAATAATCCGGCGGACACTGATTCGTCAGCCTCCAACTGATATGTTTAGGTATAAAGTGGTCTGAGTCCGCCAGACCCAGATTTCAAGCTCACGGCGGATCTGAATAGGACTCTCATCTTTCGATTTTTCATCTGACTACTTCGGCTGTCCGGAAAGTCGCGAGAATGTATTTTAAAAATCATTCAGAACTATCAAAAAACACGATAACAGCACTAGTTGGTAATGTAATCTCCCCTTGCATTGATTACAGCTTGGCAATGGTCAACGAGTCGCTGAACCTCTCTTTTTAAGCAATCTTCGTCAAGGCCTCTTGCCCACTGCAACGCAGCTTCTCGAACTTCATTGTGGTCGCTGAATACTCGCCTGGAGAAATCATTCTTCATCCAACTGAACAAAAAACGGTCGCACAGATTGAAGTCTGGGCTGTAAGGACTCTGAAATACCTTACTGAACTCCACTGAACTCCACGGGACTCCATGTACTGCTGCACAGAACGAGCCACGTGAGGTCGCGCATTGTCCCACTGCCAAAGAACATCCGACAGGTGAATTGGCTTTGACCTCAGAGTACGCCATAGGTCTCCCGTGTGCCGAATGAATTCAACTATGCCATTTGCATCAACAGTTTGCTTCGGGGCTGTGGATTTAATGGAGAAGCGCTTGCTTGGAGTGAAAGCAACCAGAAGCATTGTCTTTGCATTCCCGACCGAGTGCCTGACAACCTGGGGCCGATGATCTCCTTGGCCAAGCCAGCACCTGTTGTTTTGCTTTGTGCCAGTGTTGTTCAGGTACACCCACGTCTCATCTTCCACCACGTACTTGTCGCAAAAGTTTTCCACCCCCTCGTTGTAAAAAGCCTGCGGATTTGCTTGGCACAATTGATGCAAGCAGTCTTGTTCTCCTTGGATAGAGCATGCGGAACCCAGACGGCAGAAACGTTTCGAAGGTGCAAATCCTCGGTCAAAATTTCGTGCACTGTTGTTTTTCCAACTTCCAAAAAGTCGGCGAGGTCTCGGACACTAACTTTTGAATCCTCTTCAACGAGAGCTCGGCAGGTTTCGATCAGTTCCGTTGTCCTTGTTGACCGTGGCCGGCCAGTCCGAGGAGCTGAGGCCAGGGGAAATGCTTCATCACGGAACTTTGAGTACCATCTGTAAACCGTTGACTGACCTGGTGCGGCATCTTCATAAACTTTAAGTAGTTCGTTATAACAACTAATAGCAGAGATTCCAAGACGGTATCTAGCGTAGGCATAAGCCTGGAAATCTTCCATTTTGACGAACTCGCTATTAAATTTTTCAAGCTTGATCACCGCGTTGCATTGGTTATTGAGCACTTTATGCTGAGCTCGCCCCTGCCCCCAATTTTGCTGCTAGAATAACAAGAATTTTCACCATAGACATCTATAAGTCTATTATTGAAATTTTATGTGTGCCATGTCATCAGCTTGCTGCTTTCTTGCTTGACTGACACATTCTCACGACTTTCCGGACAGGCGAAGTACTATAAGTAAGCAGTTAAGCATTTGTGCCGAATTGTGGAATTTAATTTCTCGAGTATATTTTATTTTTTTTGAAGATGTTGACAAAGGAAGTAATGGTTACCATACATTGTGAATAAATTAGAACGTCAGCTCCATTTTAATAATGTAATAACTGATTATAACTGATTATAGTGTTACTGTGGCTATAGTATTAAACACGAAATAAAAACGATAATCCCATATACTAAAAATGAAAATCATACACTAAATGCAAAATACAAGATAGAAGTACAAATACAAATACAAAATACCATTTACGAAATCGCAATTTGCGAAATACAATTAGGCAATTTTAAGAAACACGTAGTGTCATTCATTGGTTCAGTAACTTCAGTACTCCATATTTGATTCGTCCTCACAGTTGAACTCATCATCACTGAGGATGCGAGGCCGAGGTATCTTGACGTTGCTCTCTTTTCTTGTTGATCTTGCACCGAAGGTTTTGCGGCGAGCCTTGGGCACTTGAGCAGTAGCGGGGGCCGCGGAACTGGAGGTGGCAGAGCTGGAAGTGGCTGCAGACGCTGCGGCTAATTGCGTGGCCACCTTTAGCCGCTATAATTTGGCTTCATTCCGCTCACTAGCATGCCTTAGGACGGCAATTATTGCCGCCTCAACCTGTTTTTCCGTGAACACGACCTTCTTCGTGACAGGATCTGGCGGGAACATGTCGGCCACGGCGTCTGAGAATGAATTAGGGAGGCAGAACTTTAAATTTTTATAGGGTGTGAAGTTTATAATTTCATACTGCCTACTTTAAATAAATAGTAGAGTAGAGTAACAGATTTTACCTAAATGTCTTTTCTTTTTCTTTCTTCCTTTTCTGCTTTTTCATTCAGTAATACGCTCATAGGTTCCCTAAATTTCTTGTTTTTATATTTGATTTTTTTATACTTAAGTAAGCAAGCGTCAGAGCGGGAATGGATTTGGACAATAAATAAAGCAAGAGTATAGCCACAGTACTCTTACCTATGAAAACTTGCTTGGCATTCTCAAAAGCAAGTTGGTCCTCTATCATTAGGCAGCCCAACACTTCCGTCCGGCATTTCTCAAGCATGCCTCGGCCACTCCAGTTCACAACGACCTGCATTCGTGGCGCTAGACACTTATTCATCATCCGGCGGACCGTTTCCGACAGCGTATCGCACCGGCAACTTAACAGATGAGGCCCCTGTTAAAATACGGTTTGAGGAATAACTTATAAGTGTACTACTCGTAGTAGTAGTAAGAGCTAGTATTACTGAGTTAAAATAACTGTATTATTGCAAAGGGAAAGGGTATTAGCTTATGATATTTAATTCGATCTAGCTCGTACATAAGGCCAATGGTTGCAAATTAAATATAGTTGCAAAATAACGTAATACTGCTTACAAGGCTAGACTGCAACTGCCTTGATGAGACAAACTTGATGTACTCCGCCCAGGAGTCTATAGGCTCGAAATTTGGACGGTGTTGCTGGTAGTTGTGCGACTAGCAAATGAAGCTGCGATGCCTTTGAGGAGGGGCAGCATCCGATCCTCTAGCTGCTTGATGCGACGAACTGCGTCGCAACTGCGGCGAGCAGCCAGCATTGTTAGATCTGCAACCCCACTTGCCGACTCTGCGTCGATTCCGACACTGGACAGGTACTGACGAATGTGAAGCACTGCAGCTGGATGGAGCCTGTCGATGCCGCAGTCGCCATCTAAGCCTTCACCGTCGACGCTTCGCGGTGTGTACGTCGGCTTTGGCGTCACTGAATCAGCGCATGGTGTCGGCGTAGGCGCTGCTGTGAGTGTCGGCGTAGGCGCTGCTGTGAGCGTCGGCTTAGGCGCTGCTGTGAGCGTCGACGTAGGCGCTGCTGTGGGCGTCAGCATAGAAGGTACCGCCGGCGGCGGCGCCACCACAGCTCTTGGAGTCCCCATCTCACTTGTCGCACCAAGCCTTGCTGGTAGCAATGCAGTGTTGAGCGCTGGAAGAGCTACTGGTTCCGCATTGAGCGACGTTGAGGCGGTTGGGCGCCCCGACTTCCGAAGCCGCCGATCGGTGCTGCTGTTTTCTTCGTCGGCTGACGTAGCAATGTACTGCATGGGTTGGAGTTGTAGATGTATGCTTTAATCTTTCGATTAAAAAGTATTAATAATTTCTGCTTGCTAACCGCTAGTAGTTAGACATGTAGAATATTTACTTAACTTATTAAGTCGACAAAGTAGATTCTAGCTTACCTTCATACTGACGAAACGGTTCCTTCCGCCCTTGTTCACACGTGGAACCGACCGAAGAATTCCTTCCACGCTTTTCTTCTTCTGCTCGATTAATTCTCTAATGAATTTAATTGTGGGGTCCGTGTCCGTTTCAGCATCCAAGACAACTTGCAAAATGACTGCGGAATACCAGTCGTCCTCATACTCCGCTTGGATTTCTATTTTCTCCTCGCTATATCGGTTCTCTTCGACTTCACCAACTGCTCCCAGTCGTCTCTTGTGAAGTCTTGGAACTCTCCTAGAGAGACGCTGTTGCCAGATAACTCCAGTACTTGTTTGTCCGTCATGAAGAACACCAGGAATCGGATGCCTTCCATTGAGATTCAAGTCAAAAAGTAATTGAATTGAATAGAAATGGGTAGAAATGGGATTTTGATGCCTGTCTAGACCAGACGACGGTCTAAGTCTTGGTTATATGTTCTGTCAAAGAGTCAAAGTCAAAGCCATCTCTGCAGCCAATAGAAATTCTTCCTTACCTCTTGCCTGCCTCCTATTCCCTCCCCGTCCCGCTCCGGCGCTCCCCAATCCTCTTGGCTCTCAATCCTCTTCTTCCTTCCTGTCCTGGGCCTTTCGTAACATTCATTCCGAGAAGGGTTTTCTTCAGTAATAATTGAATCAACTCGTATTGAATTGAGTTGTATTATCAAGCAACAAATTTGTGGTTTTTTATTCGAACAAGAACTTCTAAACAATGCCCAAACAAAGAAAAACTGAAACTGATTCAAATTCAAGTAGGCATTTCAGAACTTTTTTCTCGGAAAGCCTTCTCCAGAAAACAGAAAATTTTCTTTAATACCTTCTAAAACTTTTAACAACTCACACCCGCTCCTGTTATTCTTTCTTCGATTCTGTAAGGCAAGCAAAGTTCATTTCAATACTGCGTAATCTGGACACAGCCACATTTGCTATAAAGGAGGCTTGATCGGCAGGGGCGTAGCCAAGCCGGGGGGATCATGACCCAGCCGGCTAATCCAGGCCAAATTTTCGAAATTTTCGAGCACCCCCCTCTTCCGTCGCAGAGGCCTAGCACCCCCTGCCCGCGGTTGCCGCTGTGAGCCTGTTACTGTGACCCCCTCCGCAGAAGAAAATCCTGGCTACGCCACTGATCCGGATTTCGTATCTTCAGTTTCTTTTTTTCAGAGTTCCGTGGGACAGGCAAATCATGAATGAATAGATGAGATTATCTAACCCGACTTTTACCATTATTCCAGATCTGGGGTCGGCAACTTTTTTACCTCCAGGGACTTCTAGAGCTAGCACTTCTGATGCTTTTTTTAGGAGTCCCTGTCCAGGGCCAGATAAAGAATTCAGCTCATGGCTGTGGGCCATATGAGGGTGGAAAGGAAAGAGAATAAGGGAGAGGCTATGAGTTAGGGTTTGCAATCCCGGGAACTGTCAATAGTCGATTTTTAACGTATCAAAACCAATATTTATAGCCATATCTAGCTATTTCTATATATTTTTATGGCCATATTGTATTCATGGTCTCTGAACCCTTGGCCTATAAATCAAACAAAGAGGTTCGAAAAAAAAGCCTTTTTCTTATCGGGCGGGTTGTAACCCCCGAGACCGCTGAGGCAGAGGAGGCAGCTGTCTCGTTGGGGTGGTGGGGCAATAAAATGTCGGAAGGATTGAGAGGCTCAAGAGGCCTTGTTTTACTCCTCCACAGGAGTTGGTCGTTGGTCCCTTGCAATTCAGTTCGAAATAAAATTGATACATGCTACCCCACCAACACACTGCCCGCGTGTTTGCGATTACGGCGATCAAACAGGCCTTTGAAACGGTCCCTTCTCTGTTCCAACTCAGTATCCCATACTCCCATAAAGTAAACAAACATATAACTTTAACCTAGATATTAGTTCAGTTCTAGCGGCTAGACTACTGGCTTCAAGAGATGAGTGAGAAGAAAGGAGATAAAAGAGGAGAGGAGAGGAGAGGAGAGGAGAGAGGAGAGGAGAGGAGAGGAGAGGAGAGGAGAGGAGAGGAGAGGAGAGGAGAGGAGAGGAGAGGAGAGGAGAGGAGAGGAGAGGAGAGGAGAGGAGAGGAGAGGAGAGGAGAGGAGAGGAGAGGAGAGGAGAGGAGAGGAGAGGAGAGGAGAGGAGAGGAGAGGAGAGGAGAGGAGAGGAGAGGAGAGGAGGAGAGGAGAGGAGAGGAGGAGAAGAGAGGAGAGGAGAGGAGGAGAGAGGAGAGCGGGATAACTGAGAACTTGAGCGGGCCGGACTGCCATTCCAAAGTATCTAAGGACCCAAGGGCCGGATGAAGAGGTCAAAGTTTGCCCTCCCGTTCTAGATTAATAAATACATTCACGAACGTATCGATGCGTCTGTGTTCTCATGACAGTTTTAGTGTCACTAGATCATCCTAGTTCCTTCTATCTTTCTGAATAGTGAATCCCCGACCCCGAGTCAGTGGGAAAACTCTAGCTGGGCGCCCACATCCACCTACAAATATTCTCACCACATTGTTCTTTGTTTGCGATCGTCTTTTACAACTCGAAGTCAAAACCCTGTGGGCATGTGGTATGAAGCTCTGAAGTCTGAATGTAGAAACTGGAGAATCGTGGAGATTGATTGGCTGTGCCTTAATTACACACGGCTGATAGGAGGCACCAGAGTCCAGACCACGGAGAAAACTCAGATTTGGTTCAACCTTATTTCAATTTACTGCTTTTTTAAAGCAAATATATTCTCAACATCTCACTGCTCTTTACACTACTGACTTCTCTTCGAATGTTTCGAGCTCATCTCAATAATCGTAATTGACTGCCTCTTCAGTTTCCCAGATTTTTTATAGTGAAAATGATGAAGCGCCCACTGGCCTACACAGATAAAATTTTGCTTCTTTCGATCAAACAAACCAGCTTACAACCCTACTGTCCAATGACTCAGGGATCATTGGTTTTGCAAAAAGGAAAAGTGTTAAACAAACTAAAAATATTTGAAACATTTTGAGCCTTTAAAATTAAAGGGTTAAAAGTACGCATTTTTCAGAACAAGCAAAAATATCAAATTTTACGTCATGCCAGGAGGCTTCTCTTGTGTGCAGAAATACTCGTAGAAACATTTCTGTTGCAGATATGGCACCCATCTAGTAAGTATTATGGCGCCCCTCTAGTGTGTATTATGGCACCCATCTAGTAAGTATTATGGCGCCCCTCTAGTGTGTATTATGGCACCCCTCTAGTGTGTATTATGGCACCCATCTAGTAAGTATTATGGCGCCCCTCTAGTGTGTATTATGGCACCCCTCTAGTGTGTATTATGGCGCCCCTCTAGTGTGTACTATGGCGCCCCTCTAGTGTGTATTATGGCACCCATCTAGTAAGTATTATGGCGCCCCTCTAGTGTGTATTATGGCGCCCCTCTAGTGTGTACTATGGCGCCACTCTAGTGTGTATTATGGCGCCCCTCTAGTGTGTATTATGGCGCCCCTCTAGTGTGTATTATGGCGCCCCTCTAGTGTGTATTATGGCGCCCCTATAATGTATACTTTTTTGTTGTCTTTGGTGAGAAAAAGTATAAAAATTTTAATATGATTTAATTACTCTTTTTGATCGAATGTAATTGTAAACATACATTTTATATTAGCTACTAATGTTTCGCTACTAATGCTACTTACAGTAGCACTTTAAGTCTTCTTTAAGACACGAATTGTGAGGGCCGATGCATAGGGTGGCTGGCGACTCAGATAGGACTGATGGTAATTAAATAGAATCAATTTATTAAACAATGGAATTCGCCACCAACTTGTTCATGCTATTCTGGGCTGTTTATGCTGTTTATGGATCTTAAATTTTATTTTTTAAAAATAATCCCATTAGAAAGGTCCGGCAACGGACTCAGAAAAAAACATCAGTACCAAGAGGACTGAATGCGGACTCACAAAAAGAACACCCTCATAGGTACTTTTGGTGGTTTTGAAACTGCAAACTGGACATGGCCAGACAGAATTTCTGATTTCAGAAGAATAAAAAAATATTGAACATCTGCTGGGAAAAGACTTGTCAGAGTCCTATCTGGGTCCTCCGGACTTATCTTTTTACACCGGGTGACTCTAAATAAGCTAGGCTTCGGGTTATTAATGAAAAAATTAATGTCAGATCAACTGTTTTATTATTAAGAGTTCAGCGACAGGATACTAAGTTAATAAGTGCAACAGAGAATAAATAGTTTGGCCTGTGTGCGGAATTAACTAAAAGTAGCAAATAATAGAGGGGACCGAGCCCTACTCCGGCGAATGATTGGCTGGTGCCGCGGTGCACTACTGGATAAATAAACGACTTAACACTAGTTGTAAATAAGTTGGGCAGATTAAATATTAGTAGTTAAATTGAATGGGTAGGCAGGAAGGATAAAACCGGAAAAGCGGGAAAGGGGAAACGGAACGGAAAACGGAACGAAATGCGTAACGAAATTGAGCAGCTCCACCATTATATAGAGATTAAAAAACGCAAAAGATGGACAAATGGGGTCAAACATTGGTGGCAAAAGGTGGTCACGGGGACCAAGCAAAGAACAGACAAAATTAACACGGAAAGATAGGGCGATAAACAAAGTTTCCAAAAGAGGGACGCAAAAGACCAGATAAAGGAGTGGGAAAACCATCGCAAGAACGGGGGAAACTGACGAATTAAACCAACAACTGGGGCACAGGGTGAACACACAGGGCCAAAACTGGGGACAGCGGGGAATGGGTCAAAAGGTGGTTTAATAAGTCACGCAAAATAATATTAAATTTCAAAATTAAAAATAATAACGTTCATTGGATTGTTAGTGGCAGCCCCCAACTTCCACATAATGTATCGTAAATTAATGATTTCTAAAGTTCATATGAGAATGCAGCGATACCATTGTTATTGTCAAATGTCATGCATTTAATACAGTTTTAATGTAAAGTAAAATTATTCAAACACTTTCTCAAGACCTCTAGCAGTGCATTAGCCGTGCAATTTTATAATTTTTGGAGGCTAATATTCATCAAACATTACACTGCGGAGACAGGAAAAACAGGCTTGCTAAAATTTTTCGAAATTTTGCCTGCTAAAACATTTACCCAGCGCCTACGTGCATGTAGATAAGTAGCTGCTGCAAAAGCCGTCTGTCTGTCTGTTTATCTGTCTGTATGACAAAGCTGTTAAAAGTCCTTTTGCAGTTTTACTGTCTCGGCTTTTTGCAGTCTCAGCTGGGGCTTAGGGCTAGGGCCCTAACTAGGCCTTCAGACGTTTACATGAACTTTATGGTCTAGACACAAGAGTCTAGTCTGTTGAGTCATACTTTAGCCCCGTCGTATATATGTATATATATACTTGAGCACGGCGGGAAGGAAAAAGATTTTCCTTCGTATATAGCCGCGAACAGAATTCGAATTACATAAAAATTCGTAATTCACATACGGACAGTTCCCAGAATTATACATACATATTGAGTTGTAGACTATGCTTTCTCCAATCTGAATCTGGACGTTCTGTCGCATACATGCAGATAGTATAAAGTTACTATAGCAAATTACATGTACATGTAGGTAAGTAAGTGACTAGAGCTAAACGTTTTATAATGTTTTCAGTATGACATTTGTTGTATTCCCGAATACAACAAAATCAGTTTACAGCATTGGAGAGCTTTATTGATTTTTTTTTACATTTCTTAATTCATAACTGGCAAGCCATGCAAGAACCATCCAACCAAGAAGCAGGATAACCGAAAAGCAAAATCATAAATTTGAGCTAGGGTGGAAATGTCTTGAAAGGAAATTTTTTATCAAAAGCTAGAAATTTTCATCGGAGGCAGAAGAGGTAGAAGAATAGGAAAAGAAAACGCATACTTTATTTAAAGTAGGGTTACAGGAGAAATGAGAACCGCTTTAAACTTTTTAGCAGAGATAATTAAACTAATGTTTAATTTTTATTCGCATTTTTTGGAAGCCAACAAATAATTTTTATGCTGAACTCTGTAGCAGACGCTCAGTTAGATGAGTAGGTGCAACAGCGTGTGACAAGTTAACTTGACTTGACGACTTGACTTCCTTTAGTTTCATGTATAATCTTGAGTTAGTTTGTTGCAGTTTGTTTCGCGTAATTATTTTTACTTTTGAATACACGCCAACATGTCACGAAGGGTTAAAATTCGTGCTGACTTGTCATGCCACGTCATCCTAAAAGGCCATAGACACTTTAGGGCAAGTTTTAGTGAGGGAGGAAGGCAGCAATCTTTTACACTGCTGAAGATTTCCCAAACCTAGAATTGCTTAAGATTTACAATCTTTCGCAAGTCATGGCAGGACGTACAGCTGCACCATCATTTATAATCCCACCTGCTGAGGCTGTACCTGCAGCCAATCTACTTTTGAGGATTCAGTGACAAAGGAGCGATGTTATAGTCCTGTTAATGTTCACTTATTTGATTGTTCATAACTTCGTACACGTTAGCGTGTATTCAAAAGTAAAAATAATTACGCGAAACAAACTGCAACATTGCCGTTAGAATATATCAGTTTAAATCTTTGTTGGATTGTATTTATATGAATTAATAAATAAAGCACTCTTGCCAAACAAGCTGTTCAAGGTTAACTTGAGGGAGGAGAGACTCCGTCTTATTGTCTGTCTGTCTGTGTGTATCTGGCTGTCTATGATAATCTCTCTTTCCCCTATGATCCCTCTCCCCCCAAAAAATAAGTCAAACCATGAAGGCAAGCCAAACTCTCAAAAATGTACGAGTAACATCGTAAACGACTTGTCTACAAACTTGTCCGAAAAATTCGGCAAAAATCGTGTGACTGCACCTGTGTGTGTATTCTAATATCAAAACATAACTAAAAGTAAGCGCTCCGCTCGGGACAGAAAACCGCAAAAAAAAACAAATCAAAATGAAAGCAAAGAACCCAGAAATCGAAGAAAAGACACTATCTTCTTTACCAGAATTAATTTATGGTAGCTGTAGCGAAAGATTTTAAGCGTCATTTTTAGTCAGTTAATTCTGTTTTCACTGAAATTGTGCCCCTTTGGCGTCGCAGCGGTCAGGCCATAGGCATTGTACATCCTGGGCCCCAGGTCCGGCTGGACAAAGAAAGCCGGCAGCCCAGAACTTCGGCAACGGCAGAGCGCGCTGGAAGCCCTCGTAGCGATCGGGCAGAATCTAAATGAGTGCAAAAGGTGTTTTTGGCTGGTTAGTTTTGTTGTCTTCGTTACATATTGCTGTAGATTCTGTGGGCGGATTCTGGAGGGTAAAAACCCAGGGGTGGATTCTGGAGGGCAAAGACCCAGGGGTGGATTCTCAAGGGCAAAGACCCAGGGGTGAATTCTGGAGGGTAAAGACCAAGGGGTGGATTCTGAAGGGTATTTGCTTAAGACGAACGAGTCAATTGTTGATGGAATGTGCTTATCTGCTGTGGTAGGATGCAGTAGGATGCGTTTTATTATTAAATTATTATTAAATTATTATAAAAACATTAATTAATTAATTAATTAATTAAATAAATTACATTAACTACATTACATTACATAAATTACATTACATTATTACATTACAAAACATTAATTCACTTCGCCGCGAGGGTTCATATCTAATTATAGGAAAAGTTCTCTGTCTGTCTGTCTGTCTGTCTGTCTCTCGGTCTGTCTGTCTGTCTGTCCGTCTGCCTGTCTTTCCTTTTGTATGTCTGTCGGTCTGTATGTCTGTCTCTCGGTCTGTCTGTCTGTATGTCCTGTCTCTCAGTTAGTCTGTCTGTCTGTCTTTCTGTCTGTCTGTCTGTCTGTCTGTCTGTCTGTCTGCCTGTCTGTCTGTCTTTCTCGGTCTGTCTGTCTGTCTGTCTGAAAAAGTTATTTTCAAATGTTTTTAAAATTCCGAAAACTTTCCCTACAATCAGATAGCCCAGCCCAATCAGTTACAGTTACAGCTCTCCAGTGTTCCCACTCAGCAACCTTCATTTTTTCGCGCCAAGCCGTTCATTTTCGCGCCATGGATATTTTTCGTGTCATTATCACTCTTTACCTCTAAGGCTCTAATGCAGTGTGATGCCCATTGAGATATTTACAAAAACTCAAATACCTAACATCCAGGGACCCCAATCATAAATAATCCAATTTTTGACAAGATAAAACACTACAGCTTGGCAAAAAATGGGTCGAAAACTGGAAACAACAGCATGGGTTGAAGAAATGTAAAAAATACATTAATTTTTCTAAACCACTACTGCAATTATAAAATTTATTGCATTCCTGGTCTGTTTTGTTACAAACAACACCTAACGTGAAAATCATCTAAAAAATGCGAAAGGGTTACAATTTAGGCGCGAATTTTCCGCATTTTCAGATTCGCGCCGAACCTTATTATTTGCGCATTCGCGCCATATTGCCTTATTTTCGGGCATGGCGCAAATTCGCGCCAGGGTGGGAACACTGCAGCTCTTGTGACTTCAGTTACAATCAGTTAATCAGTTATAATCAGTTACAGACAGCAGCCGAAGGCCGCCGCTGCGGAGACGCCGGAGTCGTCGTCGTCGTCGCGGCGGGGGCGGCGGCGGCGGCGGCGGCGGAATAGCGTCCATCTGGAAAATAAACCAGAGGTGTGAGTAGAAAAGGGCCATTTTTCGCGCCATCTTGAAACTATAATAATGAATTGCGTTATTTACAACATAATGCTAGTGTATGTCTAGAGACCATAGTGCACATGTTCCCCTCATACTACTTTTAGTAGACTACTCTTCGTAGTTGTCTACAATGTAGACAATGGGAGAGAAGTGGAGTAAGGAGAGACACTAGGAAAGACACTAAGACAGACACTGAGACACTAAAACAGACTGTAACTGACACTGAGACAGACACTAGGAGAGACACTGCAACACTAAGACAGTCTAAGAAAGACACTAAGACTGAGACAGACACTGAGAAAGACACCAAGACAGACACTAAGAGATACTAAGACAGACACTGAGAGAGACACGAGACAGATAGATATAGCAGATATGACAGATATAATTATATATAGCTTAAAACTAAATATATGACAGATATCTCTACATATAAAAATCAAAACTGTGTGTGTGTGTGTGTGTGTGTGTGTGTGTGTGTGTGTGTGTGTGTGTCTGTCTGTCTGTCTGTCTGTCTGTCTGTCTGTGGACAATTTTGATCGCTATGGCCTTCCAAACCGCTCAACCAAACCCAGATGAGTAAAAGGGGTTTCAAAATTGACCAACTTTCAGTCGCATAAGTTTGCTCCACATAAAGCGATTGACATCAAACTTGACACAATTCTTCATTGACTCATTCTCTGTCAAAATGTAAAGTTTCAACTCTGTAACCCAATCAGAACAGAAACTGTAAGCATGTGATGTTTGTCTGCTTTTTCTGTTGTTCGTACCACTCACTCACTCATTCCCCCAGAGCCAGACCAAGGGTCAGGCGATAGGGCTGAATGTACATGGCAATGTACAGTGTTTTGGAATAGCTTTGTTTATGGCTTTATCTGCACTCCCGTGGAGAGGCTACGTTTAGCCATCCATAACAGTTTAGTGAGTAGCACTGTCCTCTGTATAGGCAAACTCTGCAGCAGTTTAACAGTGGATGGCAATTGGCAAATCAAGGTAATCCAGCATGGTTTGTAAAAGCGAAAGATTTATGAAAAGGCGATGCAATGCGATCCAACCCTACTAAATTAGTCACACCATGAAAATGTTAAGTTTCTCTTAAAGGTTTTTTAAAATTTAAATGGCCTCCTAATCCTTGGTTGTTAGACTGTTGCAGACTGCAGTGGAGCTAATGATACACAAATTCCTTTCAGGACATCACATTGGCAAGAAAGATGACATGATCAAAGCATGAGAACAACAATGAGAGTAGTACGAGCTACATCCTACAAACTGGCTTTCGAAGCAGGGATCGGCAGACTTTTACTTCAAAAGCCAGATAAAGAATCCAGCTTATGTGCGGGCAAGATGAGAGTGGAAAGGAGAAGGAATATGCTATTAGAAGAGAGGATACGCGAGAGGGGGGTAATAGAAAACATGGAAGATAAGAGGAGAGACAAGTGGTGAGGATAGAGCAGGGAAGAAGGGAGGAGGGGAGAAAGAAGGGAGAGGAAAAAGTAAAGGTGAGAAGAGGTGAGAGATGAGACAGAGGATCGATGAGAGAGGAGAGTTAAGAATGTTTAGAAGAGAGTAGAGACGAGAGAGCAGAAAGAAGATAACAGAGGGGCAAGAGGAGAGGAGAGAGTAGAAAGGATAGAGAAGAGAGGAGATAAGAGGGGAAGAGAGGAAAGAGATGAGATTGTAGAGATGAGACAGATGAAAGGAGAGATGAGAGAGTAAAGATGAGAGATTAAAAAAGGTGAGATGAGAGTGCAGAGAGACGAGAGAAGATGATAGAAAAGAGAGAGTATAGAAGAGGGAAGAGAAAAGAAGATAGGAGTAAGGAAAGAGAGGAGTCAGAAGAGGGGAAAGAGAAGAGTACACAGGAAAGAGGAGAGTAAAGATCGATGACAGAAGAGCGAGGGGGATGAGAGAGAACAGACGAAGGAGAGATGAAAAGTGAGATAAGAGAGATAAAGGAGGAGAGAGTGGAGAGAGAAGAGAGAAGACAAGACAGGGAGAGAGTATAGAAGAGGGAAGAAAAGAGAAGAAAAAAGGAAAAGGAGAAAGGAAAGAGAGGAGTCAGAAGAGGTGAAAGAAAAGAGTACAGAGAAGATAAGTGAGAGAACGTATAAGAGAGTAAATATGACAGATGAGAGAGCAGAGATGAGCGTGAACAGACTAGAGATGGGAGAGAAGAGAGAAGAGAGATGAGATTTAAAATACCAGAAGAGAGAGCAGAGACAAAGGGAGAAGTGAGTCAGGAAAGAGGAGAGGAAAGAAGAGAAGAGATGAGAGGAGAGAGAGAGAAAGGAAAAAGAAGAAAGTAGAGAAGAGAGAGAAGAGGGAAGTGTTAAGAGAGGGGAGAGTGAGGAGTGAGAAGAGAGAGTAGAGAGAAATGAGAAGATATAAAAGATAAAATATGAGAGAGGAGAGGAAAGGAGAGAGAAAAGAGTAGAAAAGAGAGAGGGAAAAAGAGAAGAGATGAGAGGAGAGACAAGAGACGAGAGAAGAAAGAAGAAGAAAAGAAGATCCTGATATTCTGCACAGCACCCCAACAAGCTAAATAAATAATTGCGTCAAATCTTAATTTCACACAAATTTACTCCATTTTATGTTTATCTCTATCCTAACTTTTAACAAGTTTTTGTTTGAGTGTGACTTCAGATGGTAGACAATTAGTATAGTTGGAAGATGCAATATGTTTAGTTATAAGCTACATTTAGCTTATAAAATGGGGGTTTTAAAATGGACTATATGCTCTCTGGACGGGACGCACGGGAGTAGGAGATTTGCTAGCAGGAAATCTGCTAGCCGAAATCTGCTAGCCGAAATTTGCTAGCCGAAACCTGCTAGCCGAGGTTTGCTAGCCGAATTTTGCTAGCCGAAATCTGCTGGCTCATCAGTTCAAGTGCTTGGAAAGTCAGTTTGTCATTGTGGGGGACAGAATACTCTCAAGTCGCAATCAGATAGCTCGTAGTAGGACAGTAGTTGAATTCCTTACTGAACTGTCAAGGCTTAACGTTACCAGAGAAGGCTATAAAAAGTTATTCCAATTTTCCCTCACAGTTATTCCTATCACCTGATCCTTGGTCTGGGGGAATGAGTGAGTGCAGTAGCACAAACAGCAGAAAAAGCAGACAAACTTCACATGCCTACAGTTTCTGTTCTAACTGAAGTACAAAGTTGAGACTTTATATTTAGACAGAGAATGAGTCAACGAACAATTGTATAAAGTTTGAAGTCAATCGCTGTATACGTGGAGCAAACTTGTGTCAGCTGAAAGTTAATCAATTTTAAACCCTTTTCACACATCTGTCTAGTGGCCAGGAAGGAGAGAGACGGATGTTGGGGTGGCTGTCTCGCTGACAAAAAGCAGACTAACTTTAAAAGTACACAGTGCCGTTCAGAATTAACTTCGAGACTCGAAACTTTATACGATTGTGTCAAAATAGTTGAAAATTGGATTGTGTCCAATTTGAAGAGGATTGGTAAAAGTGGAGCGACGCTATAGAGGATTTAATTAAATTCTTGCGAAACTTGACAAGCAAATTGTCTCTACCTAATTACAACTTCCTGAGTTCGGCTAGCCAAATTGCTGCTTGCCGGTTTTGGTTGGATTCTCGCTAGCAGATTTCGGCTAGCTAAATTCTCGCTAGCAAAATTCCTGCTAGCAAATCCCGGCTAGCAAAATTCCTGCTAGCAAATCTCGGCTAGCAAAATTCCTGCTAGCAAGCTTCGGCTAGCAAACCTCGGCTAGCAGGTTTCCGCTAGCAGGTTTCGGCTAGCAAATTTCGGCTAGCAAACTTCGGCTAGCAGATTTCCTGCTAGCAAATTTCATAGACCCGCTTAGCACAAGCTACTGAAAACCGCGTATATTGAAACCGTGGAATTTCAATCCCCGAAACTACTTTTGCATGTTTTCCAAAATCTGAAGTCATATTCCAACAAAAACTTGTCAATAGTTAAAATGGCTGGGGTGCTGCGCACCTGGAAAGCTCAAACTAGGGGGTGGCCTATGTACGGTTCTGCGCTCGGTGGGACAGGTCTGAAGAGTGGGAGCTTCATAGTCTGCTCAATCTTCTTCTTCAGTCCATCATCCGTAGATGGAATCGGGCGCATTTTGGCATCTAAGGCTCTCGCAAGCATGTCAGCCTTGTCAGAGTCTGTGTGTGCGAGGGTGGCGCCATCATTCACGGACGGAATAGTGGTGCCCTTTTTTCGCCCCATCAATTTTTTGTGTCTTGCCAGAAGTCCTTGACATTCCGACGCTGACTTTTTTAAACTATTTTCTCGCACAATTGGGTGAATTGGCCCTGCTCAAACGAATGAATGGCGCTTTTATTTCCTTCGCCTTCCTATTCGCGAGGAGCCTGAAGTTGTCGTCCCTGGTGCTATGGTACAGACGCCGGAGCTTTCTCCTCTCCTTGATCATAGCAATGATCCTCTGGGGGAGGGCTCTACGGCTATTTCTGAACGGGACGTTTTCCTCGATAGTCTTCTGGATCGCACCGGTGATGAAGTCAACCTCCGCATCAATTTGCTGCCTGGTTCTTAGGTCTGGAGGCCATGCATCAATCATATTTTCCATAAGGCTATTTTGGAACTCCTCCCAGTTGGCTTTAGCAAAATTTCGAGCCCTCTCTGGCCCTTGCCAGTCTGGGGAGTTACTTGCCAGGGTAAGAATAATTGGAAGGTGATCGCTATTCAGGTCGTCACCCACTTTGAAGTTCTGGATGTAGGGGCCAAGGTCACTGGAGGCCAGACCTAGGTCCAGCACATTCCGGGAGACTGTTCCTTGTCGATGGGCTATTCTGGTGAACTGACCTGGTTGGTTTAGAACGGTGGGACGGTTTGCAGGGTCGCCGCAGAGCCAGTCATGAAGTTGCTGGCCAGCCCTGTGATTGCGACTCTCGCCCCCCAAGAAATTGTGCCTGGCGTTGAGGTCTCCCAAAATAAGAGAGTACTTGGCCGAGGACAACCGAGTCAAAAGCCCGACATCAAGGTTGTCCGGCGATGGAGACCGATAAATCAAGGCCAGCTTGAAAGCAGGGCAAGCGCCGTCGAGTGGGGTGACTGTGCAGGTAAGGACCTCATGGTTGACATTGTCATACGAGAGCTGGACGTCGGCTACCTTAACCCGAGGGGTGTGTACGAGGAGGAGTCCGCACTTCGTATTTGGTAGGTCAAACCGCACTGCAGCATAGCCCGGGAATGTGCATACTTGGGTACTTTTCAGGATGGTCTCAGAGAACAGCGCAATATCTAACTTCTGGTCTGAGACCCAGAGCCTAAGTTCTTTTAGTTTCGGTATTATCCCCCTGCAATTTAGGTGGGCGATCTTGAGCCCTGAGGCAGTGGGGTTAGAGCTATTATGCCCGTTATTACCGAACATTGCTAATTTTATCCCGTTCTAGGTTCAGCCGTCCGCCTGTCGCCGGGGGGCGCCAAGCAGCTGACTGAGACCTTGGTGATCTTCCGACTCTCCTGCTAGGGCTTTGGCCAGAACCCTACCTACTACATCCTGCATCGTTTGACCGGTGCCTTCAGTAGTAGGCGGCCGTTCGGCCCAGCTCGGCAAGAAGATCGTAAGCACCTCTACGAGCGCTTGAACTAGTCTGGGAAAGAGCCCACTCACCATAGCTTCCATTGCAACTACCATATAAGGTGGCAGGTCATTGTTTGGCAACTGGTCACTTGGCGGCTGCGTCTGGGTCACGGAGTCGACCGAGTCGCGCAAAGCGCGCTTTCGACCAGGGAGGCCGGGGCCGGTTAGCCAGGACGAGTCGTCGTCAGTGCCCCCCGTGGCCGTTGTCACCCGTGCAGCGGTCTCGATTGATCTAGACGCCGTCGCTAGAGCTGGTCGTGGTGCGGGGGCGGTTGGCACTACTGCTGCTGCTGCTGCCGTCTCCTGCACTGCTGTTTGTGCAGCCCGCTTAGTCGCTGCTGCTGCTAATATTGGTGGCGGGGCTGCCTCTTGCACTGCTGTCGTGGCTTCCCGGGCGCCAGCTTGGAAGGCTGCAGCACGCCGGGCCGCCTGGCTATGTTTCTCAGCAGCTACAGGGCAGTTCCTGTAGTGGGCTCGATGGGCCTCGCCACAGTTTGCGCATTTGACCGCCTCCGGTTTCGGGCACTCGTGCCAGCGGTGCGCCGCCGCACAGATGTTGCAGCGCGGAGCAGCTCGACACCGGTTTGCGCTATGGCCGAACCGCTGGCACTTGCGACACTGGAGCGCCCTTGCCGGAGCAGCCGTCTTGCTGGGCTCGCAGACATACGTCGTGAACTGCGAAACGATGCCTGTTGCCAGGCAAGCGTCCGCAGTGGCTTTGTTAGGTAAGAATAGGCGGACGAGGTGAGCCAGCTCATTACGCGCTCGCGACGTGATGCGGCTCGCAGAGATAACTTTCAAACCTACGTCCTCCCGCAGGTGCTGAATGAATGCCGGCATCTCAATCTCGACCGTCACACCCCGGACTACTACAGAGTGCACCGATTGGACTGGAGGTGGCCGGTGAGCGGGTCTGTTGTACATTGGTCTGGCATTGGGCAGTCTACGCTTGACTGGTACGCCGTTCATGTTTGGCTCCCTCAGCGGCCCTCGGAGAAAGATCTGATGGTCTCTGGGTGTCGCTGGGAAAACCAGGTAGCCGTTCTTAGAACTGATTGGCCTGGTCAGCGTTGCTCGGGCGTTGCCCTGAAAGTTGGACGCCAGCCATTTAAGGAAGTTAATTTGGCTGAAGCTGCTGTCGCCGGTGTCACCGTCGAAGTTGAAGACGACTGGCACTACGTTCTGCAGGCCTGGCGCAGCATTATTACTATTGTTCCTTGTTTGATTATTAATATTACAATTTTGACCCGCAGCCGACGCATATGAGCGCCCGTCGGGGATGATAGGCCGTTGAGCTGCGCCACCGCGCCCCGCACCAACGTTGCCGCTTTGGTCTTGTACTTGGTTGCGGGAACTGCCAAGCGCAGCAGGGCCGGGCGCGCCGGCCGCCCCACTACTGCCTGGTTGCCCGGTCGCCACGCTCGTCCGGGAGCCCGACGTACCAGGACCGGAGTCCGCCCCGCCTCTGCCAGGCCCATCCCCGACGGGTGCTGCTGCCGCTGTCGTGCCTCCGTGCCCTGGTGTGCCGACGCCAGGTGGATGAGTCACCCTAAAGGTGAGTGATATACGTACACCCTCCTGGACGCCGACTCCTGGGACACTGTGCTTGCATTTTCTTTGACAGGCCCCTGACATAATAATTACAGAGCCTGGTTTGGTTTCAAACTGCGCTACCACACGTTGGGTGACGTTCTCCTTCACCAAGAACTGACGGACGGCGCCTAGGGAGACCGTAGCAATATAAGGGTCTCTACCGAGTTCCGGCTCGTTATCCGCATGGTAGGGTATATGGTCGTCTGCCGTTTCATAGAAGTTGATTAGGCAGCTATTAAACTTTGGTGCATTAATATTGGCATTGAATTCTAGATAGTCCCGCATGTCCTCCACCGCCGGATGCCATTTCAGGTTGGCGCCGAGGGGGACACCGGAGTATGAGTAGTCCGGACCAAACCATACGACACGGCGTTGCTCGTGCGGCCTATGATGCACGGCGATTGGCAGGAGATCTTTAATCAGCCTGTCGTAGATGTCCGATGCTACACTGCCTAGCAAGTTGGGATAATACTCTAGGCGGACATCTTGGCTAAGCAGCTTGATTGTCGATCCAGATTTGTCCGCGCCTCTTGGAAAAGCAATTGGATTGACATATGGCATGTTGCTATTTTCCGCGTCCAGGTCAACATTGTCATCACGTGCCGAATCTGCCACAGAGGCAGAATCAGATTCGATAGCTGCTGCGGCTGCGCTGGGGTCTTCGGAGCCGGCTTGGCCAGCCCCTTACAGCACAGCGGCAGAGCCGCTATCTGACGTATTCGATCTGGCACTGTCCGGTGACCCGTGCTGCTCTGCCGTGATGGCGAGGACCGAAGACTTTGGTATTGTGGACGCATTAATACAGCTTGGTTGCTCTGCAGGTACTTCGGCTAGATTTGGCACTGAAGCCGGCGTTGCTACATCTGCCTTTTCCCTGGGAGATGGTGGCGTATCAGATGGCGGTGCTGGTGCGCAGTCCATACCTGCCAGGCAGCTAAGGGCTGCTAGGCTGTACGGAGCATCCGGCGGGATGCTGTCGGCACTGCTTCTGGAGGCCCAGTTGCTGTTGGGCTCCTTACTGACCACACCAGTATCACCAGAGGTAGTTGCGGCGCCAGAAGGACCGGCGGGCGGCCGTACTGGTTTTTTGCCTAGGCCTAGCAGATTTCGGCCAAAGGCCTCCATCTTGTCGACCGATGATCGATTGTCAACTCGCTTGGCCGCAGGAAGGCCGGAAGGTTTAGCAATTTTGGTAGGTGGGATCTGTTTGCTCATTTCTGCTACTATGAATGCAAACTATAAAATAGAACTAAAACTAGCAGCTCTTTTCACAAAGATTAGAACTGGGGGAGAGCAGAGTGATGAGCAGTCAGAGTCGCAGACCTTTTCAATATTGGATATTCTTTGCCTTGTAGAGGAATTTTTTTCTCGCGCGCAGACGGTCTCCGGAGAAAAAGGAAAGGAAAAATACCTAATGCCTATTGATGCAAGTTAATTAAAGAAGAAGGCAGGAAAGCTGCTCAGCAACTAATTGATAAATATGAAGTATAGGTGTCTTGCTGCTTCCCAATCAGTCGCGAGAGCTGCCTACCTTGAGCTCCTCTGGGAAGTCTCCGGGTTGATCTAGTAGCGTCGGTAGTGCTGCCACCAGCTTCGCAGAGTCGCAGCCTTCGGTGAGGTGCTGAGCTCGTAGAAGCAAATAACTAAGACGAGAAAAAGAGACTCGCACTTCGTGCAGATTTAGCACTTCTCGCGCAGAGGCGCCCACCGTCAGCAGTCCCTGCCGGGCTAGTGCGGGGTGAGAGCGAAAGTGCTAGCTTCGGGCGATCTGAGCTGGCCTGCTAATTGATAGCAGGAACAATCAGAGGCAGTCACGCGCAAAGTCGGGAGTCTTGGAGTTAAACTTAAGCGCAAACTTGGCACACAACTTAGTGTTCGCTAGAAACGAAAACGGAACGCGGAAAACGTAGAAGGGTTGTCTGAGCCAAGCCATGAGAGGGGCTGCATTTATAGGGAGGATCGATTGCACCATATTACGAAAGGCCCCCGCTGAGAGTCATGAGTGACTCTGTTGCTATTTTTAGCAACAAACAAGCGGGTCCTGCCTCAGAGGAGGCAAGGGGGGGTCTGGGCGCACGTGATCTCCCCATAAACACGAGCCCAGCGTACAACGATGAAATCATTGCACTTTGGACTAAAGAAGGAAGAGGGCCTTGTCATGTGACTGGCTCACATGACAAGGGGAAAAGGCCCACAAGTGAAGGCACTCGTGACCGTGGGACCGGAAAACGGAATGGCACTCCAAATTTGGAGATGCCAAACAGAGAACGAAACAGAGGCAGGCCAGACCAAGCTGTCCTGGCACTGCAAAAGGGAGAACGAAGCAAAAGGGGGCAAACGAGGACAAACAGACAGACAGGCAAACGGACAGAGGACAGGCCAGAGGACAGGCGGGAGGGACAGGCAACTGCCCAGCGGCAGACAGAAACCTGGGGAGAAGGCGAGGGCAACAGCTGACTAGTGCGGCGCCTAACTAAACTAGCGACTCACTACACTCTCCCCGTTCAAATAAAGAGGCGGAGTGAAGCAAACCAAACCTGCCAGTCGGAGAAGGAGTTGAGGACGAGGCCGGGTCTTCGGAATCCGAGCTCTCCTCGGCCACCCTGGTGGGGTCTGAAGGTAAAGATGCAGGTGAGGAAGCTTCCTCCATCCTGTCATCAGAGCCTGAGGACTCTGCTGGGGGGGCCGGTGGGGGTGAGGAGGCCATGGACGTCGACCAACTCCCATCTCCCAGTCAAGCCCCAGCGGCCTGGAACGAGGACGATCTGTTGTCCAAGTCTCCTTGATGGCCCTGGGCTCTAGCCAGAAATTGCATTTAATACAGTATGACTAAGCTCCACGCTGCCAAAGGAGCGACATTCTGTCTGCAAATTAATTTACAGCATTGCGTATCTGCGTCGGTAAATCTGATGAAGATTGCTGAGCTGTACAGGCCAGGCCTCATCCTGATCCAGGAACCCTGGATGCGCAACGGTAAGTTGCCCAACATTCCCTCTGGCTACTCTGATTTTTATGTGTGTGGCCCGGGGAACAGTCGCCCTAGAGCGGCTATCCTCGCTGCTAGCCATCTCCAGGCTTGGCTGAGGACTGATCTCTCTGATGGAGACCTTTGCGTCATCCAATCTAATCATTTCTCTCCGCGTACGTGTCTTGTTGCCTCGGTTTATATCCCAGGCGACAGAGACCCTGCTCCTGAGAGTTTACTGCGCCTCGCGCAGTACTGCGAGTCCCAGAACGCTGAGCTGTTCTTAGGGGGCGACCTCAACGCGCACCACAAGCACTGGGGCAGCAAAGATACCAACACTAGAGGAGAGGAGCTTCTGGCCCTCATCTCTAACACAAACCTCATGCTCTGCAACCGCGGCAGCACTCCTACCTTTAATAATGGCAGATGGACCGAGGTCCTCGACGCCACACTAGTTACCCCAAGACTCTTTGACAGAGTTGAGGAGTGGAGAGTCTGGTCTGAGGAGCCCTCCCTATCTGACCACTGCTTTATCGCCTTTAACATCGCGGATACTAAAACCCAGTCTCCGATCACTTGGAGACGCAATATCCGCAACACTGATTGGGCGGCCTACAAGGCTGCCCTTGATCTGCACCTGCAGGAACTCACGGACTTACGTCCGATTGAGACCTGCGAGGATGTGGATCATATGGCTGAGACGCTGACAGGTTTCATTATTGAAGCCTACGAAGCGGCTTGTCCTGCTCGCGCTTACAAAGGCAAGACCTCGGCGCCGTGGTGGAACCCGGAGCTGGGGAAACTCAGGCGGAAGGCCAAAAGCCTTCATCGCCGTGCCATGAAGACCGGAAACCCGGAGGACATGGAGCTTTTCCGGCAAGCCTCCCGCAATTTCAAATCTGAAGTGCGCAAGGCCAAGGAATGTAAGTGGCGCCAATTCTGCAATGAATTGGATCAAGACAGACCTACTTCTAGGCTTGTCAAGGCCCTTACAATGGACAAAATGTCCAAATTAGCCATGATCAAAAAAGATGATGGCTCTCCTACTAAAGACCCTGAAGAAGTGCTTCAGCATATGCTTAGCACATTCTTCCGAGGGTACCTACTGCTAGACCGGAGCCCAACCATTCGATGGATGGAGCCACCCTAGCGGCGGGCATTGTCACTGAAGACCTAATCGCTCGTGCGGTCAGAACCTTCAAACCCTTCAAATCTCCTGGACCTGATGGTATCTACCCTGTTCTCCTTCGTGAAGCAGCCAAGATACCCTCGTTCCTGAGACTCACCCGCAATCTTATGCGGGCCTCTATCCAGCTGGGATACGTTCCCAAATGCTGGACTGAAGCTCGGGTAGTCTTTATTCCCAAACCTGGGAAGGGTGACTACCAAAGCGTCAAGGCCTTCCGGCCTATTAGCTTAACGTCAGCAATGCTTAAGCTCACTGAGAGGCTTATTCTCTGGCGGCTGCTGTCCTGCGAGCTGACAGCGATGCCCCTCAGCAATAATCAGCACGCCTTCCGTACCGGGAGGTCGACTGACAGCGCCTTGCATGCGATTGTTGAGAAGATTGAAAGAGCGGTACTGGGTGACGGTTACGCTCTGGCTCTCTTTCTTGACATTGTTGGCGCCTTCGACAACGTTATCTTTGAAGCGTTTCAGAGGGCCCTTCAAAATCGCAAAGCTCATGCTACCCTCATACGGTGGATCATGTACATGATCTCCAACCGTACGGTCACTGCCCAACTTCTTGGGCAAACTGCCTCCACCAGAGTCTGTAAGGGTGGACCCCAAGGCGGAGTCCTCACCCCGACGCTCTGGAACCTGGTCATGGACGCTCTTTTGAGTGACTCCCGACCCGACCCCGTCTTCAAAGTCGGGTATGCTGATGACGTCACGGCCATTGTGGCAGGACCGTCTCCCAGCACGCTCAGGGATCTGATGCAGAGCTTTATCCGCAAAGCAGAATCCTGGGCCAATGACAATGGTCTGGAACTCTCTGAGCTCAAAACCGTTGCCATTATGTTTACCAGCAGACTACGCTGGAACATACGTCCTCTGCAGCTCTACGGCAGAGATATTGCCTTCGCGCACCAGACCAGATGTCTCGGGGTCATACTTGACCACCGGCTCAACTGGTCCTCCCACGTGAAGGCAAAAGCCAAGCGTGCCTCAGCCATCCTGGCCCAGCTCCGACGAGCACTTGGTACTTCTTGGGGTCTATCTCCAAAGCGGCTTTGGTGGATCTATACTTCCGTAGTTAGACCTGCCATTACGTACGCCTCTGTTGTCTGGGTTAGCGCTACCCAGGTCAAAAGCCATGCAGACCTGCTCAACACGATCCAAGGCAGAGCGTGTAGGCTCATCTGCAACGCCACAAGGTCCACGCCCTTTGCTGGCATGGGGGCCTTCCTTAATCTTCCGCCTCTTGACCTCTTCATCAGGGGGGAGGCGGCTAGAACGACGCGGCGTCTAATTGATGCCGGCGTCAAATTCATTTACATGAGAGCACCTGCTAAGCGGAACCTTGTCCCGCATAGCGATCTGTGCCTCAACTTTCTCAACGAGTGTCAGTCCAATCGCGTCTTCACCGATGGCATTGCCTCAACGCTCAACCTGAGACAGCGCTACTCCGTAGCTATCGACTCGCGCGATAACATCAATGACCAATGGAACCCTGGTGAGCTTCACTGCTACACCGACGGTTCTAAGCAGTCAGCCAACACCGGCTTTGGTGTTGGAATCTTTCTGAACGGGAGGGTCATCGCTACCCACGCTCAATACACTGGGGTCAACTCCAGTGTTTTCCAAAATGAAGTTCTGGCCATCAGCTCCTGCACTGCAGAGCTTCTCGCCACTGGCGTTACTGGTAAGAACATCATTTTCCATTCGGACAGCCAAGCTGCCTTGCACGCCATCAGTGGCTGCAGCACCAACTCTGCTACAGTCCTCGACTGTATCAAACTCCTCAACGTGTTGGGTTCCGCCAACAAAATTACCCTTAAGTGGGTTCCGGGGCATGTGGGGATCCGAGGAAATGAGTTGGCTGACACCCTTGCAAAAGTTGGTGCCTCCGGCTCCTCTCTCGGCCCCGAACCTCTTGTCCCGATTCCTGGCTGTGTCATCGACTCGCGCATCAAAGCGTGGATCAGGACTCAGCACCGCTCGACTTGGGCGAACCGCACGAACTGCAGGCAATCCAGAGTCGCTGTCCCTCAGCCCTCTCACCAGCTCCGGAAGCTCCTCTTGCGCCTCTCGCGCAGAGACATCCGGGCTGCCACCATGACCCTCTCTGGTCACGGCTGCTTCTCCAGGCACCAGTACCTGCAGGGCAACGCCACCAACGCCACCTGTCGTTTCTGCAACTCAGGTGACGAAACCGCTGAGCATTTCGTCAGCATCTGTCCCGCCTTCACGCGGGCCAGACTCACTTACCTCGGGCCACACACATCTATTACTGAAGCGTGCAAACCCGAAAACTTTAATCAGCTCATGCGCTACCTTCGGGCCACCCGCAGGGCTGAACTCTCCTTTCCAGAGAGCACCATAGCTGCTGGCGACACTGGGGGACCTCCCTGGGCGGCGCCAACCCTCCGTCCATAGCGACGCGTCGGCCGTTCAGGGACTAGCGGAATGGGCGCCCGCGCCTTCCCGCTGTGTCCCCTCCGGGACAGCCCTGCAGCTAAGTCAAAGTTAGTCAAGGCTGCTTGACACTCAACTAGTAGATCTCGCACTCTCTGTCGTTGATCTTCGGAAAGCTCGCTGTTGATCTCGACTTCCTCTAGCCAAGCTGTGCTGGGCTCTTCAGGGCTCCTTGGCAAATGTCGCACTTCAGGTTCCGGCGTCTCTTCCAGGTACATCAGGTCGGCAGTTCTAAGTGGTGTCGCAACACCAACGCGGATGCCCGACTGCAGGAACACCTCGCAGTCAGCAGTGTTGACGACCTCGATGTAGCCTCGACCTTCAGGCATCGTCATCAGAGCTGGAGCTGCTTCCAGAGTGTTGCAGCTGGGGTGCAGTCTCGACTTCACCAGCTCGACGATTGATGGCGATCCTCGGTTCTCGGGGTGGCCGACATCCAACTGGACGGCCAACAGCGCTGAGCTTCTGGGCGGCAGAGTGCACTTCTCGGAGGTGTACACCCAGCATGATTGAAGCTCACGGCGCGAATAGCGAACGGGAATGCACGCGCCATTGTTGAACTTTAACATTCCTTGAGCAAAGTCCAAGTTTTGGCAGTGTTAACGCATGAAATTAATACCAAGCAAATTTTCACAATCGGTGACCGTGACCAGGAATTCGGTGTCCGCGACGACATCACCGAACTCCACCGGGATGATCACCTTACACGCAAGGGGTAGCTGCGTACCGTCGTACATGGTCACGCAATCCGGGATAGCATGCGATATGATACAACGAGGCATCCGACGTCTAACATTGGCCCAGGTCGACGCTCCAAGAAAGTTTTTCCGACTGCCGCTGTCTAGTAGGAAAGGGACTTCTCGGCCCGCCAATCGGCCGGTGACGTACGGATCAGCCTCACGCGCATGGATTTTTTGATCATTGGAGGTGTCCACGAAACCTCCGCACTCAGCCTCACTTACTGATGAGCGACTGTCGGACTGGGCATTGGCGCCTGCGCAGCCGACATCCTCTTCTTCTGGTGAGCGTTCGGAGTCTGCCAAGTAGCCGGGGCTTGGGCTCTGTGGAGGGCGTTGCCGTGGGCGCTCTCCGTCTCGCCGTTTCCCTGGTTCTGGCGTAACGGGCACTGTGCATTGCGATGACCAGGCTGACCGCAGCCATAGCAGATCATGGCTTTTGAAGGCGGACTCGTCTTCTGCTGCTGGTCACGCTGCACCAGGTTGTCTAGCAGTCGCTGTTGTTTCTCTAGCAGATCAGTCAGAGCTAGGAGAGCTTGAGCGGTGGCGTCGGGCGTCGGGTCACCGTCGCGCTCCCCGTTCAGCATGCGAACCGGGGGTTGAGCAGAGCGCTGCGCCAGTTCTTTAGCGCCTTCCAGACGATGTAGTTCTCGAATAGCGGCCAGCAGATTGTTCGGGCGGACCCAATAGAGCCGCTCGCGCAGATCTGGTGTCGTCCTGATGCCAGCTAGGAACTGATCAGCCAGCTCCCGCTCTCGATCCTCAGGGTGCATTCGAGGGTACGCTCGCTCTCCCAAGGTGCGCAGGGCATCAGCGTACTCTTCCGCTGACTCGTTCTTGCCTTGCTGACGGCGCCTCAGCAGCTCTCGATATTCATCAGCGCCACCGTGGCGGGCGAATCTCTCGATCAATCGCTGCTTGACCTCCTCGTAGCCAGCATAGCGTGGGAGGTGCATACTGAGCAGAGCCGGGTAAGCAGTCGCCAGATCTAGACTCGCAACGAGGTGCTGCTTCATCTCGATCGGGTCTTCGATACGCTCCATCTCGCAGCGTTGCTCGAACGCGGCGAGCCAGACGTGGATGTCCTGGCTGGGCGTGTACTTTACAATCTTAACAGACTTGCTTACCGGCCGCTCCATCTGCTGCTGCAGAGCTGCCATCTTCGTTCTCACATCCTGGGGCCTGATGTTATGGCCGAGGTCGTCCAAACCTGGCAGAAGCTCGTCTGGCGGGTCTTCGGACACTTCGCTTCTCGCACTTCGCCGCGGCATCTGCTGACCAAGGTCGTTGACCGCTGCTGCTGCGGCAGCCGATGCTGCTGCAGGTCTCGAACTGCTGATGTGCTGATCCAGCCGGCTGCTGCACCGGCTCTCGTCTCTCTCGTTAAACATTTTAAATTAGTAGAATAGCCGAATTCTTACTCGAAAGAGCGGTTATCTTGGGTGTAGTAGTAGTCCAATCTTGACTTGTCGGATCCCAGATAGTCGTGTCGTTGACTCGTCGAATCCCAGATAGTCGTGTCGTTGATCGTTGACTCGTCGAATCCCAGATAGTCGTGTCGTTGACTCGTCGAATCCCACCGCTGCCACCAATGAAGTATAGGTGTCTTGCTGCTTCCCAATCAGTCGCGAGAGCTGCCTACCTTGAGCTCCTCTGGGAAGTCTCCGGGTTGATCTAGTAGCGTCGGTAGTGCTGCCACCAGCTTCGCAGAGTCGCAGCCTTCGGTGAGGTGCTGAGCTCGTAGAAGCAAATAACTAAGACGAGAAAAAGAGACTCGCACTTCGTGCAGATTTAGCAGTTCTCGCGCAGAGGTGCCCACCGTCGTGCGGCGCCTAACTAAACTAGCGACTCACTACAAATAATATAATTGTGTTACAGTATTTTATGAGTAAATATATTGATTACAATAAGCAGTATTGTATTTAAAATTTACGAATAAATTTTTTTTTGCTTTTTTCTAAATAAATAATTTTTTGCTTTTTGGCTTTTTTCTGTATTAAATTTGGCTATTAAGAATTTGAGCTAGGACCACACAACTACTTGAAAAGGAAGCTAAGGAACCCAAAGGAGCCCTAAGGAGCCCAACTGCTCTTTAGTTGTAAAGAAACCCCAAAGTTAGCGATTTACCCCTGCTCTAATTATTTCACCTAGCTTAAACTACTGTTAGTAGCGTAAAAGCATATTTAACTCGTGCCTAATTCTACTCCTAAAATAATACTCTACTACATTTCCCCCTCACTACAAAATGTGCAAAACCTCTTTTGTACATTAATTATTTGTATTTATTCAAGTATTTTAAATTAGTTAAGCACAAGGAAATATTAATGCACTTACCAGCGATATACTGGATATAAAACTTAATGTTGTGAGCATGCGAAATTATTAATGAATATGCGTATAGGTAAGTGAGAAGAAAATATTAATTACATGCACAGTAAATTATTTGGTCACGTAATGAGTATATATATGAGCGCACTTCGATGATACCTAGCCGGATATACTAAATGTCGAGCATCTTACATAAGCAAGTTGAAATTATTATGAATAGTATTTCTGATGACTAATATGGAGTAATAATGACAACTAAGCATGTCCAGAATGGCACGTGTATACTAACAACAACAATACAAGAAAAAACGCGGTGCAAAAAGCGGTAAATATTTGGCAAGGTATTTATTCTTAGAAATTCCGAAAGAAAGTAAAAAACGAAAAATATGATAGCATCGAGCACGTGTAAATAATTTTGTTTCGGAAGAATTATCTAGTTGGATTTTCCAGTCCTTATTAGCCGGCCGGATGTTTAGAGTGTTCTGGGCAGATAGGTAGAGTAACCCGTTGACCGGGATTAGTCGGTGAGTTGGGTCAATCTCGCCGGCAATGGACTCAAGTTGTTCGGTAGTCGCCTTCATGCAAATTAAACCTCTCATCTTTCCTTCCGCGTACTGCAAGCAGTGAAAGCAGGTGATCTCGAAGCGCCTTACCGCTTCGGCGGGGTAGTGGCCAGTAATTGAATGCAGGCCTCCGATAACTCGGCCTTGAATTGTCCCGTTCGTCCCGTTGTTAGAATAAATCGCTTAAGGGCGCGGCGGCACCTGCGGAAATTTCGCACCTGCGTGCCGGGGCTGTCCTGCCGTTCGCTTTCGGTCCTCTCAGGGGCTGGCTCCTCGCCCAGGTCCACTGAGTAGTGTTGCGTAGTTTACGAGCGAGTCTGATGCAGGCCCAGGCTGGCTCTACTCTGGCCGGCACGTCGGTTGGTCTCGTCCTGTTCGTCTATGGGTCTATGGGATCTACTCCTTCCTGCTGCCGGATCTCCTCCATGAAGAGCGCTTTCGGTATCCCTTTCTAACTCTTCCAAATCTACATTCATAACTAAATTCCCCTTCGGCTCGCTATCTTCTTCTGTCAGCTTGTGCTTCTTACATTGTTCTTCTTGGTTTGCTATGTGTACGGCCCTAACTCGCGGGAGCTCGTTGTCTTCCTGCTCTTTATGCCTTCTCTTTTGGCCGTAGATTTTCTTCTTAGCATATACTCGCAATGGGGCGTCGGCCATTGTTGATTAGTTCTTAGGCTGTAATAGGTTAAATGGGTTAAATAACGCCGCTATCCTCTGTGAAAAACTTTTCTGATTTGGCCTGACAGTTAATCTATCTGGAGAATGACGCTCTCTTGCTGGTCTAGCCTCTAAACTAATCCATAGGTATACATTGTGACGGAAATGTTGAAATATGACAATGTGACAGAAAAAAATAGATAGGAAAAACTTTATTGCAGAATATGACAGAATGCGAAATATTACAGATTCAGCTATAAAATTCCGTCCTTTTTGGCCTACTTCAGACTATTTAGGAAGGACAAATCATGCTATGGTACTTCGCCATAGCTCATTCTGATAGCTGAATTAAAATATTTTACAGTATATTAAGCTTTTTGGAATCATGATCACATAATTTTATTGCTAAAATGTGTTTGTTTTATATGAACTCTTATTCTAACTCTTGGTTTATGACTGTATGAGAACATACAGAACATCGAAACGTCGAATGCTCAATTAAGAAAATGAGCTCTCATTATTATTAGGTAATTATGTTAGTCACGTTTGGCTCACGTAGTTGCACATAGTTAAGCTAATATGATTTTTTCGTATATAATTTGAACAATTTTTAATTCCTTTCCTTAACAAAAAGTGCACAAAATACGTATTAAGTCAAAATGCAAGTGTACGAATAAGATATAAATATAGCTAACAGGAACTAAATGTGACGAACTAGATTTGATCGCTTCTAGAATTTCAAAAAAAAATTAAAATGAGAATTTTGAAGCGTAAAAGGGCGCTTAATAGTTGGATAGCACTTAGACAACAACAAAACTTCTATTTTATTAATGCATTGCCTGACTTTCAACATTGTGACGATATTGTCGTGGTGGTCTCGAGAACAAGCGAAGGCAAATAATGTAGTGAAAGCGGAATTGTAGCGGTAGCACTTGGCAGTAAATGGATCAGCGTTATTGCGAACGTTGGCTGCAGATTTAGTTTATTATTACGTCTTGTACTTTGATTAACAATGCGCTGGCAACCACGCAACAATAGAGCAAATAGTTTAAGTAGTAGCAGTGGCGTGACTTGGAGTGGCAATAGCGTGGCTAAAATCGTGGCGGAGAGAAGGCAAATGATCAAGCAAAGGCAGTCAGAGCCTACAAGCTACACGGGCTCGCAAGGGTGCGAGAGTCTAACGAAGTCTAAACAGGCGAAGGCCCCAGACGGGGTGGCGGCGGAGCTAAGGCAAAGGGACGAAAGGAGAGTGGGGCCCGAGCGCACGGCCAGACAGAACTGATAAGGACCGGGCTGGGGGTGGCGCGCGAGAGAAATTAGTATAATTAATGCGGCGTATTTCTATTGGCTGACTGAGAAAAACAAGAACAGAAATTATTGATCGCGCGCTGAACGCGGGGTTACAATTGTACGCAGCTGATTAGATTCCTAGGGCACTACTTACAGTAAACGTGAGAATACGGAACTAGTAATATTAAAATATTGGTACCGTATGTCCAAACGGCCCTTGGCGGGGCTACTGAAACTGACAACGTCACAAACATCTCTCATCTGCTAGCTGTGTTATCTGTAGTACTACTTCTGTACAAAAGAGTTCGAATCGATTAAAAAATTGTTCTCTGACAATAACAAACTGTTTTGAACTTTAAAAAAGTCGAAAAAATTGCTTTTTCTCTCAAAGCGGGGTATTATATCCTGCATGAGCAAGTGAGCAAAACCATATTCAGTTATTTAAAATATGCATGGATTGATAGGCTGGATTCAGTGCTGCCTACTAGTTGATTTAGATGATTTAGCCCCTGCATTGCAAAGTGTGACAGAACAGAACTTGTTTGTTCACTAAAATGCCTGAGCTGTGAGAATTGTGTCAAATAAATATTTGTCATCAATCGATCGAAATCCTATATTTCTTATCTTCCTATTATACTCCTACATGTAAATATCTTAACCTTGTCACAATAGCTAACTAGCTATAGAGTCTTTGTAGGTGTGAAACATTAAAGCCATATACGTTAGATAACTTTAAGCATGATTTTATGTTTTATCCTATCCAAATGAAAAATTTAAAACTCTAATTCTGAAGAAAAAAATTCAATGCCTTGAAAGCAACGAAAATTGTCCTTGTAAATTTTTAAATATTTATTTCATTAGAAACAATTAACTATGTAGTTTTAACAGTTTAAAAGATGGAGATAATGAACCTGTTCAGACTTTAACTTAAGTGCTTTTCACGTTAATATCAAATCTAACAAAATGCGGTTTCAAAAAGATGGAGACAATGAACGTGTTCAGACTTTAACTTAAAAAGTGCACTTCACGTTATATCAAGTAATTAACAAAACTGTGACAGAACCCATTCACTAAACTGCCATGCAAATTGTGACAGAACCCATTCACTAAACTGCCATGCAAATTGTGACAGAGCCCATTCACTAAACTGCCATGCAAATTGTGACAGAACCCATTCACTAAACTGCATGTAAAAGATAGCTGTGTGAGCTTTGGTCCTGTTCAGACTAGAAAGTGCACTTCACATTTATATAAACTATTTTTTCTCTTTTTTGCTAGTGGCCCCGTACATGCAAGTAAGGACTTTGAAAACTTATTTGCTCATTCTTAACTTGACCAGGTCGAAGGCTTTTTTAAGGTCATCGGGCATTTCGCTGCTCGTAATCGGAAAAAATGGCTTGAAGTCGTTAACCCAGTCACGGGTGCGAGGCTCGAGCACGTGAATCGAGTCGCATGACTTATTATGATGTTTTTTTAAATATGTTCCTGACCTTGGACGCTTCGTCACTTCTGCTGGCCAGTATTGGTAACCCTTTGACTTAGCTAGAACTAATTTGCCCGGCTTTAGCAGCAACAGACGCTGGTTTGAGCGAAGTACAGTGATTATAGCCTGCGTATCGTTCGGCTCATCGCTGGAGTCAGATATATCGATATAACTGCTGTTGCTAATCCTGGCCTCCAGAATCGAGTTTTAATTTTCTGGGAAGTTTTATCTCGACCTAGGTGTCCCGCTAACGGTGAATCATGGATTTAGTGAAATACTTCACTATTCAGAGACTTGGGCAAGACTACCTTTGGATCAGTCTGCCCCATAGATAAGTCTACCTTGCGTACACCGTCCTCAGTTCTGAGCAACTCATAGTAACCTAGGGTCCTGAGGTCCTGATTCACTTGGCCAAATTGACAAAGTTCACTGAGGTCAAAATTCACGAAAATCTCAATTCACAAAGCTTATTTAACAATAATGCACTCACTGGCGGCGCTGGTAATTCTGCTCGCTAAGCTGCCAGCAGCCGATTGCAGGTCATTGCCGAGCAGCGGAGCCTTGGCGTTGACGTCCTCTTCACGCACGCCGGCGCCCTCTGTGACCAGTCGCTTTGTGAGCTGGCGGCCATTCTCTCTTCTTTTCTTAGTCTGGGTCTGATTAGATTGCGTGGTGGGATGAAAATGTTAATAATAATAAAAGCAAACTTAATTTTTTAAATACATTCTTATTTGGAGCCTTTTGTTTCATAAACACTAAATTTCACAAAATACTATATAGTGAAGCCTTTCAAAGAGCTTGAGAAATTCCTAGCTCGTTAAGCGATTTTAAAGACAAATTGATTAATTCTCACATGGTAAAAGCGGCGCTGCACTCCTTCGGTGTGGTTCTGGTGATCTGCCATCAAGCGCTGTTCTTCCGCCGTGGCGTTTTCCAGGCCCATCACTTCCATCCACTCGCGGAATTTAGAAATAGTGACATTGTTCAGCAGCGGTGAGTACCGTCTTCTATCCTGGTAAAATAGGCGGTCCAATGAGCCGTACCGAAATACAAACGCCTGAGCGTCGTCGCTCGGGCTCTTCGCAAATCGTTGCACCAGGACCTGCATCACCAAATCTGCGCACGGTGTTACACTTGCCCACGCTGAGCCGTGGCCCTCATTTGACTTGTGCTCTATAACTTCAAAAAGCTCATTCGGCGACTTCAGCCACCGGCGTGCGTCCGAAATTTTGCAGGCGGAGGCCAAGCCCTGCCGGTTTTGCGTTTCCATCGCCGAAACAAATGCACATCCTGATGGCCAGGAATGTCACCGTCCTGTGTCAATGTTGAGGCCAAGATTTTTTAATCCCATGATTAAGTGCCATTTCAAAGATTAGGTGCCACTTCAAAATCTAAGTGCCATTTTCAAAACTAAGTGCCATTTTCAAAACTAAGTGCCATTTTCAAAACTGAGTGCCATTTCAAAGATTATAAGAACGCACCGGTCTTTTGTGCACCTAGCCTCCTCCAGTACGGTGGTCTTCATTTCGAAGACGGCCTTAATTTGGTCGCCGGTCAGGAGCTCTTCTTCTTTCCGGTCCATCAGGTCCGCATAATATATTATGTAAAACAAAAACTACATAGAAATGAAAGTACATGTAAGAAGCAATATAAACATGGTCAAAATAAAATGAGTATCGGAAAGTGAGGTACATGAAAAGTTAGTCCGATAATTTATAAAGGGCAGCACAGTAGAGTAAAATGCAGAGCAAGATTTATAAAAGAAACAAAAACACGTAATTCAAGAACTGCGACAGTATAGCTACTCAACTAGATACTGCAAAAGGTGAATAGCCATAATGGCCACATTCTTATCAAATTAAGCAAATTGAAAAAAGTGCACACACTTTTGGATTAGTTTAGAGAGCCTAAGATATCTAACAGTAGGCTACATGTAGTTAAGCGACTTGAGGAGCTTTTCAAAGCCAGGAAAAGTGAAGCAACACTGACAGTAAAAACATTAAAAATGGTTGAGGCATTGAAAGGCTAATTTATTGCCCGATTGAAAATAAGTATGCGAACTCTGAAAAAAGCATTGTAAAAATATTTAGAACGTAGCTTGATCAAGGTACTCATAGTTTAGATTTTTCTTTACAAAGAAAATTTAGTTCATTTTCAATAAACTGACAAATGTCATAATAAATGTGAAAGAATCAGCAAGTATTTAGGTAATGAGTCAGTTAAAACTCCTGGCGGATTCTCTTAACGTCGCTCGCTAGTGTAGGAGCCTGACGTGGACGCTTCGAGCTGTTCGATTTCAACAAAGCATAGTGACCAAACGGTAGGCTCTTGATTTGGTCCTAGCCAAGCTCGCTTGTCTTCCAAATCGGTAGAGCGCGTTTGGTTTGTTCCATAGTGAAGAGCCTGTGTCGACGACTGCCGATTCCCCTAACTTGAACATCCATCTGTTTCAGCTGCTCATAGGCCTGTCGATAATCATCGTGCGAAATTTCTGCTTGTAGCACACATCTTTGTATCCCTTTAGCCGTCTTTTTAGCGTTGTGGTTGGCTTTCATAGAGTATAGTTTCGGTCGAAGAAGAATCCATTCCTCGTGCTGGCAACCAGCGGATTCATCCTTCACGCAATCCAATCGAGCCTGCAGGTCATCCGACTTTAGCGGATGTTCAGCTGGTTAGTTGGATGTGTCGTGCAGTTGTTGTTCGATTAGCTAAGGCAAGACGTAACCGTAAAGATCAAGGTACTTAAAACTCAGAAAGAGTCTGTCTCCTCCACGTAAGTTAATGGTTTGGCCAACGGATGGATCGTGAAACAGCGGTTTTAATCGGTCGTTGAAAAGTGAGTACATGCTTAATTTAGACTCATCTAAGACACACTGGCCAATGAATATTGGACGGTCAAGCGTCACAGTTGTCTTTGAAAACTGAAAGACGACTAGATTATTTGTAATGATAGAGAAGGATTTCAAATTTGGCGCTCGGGCTGATGTGAGACTCTAACTACTTGCCGCTTTCTGACATTTCCATCGCATTGCCGAAAAGAGCGTTATTTTTCAACTTGTAATAGTCCTTTTCAAACTCGCTAGCTGCCAATGCTCGCTTCTTGCTGTTGCCCTCGATGTACGGCTGAAAAACTGGCGCTTGCCTAAATCGATCTTCTTGATCTTCATTCCATGATGCAGATGGAATTTTACAATTCTACTGTGAGCAACGTAGTTCAGCTTATCATAGCACGTAAGCAATAGTTTCTTAGTACCATGATACTGTGATACTGCTTCCCTAGTTCTTAAAGATGTTCAAGAAATAGAAATAGAAGAAATAGAACCCGCTGCTCCGGAAGTAGCTAGATAGTACCGTTGTACTACCTATCGATTTGCCTGAAAAAGAACCTAAAACATTAGCCTTAGACTTGGTAGGGTTGCTGCCACCTTGGTGTGCGGACTCGACGCGTCGGCAGAGTTGTCTATCCGTCACCTGAAATAAAATAACGAAGTCGCTCGGAGCAAAGGCAAATCTGAAAAATGTCTCGGCAGTCGATCGTTCCTAGTAGATGCTGCTCGAACCTGAAAAACCTGAAATGAGAGAGAAGAGCTCGGAGGAGGCTTCAAGAGTTAGCCATGAAGCTTCGCGAGACGACGCAGGATGCGCTGCGACGCGATCTGGAGAAAACAGCTCCCAGATGCTCCGTATTTATAGCCGAGCGGACCCCCAAAAGTCACGTGAGTTTCATGTGGTGAGCGCGTGAAACTTCCTTATTTGGTCCTCAGAATCATGCGGGCGACGCGTGATCCAAGGCCAACTTCCAAATAAGGCAACCCTGTCATGCAGCAGTGGCGTGACTCAAGGTCAGTGGCCACGTACAGTGTGTGTGCACAGTCACGTGCTTATTCTGTGCTAAAAATAGAACTTGGGCGGATGAGGCAAGTCATCCTGTTTACTCCCTCTAGGCAGCCATTACACTCCGCGCAGGTGATGAGTCATCCTGCTACGCCTCCTCAGCGCGAGTGGGAAGACATTGAGTGTGGCTGCCCACGCCTGCTCAGGCGATGAGTCATCGGACAGTAAACACTTAGGCCCAGCACAGGGTAACTCTCTCACTAGATGAGGTGGACTGAGCAACTGTGCAGCGGATCACAGCACTCTTAGGGAAAGCTAATGAATGCTGCTGAATAGCCAGTTAGCAGCCAGTCACTACAATCCGTTTGATGAGCATGCAACGTGAACCACAGTTCTTTCATAAAGTCTGGAAAGTCTTCGAATTCTGGAGTGGACTTTTCTGGTGCAAGGCAGCTCTTTGGTTTCATCGTGAATTATTTCTGGATATTCGAGATCCAGCTCCAATAGATAAGCGAATTCGTCGTCATCTCTCAACTGAAGAATTGTCATTTCATTCCATCGCTCGAGCTCTTCATTAGACACCCATTCAAATGAGTCCACTGGAAGTCTCATTGATAGCGCATGTACGTACAAATTGTTGATGTCAATTGGAACAAGAGATTCAGTGGTCGGAACATTCGAATCTGCTGCTGCAAAAGTTTCGTTGGAAAAAGTAGCTTCGGTCAAACGTGCGCAATGATAGCTAACAAAGGTAATTCCTCTAATGGTACGTATAAACTGGTACGTATCAACAAACTGGATGGTGAAATTCAGTACCTTTTTCTTGCCACTCTGCGTAACAATCTCAGCGACTGGAAACTCAGCTCGCATCGTAAGATACCTCTCAGATGTTTGTGGCACGACATTGATGCTCCAGTCCTGTATTCGATCAAGAGCGGTAGAAAAAACTAAGTGCGTCGTAATTTTTTAAATTGTGCAAAAACACTGGTAGAAAGCGCCTCCGTAGCTGAGCCGACATGTTGCATCGGGCACAGGAAGCACCTTTTAAGAGTCCAGTAAGATGATCATGGTCTAGATGCTTGTCTATTGAGTTTCAGAAGCTCTGCTTGCAGTAGTGGCACTCTGTAGCAATCTCGAATGCATGGCGATCATCATGACTCAACTGAACCTTTTGGTAGCTGTATCTTCTGTTCCAATTGTAGATTTCACGGGCGGCTTTGTCAATTTCGCAAAGAAACCTATGCACTTGTTCGGATCTGAGTCGAGCTTGACGACTCCTTCGTCTTTTAAAGGCGGTCCTTTCATACCGCTCTTTGCAACAACAGTGAATCCGGCAGCTGCTGGAAGATGTTCTGCGAGCAGCCGAGGACCTGATGTTTGATCTTGCTGTTGCTGCTGCTGCTTTGTTTTTTGTATTGTTTTGTTGGGGCACAGGCGCCGAGGCCAGTCAGAGAAGGCTGCGCCTCGCAAGCGCCACTGACCTCGCGGGGGCGGCGGTCAGAACCAAGAGGCCCAACTCGTCCTCGTCGAAAATAGAGAGCCTGGTGGGCCGGAGGGCCGGACAGCTGAGCCAGTGCTCCAGGTCCTCCGGACCGTCTTGGTAGCGCGGGCAGGTCGGGTCGGCGGCAGGGTTGACGACGTTGCAGTAGGCGCGGAGCAAGCTGCAGTGTCCCAAGCGGAGCCTCGCCAATAGCACCGCGTCTTGCCGGCTGCGCAGCTCGGCGCGGTCGCGGTCCCTGTTGAGGGCCCTGTAAACCGCGGCGGTGCGTGCGTGCGTGAGTGGCGGGTCTCCGAAGTGCCGCTTGATCGTCGCCAACGCGCTGTGGTAGGAGATGGGTGCCGGGGCGGAATCAGCAGCGGCTGCCTGCTTGGCAGCCTCATCGGCCAGCTCGTTCCCGGGGATGCCGCAGTGTGCCGGGACCCATTGAAGCACCAGGGCGGCAGCTTGGCAGTCCAGGTCGAGCAGCGAGCAACGGGGCCTGTCGCTTAGGAGAGCCATGAGGAGGGCGCGGCTGTCCGTGCAGATGAGGACCCGTCCTGTGAATTGCTGGTTGCGGAGCCAGTTAGTAGCGAGCTGTAGAGACCGTCTCTCTTCATCGAAACTGCAGGTGTGCGGCGAGCCGGTGGCTGAGATCGTCGTGACCATCTCGGGGTCGGCCGGGTCGCCGCTGGTGACCACGCAGGCCGCACCACCGCGGGCGCAGCCGTCAGTGGCCGAGCCATCCGTGTAGAGCACTAGATCGGCTGCGCAATTGCGGATGGCCTTCAGGGCGCGCCTCCAAAGTGTTTCCTTAGCAGCGACCTCGGTCGAGAGCTCTTCGGTCTCCTCGGCCTCGCCAGCGGGCGCGGTGAGGTTGCAGCGGATCGTGCGCGTGGCTGGCGGTCGTTGCCAGGGGCAGAGGGGGAGCGCCGGCAGAGGTTCCCGGCTGTCCAGGTATCCCGGCATACTGGCCATGAGCTGCAAGGCACGGTGGCGCCAGCAACTCCTGGTCGTGTGGTAGCTGGCACATATTCATATTGCTACTGCTGTTGCTGCTGCTACGTGTGTGTGTGTGTGTGTGTGTGTGTGTGTGTGTGTGTGTGTGTGTGTGTGTGTAAAGCCCATGGACTACATCCTCTCGATCTTTCTGCCACGCATCCACCGCCAGAAGTCAAGCGCCCTCTCGGCCTTGGTGTTCAGATCCGCCAGCTCCCTGATGTCCATCTCTTCTCTCTTCCTCCAGGTCGCCGGGCAGTCCATCAGATGCTCGACATTTTCCTCTTGCGATCCGCAGTTCTGGCAGCTGCTGTCCTCATTTTTTCCGATGCGCTTCGCATAGCTGGCGAGCTCTAAAGAGTGGCCGGTGCGGAGCCTCCTGAAGCTGGTGGCCTCTTCTCGGATGCTGTACCTTGGCTGCTTCGCCGGTCCTGTGGTGCTGTAGACCGTGACCGACCGAGGGTGCGTTCTTTTCCTGTCCTTTGCAACATGTCTGTTGATCCAGGCTTTGCTTATGGTCGACGGTCTCTTGCATGCCTCCTGCTCCTCGGCACTGGCCTCAGCCCACGCTCTGCCCGCTTCCTCGTCTGCCAGCTCGTTACCGGTCAGCCCGCAGTGCGCCGGTGTCCATGCAACCTTCACGTGCTGGCCCCTGGCCTCGAGCGCCCTCATGCACAATCTGGCCGAAATGGCCGTCGGGTGTCTGCTGGTCCCTTGCAGCAGCCGGACGCAGCTTTGGCTGTCGCAAATGATGGCGGCGCTGGTCCAGTCCCTCCGCGCGTCCAGCCAGTCGAGCCCCAGGCAGGCCGCCCTAAGCTCCGCCTGCGTTGACGAGCATGGCTTCCCCGCCGCAGCTCTGGCTCTGTCCACGATCTGCTGGACACCTTCGACATCGTCCACGCTGGGTGTGCAGACCACGATGCCGCCGGCCCCGCTTATTGTCCTTGACCGAGCCGTCAGAGTAAATGAGCCAGTCAAGGTGTCCAAGCTTCTCGATGACTTCCAGGCCCTTGGTCCTGTTTTCGCAGTCGGTAGACGCTCTGGAGCCAGAGATGAAGGCCCTGTTCTTGCAGCTGTCTGCCCAGGGGGCCTCAGCAATGGCATCCTCGAGGACCGCGTCGGACAATCCGCTCATATTGAAGATATCCGCAGCCTGATGCCTCCAGCCTTTTCTTTTACACCTGTTAACTTGAACTTTCCGGAAGAGCTTGCCTCTGAGCGAGTCCTTATCTTTCCTGAGAAGCCTGTCGTACATGATGGCCCACCGCGCGTGGCAGAGGTCCTCAATCGGCACAAGGCCGCTTTCAGCCTCGAGCGCATCCGTCGGTGTGGTGGCCATCAATCCGGTGATGATACGAGCGGCCATTCTCTGCGTGACCTCCATCTGGCGCCAGGTCTCTTTGGTGATTCAGGGGGTCCACGCCGAGGCGCCGTAGAGCAAGCCACTTTCGATTATTGCCTTATACGTTTGCCTGAGCAGTTGACTACTCCAGCCCCAGTCTGTGCCGGCGACGCGTCTGAGCAAGTTCATCTTCCTCCTGGCGCTGGCTATCACGGATTCTGCGTGCCGGTGAAACTTTAGCTGCGGGTCGAAGGTGAGACCGAGGAATTTGGGGTACTTGCACCACTTTAGCTCCACATCATTGATGGTGATACCGTTGCTGTCCATCGTTTGGCCTCTGTGGCTGCAACTGAAGAGCGTGCATTTGCTGCCGGCCAGGGGCAGGAGCCATAAACGACTCCACCTCTGAATGGTGTCCGCTGCCCTCCTCTGCTGCTCAGCGGTCTCCGAGGTAGACTCGCAGGTGGTCCAAGTAGCAGGTCGTCGGCAAATCCGGAAACGCTAATCCCGTGGAGACCTTCCAAGTCCTTGAGCAGATCGTCGATGTAGACAATGACAGTCAGCTTACTACAGATAGATTATTGTCTCCAGAGTCAGTTGATTCGGTCCAATCAGAGCTACTTAATTCTGACCAATCAGTGTTAGTCGTCTCCGACCAATCACTTTCCGTCGTCTCAGATGAGGTTTCAGATTCAGACCGTATCTCATCGGACTCTGAATAGTCCGCAAGATCATTGCCTTGCATTAACTGAAATTTTGGAACGCGAAATATGCAGTAATGAGATATTTGAATAAATCTAGCGATTAATTAAAATGTCTCATTGTAAACTAAAATGATTCCCTTCGACGAAAAGCACTACTTTCAAAATAGCCTGAACTGCTAACAATCTTTCAGCCATGGAAACAAAAATTGGAACAGTAACTTCAAAACTGCAAATTTAAATTTAATAAAGACGAATTCATAAATTAGCAAAAGTCAATTCTTTCACAGAGATGTTATTATGCGAGGTAAGTATATTTAACGAAACTGAAAGTAAAGGTGTTATAATCGCAGCCAATACAAATTACATCGTTTACAAACATTTAAAGTAAATTTGAGTGTGTTGCTCAGAGAGAAGGAGAGAATTTGCTCAGAGAGAAGGAGAAAGCTAGAAAATTACATTGAAGTAAAAGTGATTCTATTACCATCAACATGCACGACATAGCCAGCTCCATTCAAAGGCGGTAACACCAGGTTCAAAGTAAGATAGCTAGTAGCATTGTTATTGTTATTAATATGATTATTACCCGTAGCCTTTGAATCAGTTGCATCTGTAAGATTCGTCGGCGCCATCGCTGGTAAGTCAATTGACGCTAGTACGAGTAGCTCGTTGAGGTCATCCTGACCATTGAGAACAGTAACAGCTGGAACAGCATCAGAGGTGCCATCAGCGAGGGCGTCAGCAGCAGCAGATGTGGCACCAGCCAGGGGGTCAGCAGCAGCAGCAGCAGGTTGTTGTTGTTGTTGTAGATGTCTAGCTGCTTTCCGGTGGTTTCCTCTTCCACCACTCCCACATCTTCAGCGCTTCCTCTGCCTTCATGCAAACCTCACTCAGAACTCCGCTCCTCCATCCCCTCCAGCAGCTGTCCAGAACCGGGCAGGCCACCACGTGCTCGATGGTCTCCTCCTCCATGCCACACTGCCTGCAATTTCCATTCTGCTGCAGCCCGATTCTCTTTCTAAACGCTGCCAGCTCCAGCGAGTGTCCCGTATGCCATCTTCTAAAACTAACCTCCTCCTTCCTGCTCGTGAACTCCGGTTCTTTCCTTGGTCCCTCCGAGCCGCCGTACGTCGCCCTCATCCTCTCGGGCCTCCACACCTTCCTTCTACTCCGCCTCCTCGCCATCCTCGCCATCGTGCTCGCCATGACTCCAATTCCTTCATTGCTCACTTCCCTGACCGCCCGATTAGCCCATTCGTCCCCCACTTCGTTCCCTACGATCCCGCAGTGGCTCGGTATCCACAGCATCACCATCTCCCGCCCTTCCATCTCGCTCAGCGCTTTTCTAATGCTGCAGATGATCGGGTTCTTGCTGGTCTTTTTGATAGCTTGGATCCTGCTTTTGCTGTCTGTCGCAATCACAGCTTTGTGCCAGTTGTTGTTAATTGCCAGCAACCTGATTGCCTCCTTCAACGCGTACAGCTCCGCCTGCATCGAGGACGCGAGCTGTCCGCCGGCCACCATTTGCCTCTCGACCACCGCGCCGTTATCGTACTTCGTCACCACCACGCTTCCCCCTCCTTTGCCTCCCTTATCAATCGAACCATCCGTGAAAATCAATATGCATGTGCGGCCAGCCCGGTGCAGCTTCGAGGAGGAAGACCTGGCGCACTGGCTCAGCTGCCCGGCCCTCGGCCAAGCCCGCTCGATATGTCTAGGCAGTGAGATTGAAGCTGATCTCAGCATCTTGACGGCCGATCCCTGGGTTCGGTGGCGCTGGCTCGGCGGTGTTTCTAGCACCGCCGTGGCGCCCTTGCCCCTGCAAAGCAAAGCAAAGCAAAGCAGCAGCAGCAGCAGCAGCAGAGAAAAATGAGATTTCATCAGGCTCAATGTGGTCGCCTTCTTCAAAAATCATAGGGCTATCGGGTTGAAGCATTTGGTTCCCTCGAATTAACGGCACCTGACGGATAGGAAATGCAATGGCTTCAACTCATGCTTTTTTCCGCTTCCTCCTGGCTGTGCATTGCTTCTCCTGGGATTAATTCAAAGTCGTCATCTGAGTTGATGCTGTGCTGCCACCTCTGTCTACACTTGCCGGGTGAATGACGCCGGCCATTAATTACTTGGCTTAGCAAGTTGGAGCGTAATTGCTTAGCAGCATCCAGCTGAGCCTTATGTCGGCTTGCCGCGGCCCTAACAAACCGCCGAAATGAACGGGCTGCTTTTTCAGTACCGGGCAGCAGCTGATGTCCTCGATGAAAGAGCTCTTGGACTTTTTCGCCCCTTTCTCCGAGAAGAGAGCACATTTCTCTCATACTATAACAACACTGATAACTATACCCACTATTTTCATTAAATTATCATGCGTTGGTGTCCATTTTAACCCCGAGTCATAAACGGACCCCCGGTAATAATTACTAGATAGCAACGCTTCCCCGCCCCATTCGCCATAAAGTTTTGCCCTCAAAAACAAGTCTAGACACACACAAGTTTTAAACCTATGCTCGCAATTAACCACAAACACAGGCCCATAAACACTGTATTCAATTTTCCATTGTAAGGGGACTCAAATTTAAAGCATTTTTTATGCCAGTTTTATCAAATTACTTAGAGCTACATGTATGTAATCATATACAAGATTCAATACTACAAACAAATTCAAACATATTTACGAATTGAAATGCTCTCATACAATAGAATAATTCCTTATTTATTAAACCCCGCTCTCTGTAAGCAAGTGCATCAGAATTGGATAATCAAAGGCCCCTTTCCTTTTTTCTAAGTGTTCAGTAAAGGCCAGCCATTTATTTACACGCTAGCCAATTATAGCTTTGGTACCTGTGCACCCCTACCCCCCTCCGCCCCTTATAGCTAGACCTATAGGCTACTGTGGTGTTGCGCCACATTGCGGCCTATCCTTTAACATTGCCGCCTATCTCTCCAGTGCAAGTGCGTCAGAGTTGAACTAACCCCTACTACTGGTACAAGTATAGGACGGGGTGCCCTTTTACTACTACACCTTTCACTTCACAACACTTGGGAATAGTAAATCAGAAGTGTACTGTTACGTAACTCGCATTTGTCTGAGCCATGTTAACAGCACAAATCCCCCATCTTAACGTAAAATTTTTCCTAGAATAATATGCTTCCATACTGGCTCTGGTGCGTCTTCAGGAGTCTAGCATGAGGAGCGCGGTTGCTGGTATGGCAAGCCTTGGCTTGGCGTGTCCCGAATTGGCAGAGCTGAACTTTGGAATTCAGGTCTCTATCCGCCCCGTAACTAAGAGTAGTGTCTAATGTCTAGGCTGAAAGCTGAGTAAATGGTCCGCAACATTGTATTGGATTCGGATGATGATATTCGAGTGTAAGCTACTTATGCATGCATATAGTTAGTAGTATTTCATGGCTAGCATTTAATCCGTTGAAGCAAACTTTATTGGCTGTCATGACTTAAATTTGCTGCTAAATTTGAGTGGATTGTACAATAAACAACTTCACGAAGCAGATAAAAGCCGGCGTCTATCATTACCCAGTCGTGGAATCTATCAACTAGATATCAAAGAAGCCCTCAACTAACAGCGCTCAGACATGCAACAGCAGCAAAAGCACTTCGAGCCACCCAGAATTCACGTCGAAGACGACCGACCGCCCACTCCGCCAAGCCGCGAGCCGGTCAATCCGCCAGCTGTCGATGCGGCCGACCGAAATCTGTACCTCAACGAGCCGGGGACGGAGCCGACAGAGGATGCTGCGAGCTTAGCGTCCGAGGCACCTGCGGCCCCTGCAACGGCCACTGCTGGGTCGCAGCCACCACCGCTGTCGCCTCAGCTGTCCCAACCAGGCGTGGCAGCACCGTCCTTCACGATAGAGATTAACAAAGTTGTGTATAGAATTGCGCGAGCCAATATCTCGGTGGCCACTGTGGCTGGACAGGCGGACGTCAGTGTATCACTGGAACTGGGAGCTCCAGCAAAGCAAATTAGCGAGGACACGTCTTACGTTAAATCGCTTAAAAATTCATTTAAGGATTCCGTAAGTTTTGCGAATTTACCGAAGAGTATTGTGATTTTTCTATTAAAAGTGCTTACTAGTTTGGTTTTTTTATAAATGCAAGATTAAAACACGACTATGTGGAAACATGCATGCATTAAGCTTTTGATAGATCAGCCTGTGTATGAGTACTATTGAAATTTATTGAAATTGTGGTTGAAATTTTGATTCAATCATGCAACTTGTATTCATTTGTTTCAGAAACGAGCGTAAGAGGCCTTTAATCTTTGTAAACAATTATAATGTATCGGACATTTTCATTCAGTAGTTTAACTTTCAATGTATGGCCGTGTATGTGACATGCTAAATTCGTTATACGTCGCATGACAGCATGATAGATTATTCCCATCGTACCGCGCATTCCAATAAATTTATTTCGAATTAATAACTGCAGTAAGTGCATGCAAAATTTGCTGAATTGTGCTTTGCTACTTTATAAAACACGCCTGCGCCTTGCCCTTATGCTGCTATCCTGCGTAAAGGAAGCGATTGTTTACAAAATTCGCGTCTAACTTTAACACTACTGTATCAGCCGCTGCCTATGTCTAACGTGAAATTATCTTGCAACCAACCCCCCCCCGCCCTTCGCACTCAGCATACTGGGCGCTGCAAACAGGATATTCAAGCCAGGCAAGAGCCGGCAATCCATTGGTAGCGAATTCTTTGAGCCAGCAGAGCCAACAACGCCAACATTAGAAATGCCTGAGGAATGTGCAACTGATAGCCATCAGCTGTCGGCTGGGGCAGCTGCTGCGCAGACTAGCAGCTCAGATGCCGATGCTGGGTAAGCGAATTATTGTTTGTTAATCGTACAGCATTGTACGCACCTTCCATCTGCGCAGGCAAAATGTCACTATATTTCCTATTTAGGCTTCTATGTGTTTGCATCGCCTACTAGACCTAGAATGATGTGATATGAGTTTTATGGCAAGCGCATCTTTTCAGATGTTGGTTAAATTTTTGGGGAGTATAAAGTAGTCGATATGTGTTTCTGTGGTGACACCCATTAAAATAATTGAGAGTCGATATCAACCTGACGTAACGCTGAGGCAATTCTATTTTTTGCAGTCTTTTAAAGTCAAGATTGAAATGGTATATTGCACTTAGCAATATACCAAGTTAAGATTTTACCTACTACCTCATGGCAGTGAATATAAGCACTAAAACCCAGCGGCCAGATTTTTTCGCGCATTGCAAAAATCCCAAGTTATAGATGTAACTGACTATAGATGGAATGTAGATGAAGCTGATAACTTTATCCTACTCCTGGTAATTCAAATATTTTCACTACTGAATGTATGTCCTGTATGGTCCTTGTCTGCAAGTAACTTTATTTGAAAATGCATTCAAATGTAACGATATAGTCATTGATCGATAAAAAAACTGCAGCAATCGCGACACGTTTAGCGATGCCGAGAGGCAGCCGAGACAGACTACGGCGTCATCTAGCCAGGAGAACACCATCGAAAGCGACATCGTGCACCCGCAGCGATCCGGTGACGAGACAGGAGAAGCTCAGACAACAAAGCCGAAAGAAACAAAGACTAAACATAAGAGGGCAGGGTAAATCGGTTTTCTATTTTTGAAGTCAATTTTGACAATCGAGATTGAAGTGGTACGAGTATATTCCACTTTGCAATATACCACGTTAAGATTTTACCTACTACGATTGCATTCAGTGGAGTTAGACTCATGACTAGTGGTTAGAGAGTCTGACTCACGACTGGAAGCTTGGAGGTTCGATTCTCGACCCACTCGCAACAATCTGTGTCCATGAGCAAGACACTTAACTCTGCATTGCTTCAGTTCACCCCAGCTGTAAAATGGGTGCCAGCATTAGCAGGGATAATTGAGGGTGTGTGTGGCGACCTCAACAGCCGTACGCAGCCTTCAGATGTGCCGCGCAATAGCTGCGGCTGAGCTGTCGGTTGCACATCTGCCCAATTTAATCTAAATATGAGTTTTCCACTTTCAATTGAAATATTAGAATGAAACAAAAGCTTAACACTATCGAATTTGCAGGGATTGGTTTTCAAAGATTCGAAACAGGCCTGGGCAGGATGGCGGGTCAGCTTCAAAAAACACGCTTCAGTCTCAGCAGCCAGAGCCGGCTGCTGTTCTGTTCCCAGACTGCGTTCCGGAAAGCTTGAGGCCAACTTTTGGGGTCTGTTGGCCTTTTTTGCTCACACTATTTGACTACTCTGTCAACGCGTTCACTGCTCAAATCTCCCAGTCTCCATCAGTCATTATCATTGAAATAATAGAATCTCCCGGAATCCTCATCAACCATTATCATTGAAATAACAGAATCTCCCGGAATCCTCTTCAATCATCATCGCGAGATCCCAGAGTATTCCGGAATCTCCATCAATCATTATCATTAAAATAACAGAATCTCCCAGAATCCTCTTCAATCATCATCGCGAGATCCCAGAATCTCCCGGAATCCTCATCAATCATTATCATGAGATTCCAGAGTATTCCAGAATCCCCATCAATCATTATCATGAGATCCCAGAATCTCTCAGAATCCTCATCAATCATTATCATGATATCCCAGAATCTCACGTATCCTCATCACTCACCAGATCACGCAGGACACGCACCTGGTTGCGCGGGTATTCGCCGCTGACTGCACCTCAACCGCCAAGCAGCTCAAGCAAACCAAGGAGTCCCTGATCTCCGATTCCTCTAAACGGAAAATGAAAATCAAAGGCAAATCCCGCTCGGTGTGGCTCAGCCCCACCGCTGGGGAGAAGATCGAGGTGTGGAAGCTGTACTTCAATGCTGATAATCGCTGCGAGAAACTGCTGGCCTGGCTGCCCGGCACTGACCTCTGTGAGTTCCTACAATGCTGGCACTGTGGTGTCCGCTAGAATTGCTGGGCTCAAATTTTAAAACAGTGAAATAAGTTCCAGATTTGTATTGCAACCTGCGGTGGCCCTCGGGTCATCTAAGTTGGGATTATGGATTTAGTATTGAATGCCCCCTGAAATCCTGTGTTTTCTATTCGACTTAGTTCCCGTCACACACACTCCCCATCACCCACTCACTCCCCATCACCCACTCACTCCCCATCACCCACTCACTCTCCATTACCGACTCACTCCCCATCACCCACTCACTCCCCGTCACCCACTCACTCCCCATCACCCACTCACTCCCCATCACCCACTCACTCTCCATTACCGACTCACTCCCCATCACCCACTCACTCCCCGTCACCCACTCACTCCCCATCACCCACTCACTCCCCATCACCCACTCACTCCCCATCACCCACTCACTCTCCATCACCCACTCACTCCCAATCACCCACTCACTCTCCATCACCCGCTCACTCCCCATCACCCAATCACTTCCTGTCACCCACCACCACTTCAGTTGGCTACATCCTACCCGAAGAGGTTGACAGAGACAAACAATTCAGTTCGGCTGCCGACCAGTCCAGATACGAGGCTGCAATTCAAAGCCTTGCTCTGTCCCAGGACGACTACGATGTCGAGGGCCCTCCGTTGACGCCGACAGAGCCTTGCGACGAGGATCAAGGCGAGATCTATATGTAGCCAGCTGCTGCCCAGCCGAATTCACTGTTGAATGTTTCACAAAACTGTTTGCGAAATTCGATTTTTTTCAATAAACTATTCACTGCCGTTATATCACGAGCGTAATAATATTGTTAGTCTGAGTACTCTCCTGTTGGTCTGAGTACTCTCTTGTTAGTCTGAGTACTCTCCTGTTGGTCTGAGTACTCTCTTGTTAGTCTGAGTACTCTATAGTTAGTCTGAGCACTCTCCTGTTGGTCTGAGCACTCTCCTGTTGGTCTAAGCACTCTCCTGTTGGTCTGAGCACTCTCCTGTTGGTCTGAGCACTCTCCTGTTAGTCTAAACACTTTTATATTGGTCTGAGCACTCTCTTGTTAGTCTGAGCACTCTCCTGTTGGTCTGAGCACTCTCCTGTTAGTCTAAACACTTTTATATTGGTCTGAGCACTCTCCTGTTAGTCTGAGCACTCTCCTGTTAGTCTGAGCACTCTCCTGTTAGTCTGAGCACTCTCCTGTTGGTCTGAGCACTGTCATATTTTTCTGTCAAGTTATTTCTAATTAAGTTTATTTTTGTCAAATTGTTCATATTTATGTAGGGCATGCGTACTTAATCATATTTATAATTATTTGTCATTGCTATAAACGGGCAACATGTATATTCAGAATTTATTCTGCAGACGCTTTAACTAGGCACGAAAATCGTATCTAAATTTATAATTCCATCAGTGTTTCCGTTTACCAGCGGATAATAAACTAAACTTGTGTTTAAAGTGTTGGAAATGAAGAAAATTGCATGTCAAAGCGTATTTTTAAAATACTTTTTACTAGCAGTAGTACTTTTAGATTATATTTTACGAGCAAAAAATTCAGCATTCTCGCGAAAAGCAACACATTTTCTTTTTTAAATATATCAATTTTGCGCATAGTTCCGTTTCAAACGCGAACATTGATCGGTTAAATTTTGCTTTCAATTTATAAGAAAGCGTTTAAATTAAAACATTAAAACAAATAAAAGTAACAATTGGCAAAGAGAAAGGGAAATATGGGTACTATTTTAATCAGTAGTATATCACAGTTTTATATAAGTAGAAATAGTAAAACAAAGCATGTTTTGTTAAAATCAACAGTAATATTTAATCCACTCGGAACGCGGGACTGACAGACAGCAGGAAATTGAGCAGCTTGCCAGTTTTCACTGAACCGCCAAGATCCGGGTCCCATTGCTGCTTGAGTAGGTGCAAATTGTCTCTGCTAATCTCGAACGGAACCTGAAATTATTAGTTGAGGAAAAGATTGGATTTTATCATCAATTAAATCGAAACTCTGGAAGAAATAAAACAAAGATATCAGATCCATAACACTTTCCTCAGTCTAACGAGATCCTAATATTTAGATGCCAAGAATACAAAAATCCTTTAAAAAACAATCTTTTTATTCAATGCCTAGCTACAACCTCATGGTCCCAATAACCCCAAGATCCCCTATCATTCACGGTTTCCAATAACCCCAAGATCCCCTATCATTCACGGTTCCCAATAATCCCAAGATCCCCTATCATTCACGGTTCCCAATAATCCCAAGATCCCCTATCATTCACGGTTTCTAATAATCCCAAGATCCCCTATCATTCACGGTTCCCAATAATCCCAAGATCCCCTATCATTCACGGTTCCCAATAATTCCAAGATCCCCTATCATTTACGGTTCCAAATAATCCCAAGATCCCCTATCATTCACGGTTTCCAATAATCCCAAGATCCCCTATAATTCACGGTTCCCAGTAACCCCAAGATCCCCTATCATTCACGGTTCCTAAAATCCCAAGGTTCCTTTATTTCCAGATTCCTAAAATCTCAAGATCCTAACGGTTCCACTAAGATCCCTAAGCGTCATCACCAGAATCTCCAGATTCCTTATATAGCAATACCTCGAGTGGTCGTTCGTCCTCAGGCATTTTGTCGGCCTCCTCCTGGCTGGGCAGCGGCCCCTGCACAGCGAAGCACCTGGGCACCGGTGCCGAGCCCGTCACCAGACGGTGCAGGTCGTCCAGGCATTCTCTGGCCAGGGCTTCGACCAGTCGCTCCGTGCGAGACTTCTCCACCGCGGGTTTCTGCTTCTGCTTCTTTGAAGTTCCGCCGCCACCGCCGCCGCCGCCTTCTCCAGCGGAAGCCGAGCCAGTCGCCGAAGGTGCGCCACCCTTATCATCCCCGCCGCCTGCTGTCGACAGGGATCCCGCAGTCCCGACGCCCGAAGCTCCGCCAGCCGCTGCGGCTCCTGTGGCGGCCGGCGCTGCTGTGGGGACTTTGCGCAGCGCCAAGTCCGCTTGCTGAGCCAGCAGGCGGAACCGGCTGAACAATCGCACCAGGTCCTCCAGGTCCACCGTTAGGGCGCCACACTGGATTGACTTCAGCCAGGACACGTTCTTGTCCACCTGGCGGTGTTTTGTTGGGTGTTGATTAAAGCTGGTTACTGAGGAGAGTTGTGAGGCTCTCAGTCTCAGAGTTATAGCTCGTGTTTTGGTATTGGAGCCTATAATATGACCTCTGAACTGGTTCCAATATGACCTCTGAACTGGTTCCAATATGACCTCTGAACTGTTTCCAATATGACATCTGAACTGGTTCCAATATGACCTCTGAACTGTTTCCAATATGACCTCTGAACTGGTTCCAATATGACCTCTGAACTGGTTTCAATATGACCTCTGAACTGGTTCCAATATGACCTCTGAACTGTTTCCAATATGACCTCTGAACTGTTTCCAATATGACCTCTGAACTGTTTCCAATATGACCTCTAAACTGTCTTTAATATGACCTCTGAACTGTCTGACATTTAAACTTTCTTTAATATAACCTCTAAACTGTCTTTAATATCACCTCTGAACTGTCTCCAATATGACCTCTGAACTGTCTCTAATATGACTTCTAAACTGTCTCCAATATGACCACTAAACTGTCTATAATATGACCTCTAAACTGTTTCTAATATGACCTCTAAACAATTTATAATATGATCCCTAAACTGTCTTTAATATGACCTCTAAACTGACTCTAATATGACCTCTAAACGGACTCTAAAATGACTTCTTAACTGTCTCTAATATGACTTCTTAACTGTCTCTAATATGACTTCTTAACTGTCTCTAATATGACTTCTTAAATGTCTCTAGTATGACCTCTAAATTGTCCCTACCATGACCTCTGCCCTGTCTCTACCTCACCATACCAAAGCAAGCCAATCTGAACCTGATCGGCACCAACCTTAGCCGTGCTGGCAAACAGCAGCAAAGTCTTCCTGTAAGCCGTCTTGCTGCACATCACATCCAGAGGCGGCCGGTAGAACTGCACGCTCAAGTCGCTCTCCAGAGTGACGGACATAACGGCTACATCGCTGGGTTTGTACACCGCCTCAGCGTAGCCGGGTGGTCGCGGCGGCTGCTGCAGACGCTTGGGGTTAGCCGTAGTTGGCAAAGTCTTCAGCGAGCTCACATCGATGCCAGCAGCTTGAGCAGCAGACAAGATGTCCATCTGAGACGCCTCATCCGCTTCGGCTGCGGCTGCTGAATCATCGACTGGCAGCTCCCACTGCTGGCGGTAGGAGCGGTACACAGCGCCGAGGTCCAGCAGCTCCTGACTGAGGTCCAGATCGAACTGCTCCAATCTGATTGGCTCCGGCGGGTACACGGCAGTGCAGGCGGTCTTGTAGGCGGGCAGGTTGTCAACGAAGAAGCGGTGCAGTGAGGGCACCCGCTGAGACCAGTACACAGCCGATAGTGGCGTTCGAACTACTGGCCTGGCCACGAAGCCTTTCACAATGTCGGGGAACACCAGCGGGAATTCCAGACCTTCGACTTCCTCTTTGGTTTCCAGGGTGTCGGTGTCGGGCTCGACGCTTTTGTTGACGCAGAGGCGCAGCAGGAGGCCGTGGTAGCCTAGCAGGCTGTTCCAGGCGACGCCCTCGGTTGCCTTGACAACGCGGTCGAGCTGATCGGCGTACACCTCACTGTCCTCCACAATGGCGGCTTCGTCCATGGTGCTCAGCTCCTCTTCAATTTCGTTTTTATACACTCGCTTCTTTCGACCCAAAACGTAGGCGGCGGCGAGATCAAAGGCTGCTGGTTCGGGCACGCCAGCGGCTTGGTCAGGGATCAGGTTGCCTGCAGAGGGTTCAGGGGAGTTGGCTATGGGGTTGGAGATTCACTCTCGGGTCTCAATTTGTCAGGGTGTATATGCAGTTCGCGAGTCAGCTTCCCTAAGGCCTCAATTAGGTTTTGATTCTTCAAGTCCAATTAGAATCCTGTCCAACTCAATTAGAATCCTGTCCAATCTCAATTAGAATCCTCTCCAAGTCCAATTAGAATCTTCTCCAAGTCCAATTAGAATTCTCTGCAAGCTCAATTAGAATCCTCTCCAAGCCCAATTAGAATCCTCTCCAAGCCCAATTAGAATCCTCTCCAAGCCCAATTAGAATTCTCTCCAAGCCCAATTAGAATCCTCTCCAAGCCCAATTAGAATCCTCTCCAAGCCCAATTAGAATCCTCTCCAAGCCTAATTAGAATCCTCTCCAAGCCCAATTAGAATCCTCTCCAAGTACAATTAGAATCCTCAAGCCCAATTAGAATCCTCTCCAAGTCCAATTAGAATCCTCTCTAAACTACCCAAACACTGTTATCAGATCACCTAGGCTGTGAATTCAATAAATATCCCCAGCGCTCCCCAAGTCCCAAATCCCAGTCCCCCAACCGCACCGTTGCTCTCTCCAACAATGGCGCTCAAGTTGCGCTGTGCGGCGCCAACACGAGCGGCGCATTTGATGGCCACCCAGGCAGCCCGCCGGTCCTTCTGCACGTCCGTTGCCTCCCGCTGCAGCGCCTCGTCTTTCTCCTTCTTAGACAGGGCCTTCCTCTTGCCGGCGCCTCCTCCGCCGCCGCCTCCGCCAGCCTTTCTTCGAGTGGTCTTTGGCGAATTTGTCGGGGACGTGGCCGCTGCTGTCGAGGCTGCTGGGGTTGAAGTGTTTTGGTCAAAGTAACGCAGAGTCGATATGTATCGAAAACTAATAAAATTGCATAAATAAAGCCGATATGTATCGAAAACTAATAAAATTGCATAAATAAAGCCGATATGCATCGAAAACTAATAAAACTGCAGAAATAAAGCCGATATGTATCGAAAACTAGTAAAATTGCAGAAATAAAGCCGATATGTATCGAAAACTAATAAAATTGCATAAATAAAGCCGATATGTATCAAAAACTAATAAAACTACAGAAATAAAGCCGATATGTATCGAGAACGAATAAAATTGCAGAAATAAAGCCGATATGTATCGAAATCTAATAAAACTGCAGAAATAAAGCCGATATGCATCGAAATCTAATAAAACTGCAGAAATAAAGCCGATATGCATCGAAATCTAATAAAACTGCAGAAATAAAGCCGATATGCATCGAAAACTAATAAAACTGCAGAAATAAGCCGATGTGTATCAAAAACTAATAAAACTGCAGAAATAAAGCCGATATGTATCGAAAACTAATAAAATTGCATAAATAAAGCCGATATGTATCAAAAACTAATAAAACTACAGAAATAAAGCCGATATGTATCGAGAACGAATAAAACTGCAGAAATAAAGCCGATATGTATCGAAAAGTACGAAACTGCCAAAGGCGATATGTATAGAAAGAATATAGAAAACCCTACGAATAAAAATTCGATTTGGAAGTGCTGGGTCAAATGCTATGAATTTGAAGGCCGCCCATGGGGGGGGGCTTACAGCGCTAGTGACTTTCTAATAGTCAGGCATTTTCACTCTCTGTGCTGGGGGGCACCAGGAATCGAACCATGAGTCAAACTCACCGGGATCGTCGGCAGAGGCGCCAACCAGGGCGCCGTTTGAGGCCACGCTGACGAGGCCGCAGCCAAACAGGTGCAGCAGGGCGAGGTCAAGGTACAGCTGCCTGATCGCAGCCAAGTCGTGATGAGAATGAATTACGGATTTCAAAGCTTCGTAGAGAGTTTTAGCGACAGTTTTCTGGGAGAAATATCCCAACAGGTGGAGTTGGAGCTGCAGTTTGCCAAGCACGGTCCACAGCTCGCTCTCGAGCATGGCTGATCGTTTGGCGACCGCCTGGGAGAGTTCCAGGGCGGTAGCTGTGAGACCCACAGCCTCCGTCCAGAGCTCCTTGGGTCTGCCGGTTCTGGAGAAGTAAATTTATTTTGAGTGAGTTTTGATTCAATTTCGAGTGCTTTTCTCTAGATAATACTGTTATTGTCTGAGCTACGAGGGATGTTCCATAAGTACTTATACTTTTGCATGCTGCTCAGGAACTACGCAACCAATCATTGTAAGTTTTATGTCGCTGGAAAGCGGCTTTACTCATCTTTAATCTGTCGCCAAAATCATTTCGTTCTGTCAACTATGTCAAAAGTTACAACAAAAAACGTAGTCAAAGGTCACCCATAGACTTACAAGAAATTTAAAGGAATTTAAAGAAATTTAAAGAAAAGAAATTTAATAACTACAATGGCAAGCATGAAAACAGAGGCGCGTTGTTGATGACAGAAAGTTTGACTTCTTTGTCACTCATCCTCAGTCGGTACCGACACCTTCTCAACGTAGTTTCCACCGGAGTTGATGCACTTGGTCCACCTGTTAAACATGCTTTTGATGGCTTCTGCGTACAGCTGTCGGGGGATGACATACAGCAGAATTCTGCGGACTTCCTCCTCGATCTGGTTCCTGGTCTCGTACACGCGTCCTTTCAGATGGCGCTTCAACTCTGGAAATAAAGCAAAGTCTGCTGGTGCCAGGTCTGGAGAGTAAGGAGGGTGAGGTAGAAGATGGAGCTTCAGCTTGCTGATTGCCTCGACTGTCTTTTGTGCTGTATGAGGCCTTGCATTGTCATGATGAAGAATGAAAGGTCTGGGATTTTCACGACGCTTGTTCTGGATGTCATGATGCAGCTTTGTTAGCGTTTCAACGTAGCGCTCAGAGTTTATTGTAGTGTTTGGCTCAAAAAACTCGACAGTTAGAGGACCATTGCAGTCGAAAAACAGAGACAGCATGATCTTCTTTCCATGTGCGTCCCTTTGAGCTTTTACCGGAGGATTGGTCCTTCCTGCTTCGAACTGCTCAACCCAGTTGTAGACGGTCATCCTGCTCACCGCATTAGCTCCATGAATGTTGCATAAATCCGCATAAATCTCTGATCGCTTTTTTCCGAGTTTCCAGAGGGTAAAAATTGCAGCGCGCTGTCCTTCCCTTGAGTTCACATCCATGGTGATGCAGCAGCAGCCAAGGTGGTGAAACTTTACAAGATTAAGATGCTGTGATCTTAAGATTAAGATGCTGTGAAAGCTTAGGCCAGTATTTTCCATAGACGAAAAGGGTGTGGCATTCGCTTATGAAGCAAAAAAGAATGCATTATGTAGAATCCGAAATAACTCTGCGTGCTGAACTTTGAAGTTTTGATTTTGAAAATTTCTTGTAAGTCTATGGGTGACCTTTGACTACGTTTTTTGTTGTAACTTTTGACATAGTTGACAGAACGAAATGATTTTGGCGACAGATTAAAGATGAGTAAAGCCGCTTTCCAGCGACATAAAACTTACAATGATTGGTTGCGTAGTTCCTGAGCAGCATGCAAAAGTATAAGTACTTATGGAACATCCCTCGTAAATTATGGCTAATATCTGAGTTAAATGAAGGCTAATATCTGAGCTAAACTATGGCTAATATCTGAGCTAAATTAGGGCTAATATCTGAGCTAAATTAGGGCTAATATCTGAGCTAAATTAGGGCTAATATCTGAGCTAAATGAAGGCTAATATCTGAGCTAAATGAAGGCTAATATCTGAGCTAAATGAAGGCTAATATCTGAGCTAAACTATGGCTAATATCTGAGCTAAATGAAGGCTAATATCTGAGCTAAATTAGGGCTGATATCTGAGCTAAATGAAGGCTAATATCTGAGCTAAATGAAGGCTAATATCTGAGCTAAATGAAGGCTAATATCTGAGCTGAATGAAGGCTAATATCTGAGCTAAATTAGGGCTAATATCTGAGCTAAACTATAGCTAATATCGGAGCTAAATTAGGGCTAATATCTGAGCTAAATGAAGGCTAATATCTGAGCTAAATTAGGGCTAATATCTGAGCTAAATGAAGGCTAATATCTGAGCTAAATTAGGGCTAATATCTGAGCTAAATGAAGGCTAATATCTGAGCTAAATTAGGGCTAATATCTGAGCTAAATGAAGGCTAATATCTGAGCTAAATTAGGGCTAATATCGGAGCTAAATTAGGGCTAATATCTGAGCTAAATGAAGGCTAATATCTGAGCTAAATTAGGGCTAATATCGGAGCTAAATGAAGGCTAATATCTGAGCTAAATTAGGGCTAATATCTGAGCTAAATGAAGGCTAATATCTGAGCTACAATATGGCTAATATTTGAGTCAAAAAATCTGTCAATTAATCTCTCACTTGATGCTCTCCTGCGAGCCCATCTTAGCGAGGGTGTAGGCGATCCTTAGTTTGAGCTCGACCAGCAGCAGGTACTCGGGCAGGTAGATATTCGACATTGGGCAGGTGGGGGCCGAGCGGACTGGGTGTTTGAGATGATGCTCGATGGTTTCCCCGCGCTGTTCGATCTGCGGTGCGAGCGTATCAAAATAGTGATCATTTTTTTAGCGGTTTGGCTATCCAGTGTAAGCGGCATTAGCTTTGACTAAAATGCTGCTGTGGTGCGAAAATAGTTGCTATGACTCCTGGTTTAGTTGCTATGGCTCCTAATTTAGTTTTTGTGGCTCCTAATTTATTTTCTATGGATCATAATTTAGTTGCTATGGCTTCTAACTTAGTTTCTTTGGCCCATAATTTAGTTGCTAAATTATGGCTTCTAATTTAGTTGCTATGGCTTCTTATTTAGTTGCTATGGCTTCTAATTTAGTTGCTATGGCTTCTTATTTAGTTGCTATGGCTTCTAATTTAGTTGTTATGGCTTCTAATTTAGTTGTTATGGCTTCTAATTTAGTTTCTTTGGCCCATAATTTAGTTGCTATGGCTTCTAATTTAGTTGCTATGGCTTTTAATTTAGTTGCTATGGCTTCTAATTTAATTGCCATGCTATCTAATTTAGTTGCTATGGCTTCTAATTTAGTAGCTATGGCTTCTAATTTAGTTGCTATGGCTTCTAATTTAGTAGCTATGGCTTCTAATTTAGTTTCTTTGGCCCATAATTTAGTTTCTACGGCTTCTAATTTAGTTGCTATGGCTTTTAATTTAGTTGCTATAGCTCCCAATTTAGTTGCTAGCTGGCCTTACTCACCAGTTTCAGCAGGCGCTCATGTCCCTGGCTGTAGACCAGCAGCGCCTTGTCCAGCTCCTGCGGATCCAACGATTGGCACATCAGCAGGTCGGCGATCAGGGCGCTGCAGAGGATTTTAGTCAAAGCTGACGCCTCCGACTGGGGCGACTTCGTCGGCGCGGGCTCCGCCTCTGAGACTCCGGCGTTCACCGCCATGAGCGACTCCAGCACCTGCGGCGTGGGCCGGCCCTCCAGCAGGTCCAGCGTTGCCAGGCGGAACTGGAAATCCCGCTTCAGCTCCGCGTCGCCCAGCATCTCGGTCTCGCCGATGCCCTGCAGGATGGCGGCCCGGGCGTCGGGAACGTCAACGTAGACGTCGCGCTGCGCTCCCTTGACGTTGCCCATGCCGCGGATCTCGCAGAGCAGCGAGTCAGCCAAAGCCAACCGACAGTTCAGCCAAGTTCGAGCGTCCAGTCGGGAGCGGCTGGCGAAGTTCTCGAGCTCCTCCTCGCTGGTGAGTCGGCGGCTTGGCTGCTGCTGTTTGCTCGGCGACTGAGACGACTGCTGGGCGAGCTGCGGTCGCTGGGGTCGCTTGACTTTGCTGTTGGGGCTCAGCAGGTCCGACATCGCCAGGAGCCGGAGGGCGCGCTGGGCGAATCGAGCGGCTGTCCTGGCGTGGTGCCGCTCCCTGGCTGCTCGGGACAGACCCAGCAGGCAGTTCACGGCCAGCTCGAGCTCCGTAGCGTTCAACGCCGCGCTCACTTGGTCATCGTCGTCTCTCGCGGGCAGCAGGCTGTCCAGAATCGCCTGCAGAGAGTCGCCGGACGCCCGCAGCAGGAGGAACTTCAAAATCTCCGGAGTCAGCTGACGGCTCTGCTGCTGGAGTGCCAGCTGTGCCAACCCGATCGGCGACTTCGGCTGCTTCAAGTCTTCAGTCTGAAATTTGCCGGCCATCGAGCGCTTCGCACCGCCGCCGCCTGCGCCTCCTCCGCCTCCGCGACGTCCTCGCTCGGGTGACAGCAGCAGGGCTGGGTCCAGCTCCACGGTGTCGAAACTGATCTTCTCAGGCAGAGCCTGAACTGTGGAAGCGATGGAGCACAGGAGGCTGGCCTGAGCAACGGTCACCTTGCAGACGAGGTTGTGCCCGTAGAGAGCGGCCAGGGCTGGCGTCAATCTTCGATGGCTGAGCTTGTCCACCGCGTGCAGGTTCTCCTCACAGAGCAGCGATTTGGCTGCGTTGAAGACAAACTTCGGCGGTTTGGTCTCCGTGGTCCGGAACTTGCTGTCAATCAGCTGAGGCAGGCGCTCGCCCCAAAGCAGCTGCTTCAGTGTCGCGCAGGCCTCGCTGTACAGGCTCAGGCTGGTCAGAACCTCCAACCGTTTGATGCGGCCTTTCACGGACCGGTGCAGGTCCCTGGCGAGACCGGTGACCAAGAACAGGTAGAGGCTGAGCAGCGGCAGTACAGCCGTGTTGTGCCCGGCTCTCGACAGCTCCTCGATGACAAATGACAGAGCGGCCTCCCAGACTCTCACGTCGGCTCGGAATCTGTTGCCAAGCAGGCTGACACCCGGCATGAGGTTGGTCACCTCGCACTGCTCGCCGATGTCGTACATGGCGTATTCTCTGTCGGACAGCGGGTGCGGCAGCGAGCTGCGGAACAGGCCCTTGAAGAAGCCGGCGGCAAGGAAGCAGCAGTCCAGGCGGAGGCCCAAGTCGCTGGACATGATGTACTGGGCAATGTTTGAGGCCGCGATGCCGCCAAGGATGCAGCCCCAGACTCCGCAGCGCTGCATCAGCACCGAGGGTGCATCGGAGGAGCCCACCTGAGAATGAAGTTCGGGTAACATGCTCTACATGCATCGTTGGAAAACAAACGGTTAATCTATGTACAAAACTAACTAACTAACTAACTAACTAAATAACTAACTAACTAACTAAATAACTAACTAACTAACTAAATAACTAACTAACTAACTAAATAACTAACTAACTAACTAACTAACTAACCAATTAACTAACTAACTAACTAACTAACTAACTAACTAACTAACTAACTAACCAACTAACTAACTAACTAACCAACTAACTAACTAACTAACTAACTAACCATCTAACTAACTAACTAACTAACTAACTAACTAACTAACTAACTAACTAACTAACTAACTAACTAACTAACTAACTAACTAACTAACTAACCAACTAACTAACTAACTAACTAACTAACCATCTAACTAACTAACTAACCAACTAACTAACTAACTAACCAACTAACTAACAAACTAACTAACTAACCATCTAACTAACTAACTAACTAACTAACTAACTAACTAACTAACTAACTAACTAACTAACTAACTAACTAACTAACTAACTAACTAACTAACTAACTAACTAACTAACTAACTAACTAACTAACTAACTAACTAACTAACTAACTAACTAACTAACTAACTAACTAACTAACTAACTAACTAACTAACTAACTAACTAACTAACTAACTAACTAACTAACTAACTAACTAACTAACTAACTAACTAACTAACTAACTAACTAACTAACTAACTAACTAACTAACCAACTAACTAACTAACTAACCAACTAACTAACTAACTAACTAACTAACTAACTAACTAACCAACTAACTAACTAACTAACCAACTAACTAACTAACTAACTAACTAACCATCTAACTAACTAACTAACTAACTAACTAACTAACTAACTAACTAACTAACTAACTAACCAACTAACTAACTAACTAACTAACTAACCATCTAACTAACTAACTAACCAACTAACTAACTAACTAACCAACTAACTAACTAACTAACTAACTAACCATCTAACTAACTAACTAACTAACTAACTAACTAACTAACTAACTAACTAACCAACTAACTAACTAACTAACTAACTAACCATCTAACTAACTAACTAGCTAACCAACTAACTAACTAACTAACTAACTAACTAACTAACTAACTAACTAACTAACTAACTAACTAACTAACTAACTAACTAACTAACTAACTAACTAACTAACTAACTAACTAACTAACTAACTAACTAACTAACTAAATAACTAACTAACTAACCAACTAACTAACTAACCAACTAACTAACTAACTAACTAACTAACTAACTAACTAACTAACTAACCAACTAACTAACTAACTAACCAACTAACTAACTAACTAACTAACTAACCATCTAACTAACTAACTAACTAACTAACTAACTAACTAACCAACTAACTAACTAACTAACTAACTAACTAACTAACTAACTAACCATCTAACTAACTAACTAACCAACTAACTAACTAACTAACCAACTAACTAACTAACTAACTAACTAACCATCTAACCAACTAACTAACTAACTAACTAACTAACCAACTAACTAACTAACTAACCAACTAACTAACTAACTAACTAACTAACCATCTAACTAACTAACTAACCAACTAACTAACTAACTAACTAACTAACTAACTAACTAACTAACTAACTAACTAACTAACTAACTAACTAACTAACTAACTAACTAACTAACTAAATAACTAACTAACTAACCAACTAACTAACTAACCAACTAACTAACTAACTAACTAACTAACTAACTAACTAACTAACCAACTAACTAACTAACTAACCAACTAACTAACTAACTAACTAACTAACTAACTAACTAACTAACTAACTAACTAACTAACTAACTAACTAACTAACTAACTAACTAACTAACTAACTAACTAACTAACCAACTAACTAACTAACCAACTAACTAACTAACTAACTAACTAACCATCTAACTAACTAACTAACCAACTAACTAACTAACTAACCAACTAACTAACTAACTAACTAACTAACCATCTAACCAACTAACTAACTAACTAACTAACTAACCAACTAACTAACTAACTAACCAACTAACTAACTAACTAACTAACTGACTGACTAACTAACCATCTGACTAACTAACTAACTGAGTCAGGAGGAGAAAAGGGTGCGTCAGGACGTGATCCCCTTACCACAGAGTGCCAGTTGTTCAAGGCGTCCTCCACCCCCAGTAAGCAGTCGAGACATTCGCTCCAGTAAAACAGAGCGTCTCTGGGCCGCTCCAGGTGCAGCAGCAGGCAGCCCAGCTCCCTGTAGGCCTGGGCCGCTAAGCTTCTCTGCTTTTTAGCCGAAAGAAGCTCGATGGCCTTCTCGTAGGCTTCGACAACCACGGGCAGTTGAGACTTTGGCAGTGGCAGCTTTGTGCAGTCTGCCGCCTCTGCAAATCTGCAGTGAGATTTTAAATTATACTGTTGCATTTCGGTGATTAGATGGGATCTATATTGGGTGTCAGATGGGATCTATATTGGGTGTCAGATGGGATCTATATTGGGTGTCAGATGGGATCTATATTGGCTGTCAGATGGGATCTATATTGGGTGTCAGATGGGATCTTTATTGGGTGTCAGATGGGATCTATATTGGGTGTCAGATGGGATCTTTATTGGGTGTCAGATGGGATCTATATTGGGTGTCAGATGGGATCTATATTGGGTGTCAGATGGGATCTATATTGGGTGTCAGATGGGATCTATATTGGGTGTCAGATGGGATCTATATTGGGTGTCAGATGGGATCTATATTGGGTGTCAGATGGGATCTTTATTGGGTGTCAGATGGGATCTATATTGGGTGTCAGATGGGATCTATATTGGGTGTCAGATGGGATCTTTATTGGGTGTCAGATGGGATCTATATTGGGTGTCAGATGGGATCTATATTGGGTGTCAGATGGGATCTATATTGGGTGTCAGATGGGTCTTTATTGGGTGTCAGATGGAATCTATATTAGGTGTCAGATGGGTCTTTATTAGGTGTCAGATGGGTCTTTATTAGGTGTCAGATTGGTCTTTATTGGGTGTCAGATGGGTCTTTATTAGGTGTCAGATGGGTCTTTATTAGGTGTCAGATTGGTCTTTATTGGGTGTCAGATTGGTCTTTATTGGGTGTCAGATTGGTCTTTATTGGGTGTCAGATTGGTCTTTATTGGGTGTCAGATGGGTCTTTATTAGGTGTCAGATGGGTCTTTATTGGGTGTCAGATTGGTCTTTATTGGGTGTCAGATTGGTCTTTATTAGGTGTGGTGTCAGATGGGCTCTATACAGGGTGTCAGATGACTCTTCAACATGCGTCAGATGAGGCCATCAGATGGACTTGAAAAGCTTCATCAAAGACAGTTCCAACAGCTCCAGACAGCAACTACAACAACTCACTTCTCAGTTCGTCGATCTGGAGGCATCGAGGTCGGCGGCTTGTCCGTTACATCGCGGAACTGCACCCCAGACGATGACGGACGCTGGAAACCCGTGACGCCCTCCTGCTGGCCTGCCATGTACAGCAGGGCCAGCTGCCGGGCGTGTCTTAGCGACTTGCTAGTGGAACTCGTAGCGTCCAGCGCTTGTCGGAACTCGTCTAACGAAGTCTCCATATCGAGCGGCACGCAGCTGAGCTGCCTAGCAACCAGACCGTTCTCGTAGATCTCATGCGGATCTCTAGCGAACACGTCTGCAGCTTCGTCAGCCTCATCGGCTGGTCTCTGCGGCTGCTGAGAATCTGATTGCTCAGCCTGAGTCGGCTGCTGTTTTGGCTGCAGTTTCCGCTTGTCGATGGCGGTAACCAGCTGCAGTTCCAGGTAGTCCCGACTGCCGATAGGTCGGTCCTCGCGCTGGCGCAGCATGAACCGGTAGTGCGGCTGCAGCGGCGGCGGACCGCCGTTCTCCAGCACTCGATCAACCAGACTGCGCTGGGCTTTCACGATCAGCGGAGTGGTCAGCTCGCAGTAGCGATTGCTGAATTACAAAAATAATTAATTTTAAGTGCAGGTAGAGCTTAGCTGATAGTAGAACTATAGAAGTTTTATTTTGACGATCGCATACATACCTACCGACAAACCATTTCTAGTATATGGACTAGCAATACGGAGGCATTGGGGAGGCAAAAAAGAATGAAACAAAAATTTTTTAATAAACTATACGTAGCTTCTGACATGACATTAGCGTTGACAGCTCAGCAACTCCCCAGTAAGCCTTACATCTCAGCAATTCCCCCAGTAAGCCTTGTCAACTCAGCAACTCCCCAGTAAGCCTTGTCATCTCAGCAACTCCCCAGTAAGCCTTGATATCTCAGCAATTCCCCAGTAAGCCTTGATATCTCAGTAATTCCCACAGTAAGCCTTGACATCTCAGCAGTTCTCCCAGTAAGCCTTGACATCTAAGCCATTCCCCCAGTAAGCCTTGTCAACTCAGCAACTCCCCAGTAAGCCTTGTCATCTCAGCAACTCCCCAGTAAGCCTTGATATCTCAGCAATTCCCCAGTAAGCCTTGATATTTCAGTAATTCCCACAGTAAGCCTTGACATCTCAGCAGTTCTCCCAGTAAGCCTTGACATCTAAGCCATTCCCCCAGTAAGCCTTGACACCTAAGCCATTCCCCCAGTAAGCCTTGACATCTAAGCCATTCCCCCAGTAAGCCTTGACATCTCAGCAGTTCTCCCAGTAAGCCTTGACATCTAAGCCATTCCCCCAGTAAGCCTTGACATCTCAAACACATGGAGAAAGGTCCGTTTTTCGTAATTTTGCGTTCCATTCTTCGTGTAAAGGAATCTCCAGTTTCTTTACGAGAAATTATTGCCCTTCCTTCAAACCGAACGCACAACAATTTAATGCACATCACTAAACTCTCTTATCTGAAATGGGCGGGTCGCACTTCATTGATGGCCCATGTTAATTCTTGTGTCGGAGAGGGTTGCCTAATGAGTCTAGTCAAGAAGTCAAGAAGAGGGGGTTGGTCTTCGGCTGCTGAGACTGAGCCATGAGGCGGACACATCCTGACCAAGCTGCATCAGCCAATCCTGGTGGCTCTGATCGGGAGTGTCGGGTGTAATAAAAACTGCATCTGATGTCTGCCATGGAACACAGACGAAGACAATATTGAGAGACAGCAAGAAAGTTGCTTCTTCCTCTGCAGAGGAGGCAGAAGTGTCCAATTCAAACGCTTCAACAGCAGCAGAATACTACAGGGGACATTGCAGTAGAGTTGGTCCGACCAGATTTCACTCGATTGCTAAATGATTGCATCGAGTTTCAGCCTGCACCGCTGCATCAGTTTCGGTGAAATCTAGTCGGGCCAGTTCTACGGCACCCCTGCTTAAATCTTCGCGCCCCATCCCGGATGAAGAATGCCAGCTTCTTCCAGCCGTGTTTAGATCTTATTTTGTTTGACTTTTGCCGTTTGGTTGTCGTAGGAGTGACACATATGAAGGCTAACCCAGAAGGCACAGAGAGTGCACATGCCTGACGATTAGAAAATCAAAGTGCCGCTGTAAACCCTCAGGCGCAGTTGCCGCGCCGCTTGTTGTGGAACAGGTGCCCAAGGCCCTCAGTTTCATTATGTAGTTTCAGGCCGTATCGGAGGCGGCTGCATGGCTGTGTCGCCTTCCGACCAGCTGATTTTTGTGGATCCGCAGATCCGCCCGGATCTTGTCAGTCACTCTGAGCCTAGACCTATTCCAACTCATGCTACTCGGCTACTCATCAACCACCCCACCCAACTTCTTTCCTAAAATCATGGAATACTTCCGAAGGTCTGATTAAAGAGCGAGTAGTGACATTTTCCGGAAACTTTACCTACAGCAATCGCGAGTTAATTGAAACCCACTCACTCGAAAAAATGCATTTGCCATTTTCATCCTCGATGAGACAGCTGAGGTCCTAGTTTTTTATTAACTAACTAACTAACTAACTGACTGACTAACTAACTAACTAACTAACTGACTAAATAACTAACTAACTAACTAACAAACTGACTAACTAACTAACTAACTGACTAACTAACTAACTGACTGACTAACTAACTAACTAACTGACTAACTAACTAACTAACTAACTAACTAACTAACTAACTGACTAACTAACTAATTGACTGACTAACTAACTAACTAACTAACTCATTGACTGACTGACTAACTAACTAACTAACTAACTAACTAACTAACTAACTAACTAACTAACTAACTAACTAACTAACTAACTAACTAACTAACTAACTAACTAACTGACTAACTGACTAACTGACTGACTGACTAACTAACTAATTGAGTGACTAACTAACTAACTAACTAATTGACTGACTAACTAACTAATTGACTGACTAACTAACTAACTAACAAACTAACTGACAAACTAACAAACTAACTGACTGACTGACTGACTAACTAACTAACTAACTAACTAACTAACTAACTAACTGACAAACAAACTAACTAACTGACTGAATGACTAACTAACTAACTAACTAACTAACTAACTAACTAACTAACTAACTGACTAACTAACTAATTGACTGACTAACTAACTAACTAACTAACTGATTGACTGACTAACTAACTAACTAACTAACTAACTAACTAACTAACTAACTAACTAACTAACTAACTAACTAACTAACTAACTAACTAACTAACTAACTAACTAACTAACTAACTAACTAACTAACTAACTAACTAACTAAATAACTGACTAACTGACTAACTGACTGACTGACTAACTAACTAATTGACTGACTAACTAACTAACTAACTAATTGACTGACTAACTAACTAATTGACTGACTAACTAACTAACTAACTGACTGACTGACTGACTAACTAACTAACTAACTAACTAACTAACTAACTGACTAACTAACTAATTGACTGACTAACTAACTAACTAACTAACTAACTGACAAACAAACTAACTTACTGACTGACTGACTAACTAACTAACTAACTAACTATCTAACTAACTAACTAACTAACTAACTGACTGACTAACTAACTAATTGACTGACTAACTAACTAACTAATTGACTGACTAACTAACTAACTAACTAACTAACTAACTTACTAACTAACTAACTAACTAACTAACTAACTGACTGACTGACTAACTAACTAACTAACTAACTGACAAACTAACTAACTAACTAACTAACAAACTAACTAACTAACTGACTGACTAACTAACTAACTAACTAACTAACTAACTAATTAACTAACTAACTAACTAACTAACTAACTAACTAACTAACTAACTAACTGACTAACTAACTAACTAACTAACTAACTAACTAACTGACTGACTGACAAACTAACTAACTAACTAACTAACTAACTAACTAACTAACTAACTAAGTAACTAACTAACTAACTGACTGACTGACTAACTAACTAACTAACTAACTAACTAACTAACTAATTAACTAACTAACTGACTGACTGACTGACTAACTAACTAACTAACTAACTAACTAACTAACTAACCAACTAACTAACTAACTAACTAACTGACTGACTGACTAACTAACTAACTAACTAACTAACTAACTAACTAACTAACTAACCAACTAAGTAACTAACTAACTAACTGACTGACTGACTAACTAACTAACTAACTAACTAACTAACTAACTAACTAACTAACTAACTAACTGACTGACTGACTGACTGACTAACTAACTAACTAACTAACTAACTAACTAACTAACCAACTAACTAACTAACTAACTAACTAACTAACTAACTGACTGACTGACTAACTAACTAACTAACTAACTAACTAACTAACTAACTAACTAACTAACTAAGTAACTAACTAACTAACTGACTGACTGACTAACTAACTAACTAACTAACTAACTAACTAACTAACTAACTAACTAACTAACTAACTAACTAACTAACTAACTAACTAACTGACTGACTGACTGACTGACTAACTAACTAAATAACTAACTAACTAACTAACTAACTAACTAACTAACTAACTAACTAACTAACTAACTAACTAACTGACTAACTAACTAACTAAATAAATAAATAAACAATTGGCCGAACACTCACTTGGTGACAGCATTGAACCGTAGTCCAAGGTCCACCAGCCGCTCCCAGCGCCTCTCCTGGTGCAGCACTTCCAGCGTGGACAGCACGAACTTTCGCAGCCATCGCAGATCAACAGTCGACGCATCGTCCATATCGGCGTCAAATCTGAGACTTGCGCCGCCGGATTCGAGCTCGGGACCGCCGTTGAATGGCGGCAAGTCGGTCGGAAGGCTGGCACCGACTCGTTTGACCGCGGCGGCGGCGGCTTCAGCCTGCAGGCTTTGAAGGCAGTCGCAGAGATAGTCGCACACCAAGGACATCGCTTCCCAGGCTGTGCGACGGAGTGCGGAAGAGTCCATGGCCTGCTGGTGGCAGCCAACCTGAGGGGTCGGGAGAGCGTTTAAATGTGTCAGGAGATACTTTTGTGTGTTAGGAGAGCATCGGGTGTGTCAGGAGAGCATTAAGTGTGTCAGGGGAGCATTAAGTGTGTCAGGGGAGCAATAAGTGTGTCAGGGGAGCATCGGGTGTGTCAGGAGAGCATTAAGTGTGTCAGAAGAGCATCGGGTGTGTCAGGAGAGCATCGGGTGTGTCAGGAGAGCATTAAGTGTGTCAGGAGAGCATCGGGTGTGTCAGGAGAGCATCGGATGTGTCAGGAGAGCATCGGGTGTGTCAGGAGAGCATTAAGTGTGTCAGAAGAGCATCGGGTGTGTCAGGAGAGCATTAAGTGTGTCAGGAGAGCATCGGATGTGTCAGGAGAGCATTAAGTGTGTCAGGAGAGACTTTTGTGTGTTAGGAGAGCATCTAGTGTGTCAGGGGAGCTTTAAGTGTGTCAGGGGAGCTTTAAGTGTGTCAGGGGAGCTTTAAGTGTGTCAGGGGAGCATCGGTTGTGTCAGGAGAGGATTAAGTGTGTCAGGAGAGTATCGGGTGCGTCAGGAGAGCATCGGCTGTGTCAGAAGAGCATCGGCTGTGTCAGGAGAGCGTTGGGTGTGTCAGGAGAGCGTTGGGTGTGTCAGGAGAGCGTTGGGTGTGTCAGAAGAGCATCGGGTGTGTCAGAAGAGCATCGGGTGTGTCAGAAGAGCATCGGGTGTGTCAGGAGAGCATCGGGTGTGTCAGGAGAGCATCGGGTGTGTCAGGAGAGCATCGGGTGTGTCAGGAGAGCATCGGATGTGTCAGGAGAGCATTAAGTGTGTCAGGAGAGACTTTTGTGTGTTAGGAGAGCATCTAGTGTGTCAGGGGAGCTTTAAGTGTGTCAGGGGAGCTTTAAGTGTGTCAGGGGAGCATCGGTTGTGTCAGGAGAGGATTAAGTGTGTCAGGAGAGTATCGGGTGCGTCAGGAGAGCATCGGGTGTGTCAGAAGAGCATCGGCTGTGTCAGGAGAGCGTTGGGTGTGTCAGGAGAGCGTTGGGTGTGTCAGGAGAGCGTTGGGTGTGTCAGAAGAGCATCGGGTGTGTCAGAAGAGCATCGGGTGTGTCAGAAGAGCATCGGGTGTGTCAGGAGAGCATCGGGTGTGTCAGGAGAGCATCGGGTGTGTCAGGAGAGCATCGGGTGTGTCAGGAGAGCATTAAGTGTATCAGGAGAGACTTTTGTGTGTTAGGAGAGCATCTAGTATGTCAGGGGAGCATTAAGTGTGTCAGGGGAGCATCGGGTGTGTCAGGAAAGCATCGGGTGTGTCAGGAGAGCATCGGGTGTGTCAGGAGAGCATCGGGTGTGTCAGGAGAGCATCGGGTGTGTCAGGAGAGCATCGGGTGTGTCAGGAGAGCATCGTGTGTGTCAGGGGAGCATCGGGTGTGTCAGGAGAGCATTAAGTGTGTCAGGAGAGCATCGGGTGTGTCAGGAGATAATCGGGTGTGTCAGGAGAGCATCGGGTGTGTCAGGAGAGCATCGGGTGTGTCAGAAGAGCAGCCAACTCTCCAGTCGAACCTGCATCAGTGCGGTCTGCAGGCAGCTCCAGACTGTCTGGCCGCAGCGCAGCAGCAGAGACCAGTGCCCGCCGCGACCAGCCAGCACTGCTGCCCGCCTCAGGCAGCGGAAGCTCCGGTCCAGGCAGTCGTAGAGCATCGCTGGTGTCACTGGCGGGCCGCCGGAGCCACCTTCGAAATCGACGCCCTTCTTCCCGGCGCCGCGAGCTGACCGGGGCACCTTGGCGGCGCCTGCAGCCTCGGCTGCTGACTCCTCGGAGTCCTTGAACAGCTTCTCCTTGGCCAGCCGATTCGCCTCCTCGTTGCCAACCACTGCGACAATTTTCACGCTGCGCAGGAAGTCTTCCGCTGTTGGGTTGCCTGCGGAGAGTTTTCCGTTTTGGTGCTTTAGACAGGAGAAGAATGTTGATTGAAGAACCGGTTCTTCACCTGTTAGTCTACAGAGATTCACCTGTGCTTCACCTGTTAGTCTACAGAGATTCACCTGTGCTTCACCTGTTAGTCTACAGAGATTCACCTGTGCTTCACCTGTTAGTCTACAGAGATTCACCTGTGCTTCACCTGTTAGTCTACAGAGATTCACCTGTGCTTCACCTGTTAGTCTACAGAGATTCACCTGTGCTTCACCTGTTAGTCTACAGAGATTCACCTGTGCTTCACCGGTTAGTCTACAGAGATTCACCTGTGCTTCACCGGTTAAATCACATCGAACTTACCCAGGCAAGCGGCGGCCGCCCTGTCCATGCTAGATTTGGCCGCCATTGAGCCGCTGGGAGCCAGCCTAGCGGCCTTGAGTCCAACAGCTGGGCCAGAAGTGTCCTCTCCGGACTTGGCTCGCTGCCAATTGAATAGCAGAGCTCCCACTGAGTCCATTGTGAACCATTCTGGGTCCATGTAAGAGCTCCTGCGGTTGTGGGGAGGGGATAGGATGGATTGCTAATCTATCTCTGCTGATAAGAATAGAATGGATTGCTAATCTATTGACAATATCATCGAATTCCTCACTTGTGAATATTCGAAGGGATGCCCAGCTGTCGCAGTCGCAAGTCGAACTTGCTGATGAAGTTGCCAAAATGAGCCAGACCGAGCACAAGGCACATGTCGGACCTCCATGGGCGCTCCTCCGCGCACAGCTTTCTGAATCGCTTTCTCTTTGAGTGGCGCTTGACCAGCTCTGGTAGGTAGGCGCTGAGCACTTCCAGAGCTTTGGTCTCAACCTCCTCTTGTAGCTGGCGTTGCGAATCGGTCATCGTTGGCGTGGTTCGCATGGGCTGATCGATAAAAATATCGGATTAGAAAAAAATGATTATATTTTAGTTCTATTATTTTAGTACTGACCCTAAAAGGGCCGTTTTAATTAACCAGTTTGTTGCTTTAAGTTTAAATCGGTGCCTGTTGGTTAGTTTCGCGCTAGCTATTATTAATTTCACGACTCAGAAATTTATTTAGTTTAATTACTATTTAATTGAAAACACTCCACGATTGATAAGAAAATCACATCGACATTAGTGTGTGAGTATTATACAGGGCAAATCTGTTTTTATTGGTATTTTTGCTACAAAATTACTCACTTTAAAAATAGTGAAATAGGCTTTTTGATTTTCATAAAAGAGCCTATTTTTTCAACAGATTTACTCCCCAATTTTGTAAAATTTGTTATACTTTTCAAATAATTTAAATAGCTCGTAAAACATGTTCAACTCAATCTTAATATTATTGTTACTATGTACTTTTATTTTATACATTTAATCAAAACTCAAGTTAGTTATTGTATTATTTGACATTTGTTTGTTGTTTTAATAAAATTAGTAACGGTTTAGTCAAATTTTGAATTATTACTTGTGCAAATTTAAACAAACGTGAACGATAAAAAATTCAAATTCACTTATTAGTGCCAGAATATCTACTGCATATGCAAAAAACATATATTTATACTACCTTGTACGCAGCCAGCGTCTCTGGCGGCAAATCTTTCATTGACGGATGATAAAAGTCCTGACAAAGGAATTGAATTCCATTCAATGTTTCTATTTTATAGTAGTATTCATAATTTACATGTTAATTAATCTAGTTGAAAAACAAGTGATTCGATATTCGCTAAAATACTACTTAACGAATTAAAGTAGCCAAATGAGCATATTATAATAAAACTCACAAAACGTGACTGACCAAATTTAAAATGTAACAAAAGCAAGCAGAGTAATCAAAACAGTCAACTAACAGCACATTTACCCAAGTGTTGGCCTAAAATTTGCAACAATACGAAGGAAGATAGAATGTTGTTCTGTCACTTTGGAGTTTCGAAAATCTATTTTAGTAGTGTATACGGTGGCTTTATTGATTTTTTATTTTAGGCATGTGACCCCCTGTAAGACAGGGGATAGTGTCACATCTGTTAGACAGGGGATAGTGTCACACCTGTTAGACAGGGGATAGTGTCACACAGCTGTTAGACAGGGGATAGTGTCACACCTGTTAGACAGGGGATAGTGTCACACCTGTTAGACAGGGGATAGTGTCACACAGCTGTTAGACAGGGGATAGTGTCACACAGCTGTTAGATAGGGGATAGTGTCACACCTGTTAGACAGGGGATAGTGTCACACCTGTTAGACAGGGGATAGTGTCACACCTGTTAGACAGGGGATAGTGTCACACCTGTTAGACAGGGGATAGTGTCACACCTGTTAGACAGGGGATAGTGTCACGCCTGTTAGACAGGGGATAGTGTCACACAGCTGTTAGACAGGGGATAGTGTCACACAGCTGTTAGATAGGGGATAGTGTCACACCTGTTAGACAGGGGATAGTGTCACACCTGTTAGACAGGGGATAGTGTCACACCTGTTAGACAGGGGATAGTGTCACACCTGTTAGACAGGGGATAGTGTCACACCTGTTAGACAGGGGATAGTGTCACACCTGTTAGACAGGGGATAGTGTCACACCTGTTAGACAGGGGATAGTGTCACACCTGTTAGACAGGGGATAGTGTCACACCTGTTAGACAGGGGATAGTGTCACACCTGTTAGACAGGGGATAGTGTCACACCTGTTAGACAGGGGATAGTGTCACACCTGTTAGACAGGGGATAGTGTCACCTGTTTCACTAGCCAGTGTCACCCGACAACCCAGAAAGTTGCTACGGCACCCCAAGCCAGTAGTAGGCCCCTCAGGGCTCACCTTGTACTTCTTCTTTGCCTGCTGCTGGTTGCCACCCTGCTGTCGCTTCTTCCCGCCGCCTCCGCCGCGATGGCTTGAATCGCCTTCGGCTCCTTGGCCAGCCCGGAATTCGGACACGGAGGCGCCAGGTATCTTCGACTGGTCGCTGACAGAACCTGTCGGAACACCGCCGCGCCCGCCGCCGCCCCCTCCGCCATCCTTGATCTTGGGGTGCTTGACCCCAGTGTACAGCTCGTTTCTCTTGTCCAGATAGTCGGTGGTCTCTTTTGTCCACTCGATCACAAGGTCGTAGTGACCCTCGCTGAGACCCTTCTCGGCCACTTTGACGAAAAACTCAATGTATCGCATCCGCTTGCGAAATTTGCTCACTGCGCGGCGGCGGTGCAGGTGGGGACAAGACAGTGGATGTACTTTTATTTATTGATGCGGTTTTTTTAATTGAAACACCAAATAAGAAGAGACATAAAGGGGCCACAATAAATAAAGGCATATCAGTGCAACAACTGATCAGAGTTACGGTGCAAAATATTTCGAAATTAAAGTTGACAAATTTGCGAGATTTTCCTGTCCCTAAACTTGGCGTCAGGTGTGGCAGTAGGGGCAGCTTTAAAAAGTCAGGGCAAGCCGGTGTACACTCTGTGTGAGCGTGTGTATGAGTGGCTGCCTGCGTACAGTATTGCTCAGGAGTCAACGTAATGGGCAGAATTGCATTCAACGCTGCTTGTTGTGGGCGTTAAATATACAAAACATACAAAAAAGGGCACCCAAATCTTTCTAACAGACATTAAATCATGTCTAATAAGCGAGAAATGATAAACTGATTCATCCAGCAGCGGGTTTACAAGCACAGAAACGCACAGATTCAAATTGGTTATACTGAACTGAAATACTTCTAAGAAAACGAACGCTTGTTCGCTTGTCGAAAACAGAAAGAGAGCGCAAAGTACAGGTAAAGGTAAATATGTTGATAAATAGAATACCTTTTCTGTATTGTAGAACTGTAATTAAATGTTTGTTTAAATTGATGCGTCACCTGGTATGTTACTATAAAATTTATTAATATAGACAAGTGACTATAGTGATGGCAGCTATAGTTGATCAGCTCTATACTCACCTTCCTTGTAGGCGACCCTGCTCGGCAAGAACGCCACGTAAGCATGCAGAATGCTCGGGTCCTCGTTGCCACTCAACTCGGTGTCTGTGCCGCCTGAAAAAAAAAGTTAAACACATTTAATATTGGCAAACACGGCGCAAAATTATGTTTTGAGAACATCAAATAAAACAGCTGGTTCAGGTAAACAGAGTTCAGCACTTAATGCAGCTAACAAATGATGCAAAGAATTATTTCGGGCTCAGTCCTACAATTTATGAAACAAGACATTTCAGAAATCATTTTAACAAATGTAGGTGCGAACGTATTTTCGATATGCTCAATGAAATCGACGTTTTCATATTATTTTGTATTTCGTCTATGGGTTGGACAGCAACTGATTTGTACGGCAGGTACGCGAAACAATCCAGACACAAACAACAAAAATGAGGAAAAAAGTCCAGGTATTTTTGGGGTGGTAACTCTGCAGGTGGTGATACTATTTAAGTTTGGGTTTTGCCATGACTACCTGCATCATAGTAGCTGGGTTCCAGGTCCAGTAGCCATGCTGAAACGACTGCAAATAGTACATTTTAACCTTTTTAAACATCTCCGTTGCTTCGTTCTTTCGATTATAAAACTTTTAAAGTTAACTGGTAAATTAATTTGTTTAGTCTATGGTGCTGTTAGAAGCTTGAATTTTGGGTCAGATTTGTGAGTCAGCAGAGCAACCATTTGAGAGTCAGGGAAGACACCATTTGAGAGTCAGGGAATTCACCATTTGAGAGTCAGGGAAGACACCATTTGAGAGTCAGGGAATTCACCATTTGAGAGTCAGGGAAGACACCATTTGAGAGTCAGGGAATTCACCATTTGAGAGTCAGGGAAGACACCATTTGAGAGTCAGGGAATTCACTATTTGAGAGTCAGGGAATTCACCATTTGAGAGTCAGGCAAGTCACCATTTGAGAGTCAGGGAAGACACCATTTGAGAGTCAGGGAAGACACCATTTGAGAGTCAGGGAAATCACCATTTGAGAGTCAGGGAAGACACCATTTGAGAGTCAGGGAAGACACCATTTGAGAGTCAGGTAAAACACCATTTGAGAGTCAGGTAAGACACCATTTGAGAGTCAGGGAAGACACCATTTGAGAGTCAGGGAAGACACCATTTGAGAGTCAGGTAAGACACCATTTGAGAGTCAGGTAAGACACCATTTGAGAGTTAGGGAAGACACCATTTGAGAGTCAGGTAAGACACTATTTGAGAGTCAGGTAAGACACCATTTGAGAGTCAGGGAAGACACCATTTGAGAGTCAGGGAATTCACCATTTGAGAGTCAGGGAAGACACCATTTGAGAGTCAGGTAAGACACCGTTTTAGAGTCAAGGAAGACACCATTTGAGAGTCAGGTAAGACACCGTTTCAGAGTTAGGGAAGACACCATTTGAGACTCAGGTAAGACACCATTTGAGAGTCATGGAATTCACCATTTGAGAGTCAGGGAAGACACCATTTGAGAGTCAGGTAAGACACCGTTTTAGAGTCAAGGAAGACACCATTTGAGAGTCAGGTAAGACACCGTTTTAGAGTTAGGGAAGACACCATTTGAGACTCAGGTAAGACACCATTTGAGACTCAGGTAAGACACCATTTGAGAGTCATGGAATTCACCATTTGAGAGTCAGGGAAGACATGTAGACACAGCTTATCAACAACTCACTTGACCGAGTAGTGGACAGCATGTACTCCTCCAAGGCGACAAGTTCTTCGTTGCTGTTGTCCCCATCGGCGCCAGCTGATCCGCCCTTGTCGACGTTGCCGCCACCGCCTCCGCCGCCGCCGGCTCCGGCTTTTTTCTTCCGCTTGCGAATGATGTCTCCGACGTTGTCGCCGATCTCGCTGACAGCGTCAAGAGCGGCTGCAGCAGCCGCGGCAGTCGGATTCGCTGGCGGCAGTTCGGCGTCGGGTTGCAGCAGCTTCCGGCCGCACTCGAGCATGCTGGCGGCCAGAGAGTCTTCGCGCCAGGTGCGCAGAGTCCGGCTGAGATAGTAGGTCATGCAGGCAATCATGTGTGCCAGAGACTGGGTGGCCTTGCTTCCGGATTTGCGCAAGCGCTGAGCCGATGGAATTTCCAATAGGACGGCTACGCAACGTTGCAGAACCTGCGAGATTGGGGCGAGGTAGATTAATGGGAAAAGGGTGAGCAGGTGATGTTGCTGGTGAGCTTTCGGGAAATCTAGCATAATTAGGGATGAGTATATCCCGCCGCAGGCTGCAGTCCAGGACTGGCGGGTCGCCGCACACACCCTCAATTACCACAGCTGAACTGAAGCAATGCAGGGTTATGAGCTAAGTGACTTGCTCAAGGACACAAATTGTTCCGCTGCGTCGAGAAACGAACCCAGGACCTTTCAGTCGTGAGTCCAACGCTGAAACCACTAGGCTAAACATTTTATTAGGCTTACAAGGCCAATGTTAATTGAATATTTGAGGAGAATCAGAATTTACAAATCGATACTCAAGGATTCTCACGGATATTTATAGGGATACTAACCTATTCTTGTTGAAACTCCGCAATAGAATTGGTAGAATTGGATATTCCAAACAAGCTAAATAGTAAAGTCCTAGCAACACTAATCGCTAATCAACATTGCGCACACATTATCACACACAGTTGATACTCAACCCCAGACCCAGTCAGCGCACCTGCAGCACAGCTCGAGTCTGCATCTTGTAGTGCACCAGCGGCGCCAGCAGTCCGTAGGCGGTCACCACGGCCTGCAGCGCGTAGTTGGCGTCGTTCAGCCACATGGCCGCGTCCATGGCCAGCAGCATCGCCTCGCACTGGCGCAGCCGGTCGGCCTGGCCGAGGAACGCCGGCCCAGCGTCGCAGAGCGAGTCACAGTAGAGCCGCTTCTCCACCGTGGCGATGTCAGTCCCGATCAGCAGGCACTCGATAAACAGGCGCAGTTGAATCGGCGACGTCAGGCTCATGATTCGTCGATTGGCGCGCTGCCGATTCAGCCGGAACTCCGGCCGGCTGGTCAGAGCCAGCTCGTCCGAAGGCGGGATCGGCTTGGCAACGAAATGACGCCACAGGTGGGCCTCGCAGATTCGCTTGGAAGCCGCGTAGGCTCCGATGCGGTAGGCAGCCTGGGCCAGCAGGGCCCAGCCGGTGATCAGCGGGCTCGGATGACTCGCCAGAATTGGACGAGTCGACGGTCCAACGCTGCTGCCAACGAGACGGCCCTCGGCGTCGTAGGCAGCTACGGCGAACACGTACTTCTGGTTGGGCTGCAGTCCGTATACGCGGAACTGGCAGTTGAATGCCGGCACGGGAACGCCAGCGCCGCACAGTTGATCGTCGCAGAGTCGCACCTTCACGTTGGAGCCGGTGACCGGACGGGCGAACACGCGGTACCAGGCCACGCCTCTAGCGTCGCCGGCCCAGCGCCCCGGCCTCAGTGTCATCTCCGTGTCCGTACGGCTCAGCAGAATCGGCGCCGGCGGCGCGTCTCCAGTGGTCTCGACCTCCTCGGTATCAGCGTCTCCGATTGCCACCGCGACGTTCTCGCGGTAGAGAGACTCCTCATCTGCCGCGTGCTTAGCCATCAGGCCGATGGCTTCGTCGATGAGCTCGACAGCTCTAGCGCTGGGCACCGGCGGGAAGGTGCTGCCCGCCCGGAGCTCCTCCAGACGAAGTGCGCTCTGGGCGCAGAGCAGAGCCCGGCTGAAGCCGTTTCGGTTTGCGCTCTGGTACAGCTGGTCAAAGCCCGGGTAGGGCGGCGGCTTGACGCCTCGCGGGTAGATCTTGCGCGCCTCAGCCTGGTCGTAGTCGATCTTCTCGAGCTCGGCGAGGCGTAGCGACACTCTGTGGTAGATGGACAGCAGCTCTACCTGCAGGTCCTTCACCGTGCTCCAGACGGCATTGGAGTCCGGCGGCAAATCCTCCGGTCGCTTCACGGACGCTCTGGTGAGCTCGAAGTCGGCGTCAGTTTGCGGCTCGAACAGGTGCGGGTTGACCTCCTGTGACCAGACCACGTCGCAGACGGAGCGACCGTCAGCCAGAACGGTGGCCGAACGCGCGTCGCTGACGTTTCTCAGGCCAATCTCTAGGATCCGCTTGGCCGACTGCAGCTGCTCCTTCACCGGCTGCTTCAGCATGCTCATCGTCTCGACGCTGACCCGCTGGGCGACGCTATCCGTCGGGTCCATCGCTCCGGCTGAAGCGTCAAATGTGACTGAGGACACTTGCTGCTGCTGCTGCGGCAGTTGAGGCGAGGTTACAGCGTGACTCTCAACGATCAGAGCCAGTCGGAGCACTACTTCAGCGGCCATGGCGGCGTCAACGCTGGCCACGTTGAGCCAGGCGAGGCTGCGGTGCACCGTGGCCAGGATGTGGACCCACTTGTTTGGATTGTCCAGCTTGTGCAGACCGCCGCCTCCGTCAGAGCCAGTCTGGTGCTTCTGCAGGACCGCCTTGCACCGCTGCCACAGGTAGATGATTGCGTCAAGCAGGATATCGGTCTGGTAGGCCTCCGGTGGACAGTCGCCGTCGATGATGCCGACAAGAGCGTTAGTTAGGTTCAGCAGGTCGTCGGACTGTTCACTGACGCCGCCGCCACCAGGTTTGTCGGAATCGGCGTTGCCACCACCAGCCTGCTGCTTGTTGCTGTCATCCTTTGCAGCTTCATCTTTCGCGGTCTTCTTTGCCGCGTCTCCGCCGTCTCCTCCACCGCCGCCGCCCTGCTGACGCACCTGTTCCAGCGCCTGCTGCTGCATCCGCATCGCCTCCTTCAGCTGGCTGGCCTTCTTCTGCTTGAGATTGGCCGCGATCACCTTCATGGCCTGTAGCAGCTCCAGGGTGCGCGCCTCGGGTTCCAGCTGCTTGGCGTCCCACCCCGGCGGCGGCTCCTTCAGCACGGGCAGCAGAGAGCCGGACAGCCAGTCGAAGATCTCCCACTGTTCATAGTGAAAAGCCCACCTGGAAAAGGTGACGGCCGCTCGCAGAGTCACGCCGTCGGCGCCGCGAGTCGCCAAGCTCAGCTGAGTTGCTGCCGGATCCGCCACAATTCCTGGCATCCCGCCAATGGCTCCGGTGGCAGCAGCCGCCGCCGCAGCCGCAGCTGCCGCCGCTGCCGCGGCCGCCGCTCCCATGGGTTTGCGCACCACCCCGGTGCCGCCCATGAGGATCTCCTTGCCGGCCAGGAACAGCTCAATGAAGACGTCCAGAATCTCCGATTCGTTGTCGGGCGCCGCCGGACCGTGCTGAAACACTCGACGCTTGGGATCGGACGCGCACTCGAGCACGGCAAGGAACTGCGCGGCCGAGCCGTCAAACATGTCGGCTAGTAGCTTCTCTGTGCCGGTGCGCGGCCACGACTGATTGCCGATATCCCGGAAGTTGATGCGCTGCTTCGGCTTGAAGACGCCTTTTGGTCGGCGACGCGTCTCGACGGCGGTTCGTTTGAACACCATCGTGGCCATCTGTAGAGTCAATGGTGAGATTATCGAATAATCACTCTACAATCAGCACCCAACCTCCTGACAGCGTCAGGACACCACACTAAGTGCCTTTCAGGACACCCCACTGAGTGCCTATCAGGAAAACACACTAAGTGTCAGTTTTAAAGGTTTAATAGAAATGAATGGTGAAATTTCTCCGACAAGACAGCTCGTTAAAAAAGACAAAACTTACCTTAACAGTGGCCTCCCGAAATGTGAGCTCCACTTTTTCGCTGACCTTCTCAGAACTGCGTTTCTCCAACTCACTCAGGTCGTTAATCTTTGCTAGGGCTCGTCTGGCGAAGGCCTGCATAGGAGTTTGGGTTGAGTGTGTCTCAAAAACGAACTGGTACTGTCTTAGTGGTGTGCTTTAGAGAAGGAAGATCATATAAGTCACCTCAGCGTCAACGCCTCTGTTGCAGTCGTAGAAGCACTGGCACACAGCAGTGTAAACTGTGGCCCTCCAGCTGAGGTATTTGGCCGTCATGAGCGGGATGCTCACTTCTAGAGCGGCTGAGCACCACACCAGGAATTCGAGCACATGCTCGGAGAAACCCAACGACATGAGTTGCCTCGAGATGGAGTAGATGTGGATTGTGCCTGCAAGTATACATCGGAATGATTTCAGAAATTTATGTCTTAGAATTGAAAACTACATGTACTTGGAAAAGAAACGTACCATTATAGATAAGCCAACAGAGTCGTTCACTTTTGAGCACAACCTGAGTGATGAGGCGTAGGAATTTGAGCAGATCGATGCAGCGTCCTAACGACTCTTGATTCTGAAGTCGGGCATCCGCGATGAGAACCATACGGTAGGTGCAGATCACTTTGCCCATGAGTGCGCGGAACTGTCAAAGCGGAGCATTTAAAGTGTGCATCAGATTTGCGACTTTATCTTGTGAAATATATGAGAATTTGCTGTGTCTAAATGAGAAGAGTTAAAAGCATTAGTGTCAGAATCCATGACTAGGGATTAAAATCTTTATGACCACTTGTGCTGTGTATTCTACTCCTCTGATCTATATTACCTGTGCAGTCTACTCTTTGTGACTTGTGCATTAGTTCATGGCTCGTATTCTCTATGAACTTTGAGATCTACTCTGTATTATTTGTGCAATCTACTCTGTATTACCTGTGCAATCTACTCTGTATTACCTGTGCAATCTACTCTGTATTACCTGTGCAATCTACTCTGTACTACCTGTGCAATCTACTCTGTATTACCTGTGCAATCTACTCTGTATTACCTGTGCAATCTACTCTGTATTACCTGTGCAACCTACTCTGTATTACCTGTGCAATCTACTCTGTATTACCTGTGCAATCAACTCTGTATTACCTGTGCAACCTACTCCGTATTACCTGTGCAAACTACTCTGTATTACCTGTGCAATCTACTCACTATGACCTGCATTGTCTATAGTCTTTTCGCACGACGCGCTATGATAACTTGTGCATATCCGGTAATGATTGAATGCAAGATCAAACGATGACAAGTAAAATTGAAACTATGAAAAAATGCATCGCAGCAGAAGCTTACCGTGAGTCCAGCATTCTCAGCTCCCAGTCCGCTGGGGAAAAAGGCCGCTTTGAATTGCTCAATGCTCTGGTCAGGCTGCAGTACCTGGTCACCGCAGGCTCTCAGATATCGATCATAGCAGTTCCACAGTGCCAGCTGGTACTGACCGCATGATGAGAGAAAGTCGCCCATTTCCACCAGCTGCTCGGTAAACATAAGTGGTGGTAGCAGTGGGTTGTACTTGTTGAACAGGTCGAATAACATGTTACCACTGTAGTGTAGAAGTTTGTGGTGGGTATAAAAATTAGATATATAGTGACATGGGGCAATGTTGCAAGTTAGAAGAGTAATAATATTCAGTCAAAACAAACTTACCATTTAGTCTGCTCGGCATCTTTCTTTGCATTCTTTATCACGAATTTTTTCACCTCATTAACTTCTTTGTTGAATGAAACGAAAACTGGATTTTTTGAATCCTCATAAAATGTGGCATAGTATGAAGATGGGTGAAGTGTTGAAACTTCGTGAAATATTTTTGCTTTAGACGATGCCATTTTCGATCAGCATCAAAGCTTGCTTTATATAACAGATGGACACAGTTCAGTCCACTCAGTCAAAATTAAAGTTGATTTTCTGAAAATGCTGTTGGAAAAATCTAAGTCAAATTAAATTGGCATGCCGACAGAAAAGTGCAAGCTTTGCAAATAATTAATATTTTTTATTGTTTATCTATAGTTTTTTTGCTGCAAAAACAAACAATTTATCTAAGTTAACCTAGGCTTCTAAAACAAGCAAGAAACTTTTGTTATACTTTGTAACTGACAACTTAAATTTTGGTTTTCGAAGAACGTTAAGACTTGTTAAAGATAAAATGAAATTATCAAATTATATTTTACTTTTTCCTTTCAACCAATATAGATAGGTAGTTGTTTCTATATCAGACTTTTTGGTGTCACTAAAATATTTTGTCAAAAATACACAGACAAATGTGTTAAAATATTAAAACACAGAGTCGGAAACTCCTGCTAGCAGTTGCGATTTTGGCCAACAGACGGAAATGGGAGAGTCTTCGGCAATTTTCCCTAAATCTGAGGGGTCTGGAATTGCTTATGTTTCGTTGTTGCGATCTCACCAAGTTGTTTTCCATGGATATGTTTTTCCATTTGCAGTCATGTACTTGCTTGCGATGCTAAATCTTGCATTCTTTCGTATTTATGGTTCTATTGAGCTAGGATTTATATTAATTGCCCTCATAGCAATTCTTAACATTCTCGTTTGCTTGTCCTGCTATTGGTCTGTTCACATCAAAGCGCTTCTTTGCTTTTCAAAAGTAACTGTAAGTTCTTAATTATTCTTAGTTTTGTTTATAAAAATCTCATTAACTTTGTCTTTGAAAATATAAAATATGTATGAAATGATTATGAAAGATTTGGCAATGGCATGCTAAGTCATGACTTTTTGCTACGTGTGCCAAAATTGTAAAATTAGATTTCAATATATTCCAATTGTTATTTTTAAGAATGATATTTTAGTAAGATTCAAGGAATCAAGCAGCTAAGCTAAACTAGTTATGCTATTTTATATTTTTGATCAAAATAAATAGGTTTCTATTAACAGTAAGTAATGTTTTCTATTTCAAATATTTAAAAAAAATAAATTACAAATCATAATTTGTATCTAATTTAATGTTTATATATTTTTAATAATTTTTTTTTCATTTAGTGATTATTATTCTATAATGATTTCAACTTAGGCCTACTAAGATCTATATATAATAAATCTATATTTCATCTTTTTATTTCATAATATCATATTTACAATTAAAATAAAGAGCAAATCATTTTATTACCTAATTCTAAAATTGATATATTCTAGCCTATGCTTTGTTGATAGGTTCAAAATCTATTTTTAACATATAAATTTTTATTTTTTAAATTTTTATTATCTAGAAATATAGGAATATCTCTAAATACATATATATGATGTTTTTATAACTATTAGCAAATTCTAGTGTCTTTATAGTTTAATATTCTTTAAAGATATTTAAATTGATAATAAAATTCCAAAGGTTTTAGAAGTATATAGATTTTAAGTTTAAAAACTAAGTTTTTATTTAAAAAATTATATGCTTAATGCATAGATTAATTATAGAATATAAACCAATAAGCTTGTAATAGGATATTTTGTGTTTTTTAAAGGAATTTTGATCATTTAAATTGATAAAAATGTTTTTTAATAATTTATTTAAATTCTTATTTAAAAATAAGAAAAATTGCAATTTTATCTACATTTATTTGTTAAGCAAAAATTTTGTCAAGCAAACATTTTCTGTCAAGTTCATTCTGAATCTGTTCATCTCAAACTATTTTTTAGAGTCTCCAATCTGCCGATGTCATTAAAGTGGTTCCAATTGCCAACAATGGTAGCCCAGAAATTGTTAAACTGGAGAAGCAAGTAAGCAGTGAAACTTTAAAAAATGAATAACATCTTGATAGGAGTCAAATCTAGTGAGACAAAGGTTAAAATAATAAAATATATACCTTTTTAGACTGTTGATAAAGGCTCCACACCATACTATTGGTTCCTCTTTCAAAAAGAGAAATTCTTTTTGACAAAGGACAGCGTCCAGCCGTTGCAGTTCCCTGTTGACAAAGACCTGTCTCACTACCTTAGCTCCAAAGGCATGGAGACTGAATCAGAATTGCAACAAGCTGTTCACCAGTTTGGCACCAACAATATGGAAATGGTGCCTCCGAAATTTAGCGAGCTGTTTATTGAAAGGGCCACTGCTCCATTCTTTGTCTTCCAGGTTTGTTCTTTGTCCTTGCGTTTTGTTTTTATAAGTATTCATTCAGTCTTTATTAGATCTACTTATCCCTTAGATCTACTCTCCCTTCAATCTCCCCCGAGATCTCCCTTCAACCTCACCTTTAATCTCCTCTTAGAACCCTCCCTCCAATTTTCCCTTAGATCTCTGTCTTCCATCCATCCCCCGATAGATCTCTCCCTTCCACTCCCTAAGATCTCTCCCTTCAATCTCCCCTTAGATTTCTCCCTTCAATCTCCCCTTAGATTTCTCCCTTCAATCTCCCCTTAGATATCTTCCTTCCACTCCCTTAGATCTCTCCCTCCAATCTCCCCTTGGATCTCTCCCTTCAATCTCCCCTTAGATATCTTTCTTCCACTCCCTTAGATCTCTCCCTCCAATCTCCCCTTGGATCTCTCCCTTAAATCTCCCCTTAGATCTCTCCCTTAAATCTCCCCTTAGATCTCTCCCTTCCATCTCCCCTTAGATATCTTCCTTCCACTCCCTTAGATCTCTCCCTCCAATCTCCCCTTAGATCTCTCCCTTCAATCTCTCTGAGATCTCTCTCTCTCTCTTTAATCTGCCCTGAGATCTCCCTCTTCCATCTTTCTCTGAGAGCTCTTTTAACCATAATCAAGTTTTCCTGATTAAAGCAATAAATAACCCAACTCGCTAATAAATGCAGGTATTCTGCGTTGGTTTGTGGTGCCTCGATGACTACTGGTACTACAGCCTGTTCACCCTGGGCATGCTGGTGGTATTCGAGTGCACCCTAGTGCAACAGCAGCTACGCAACATGGCAGAGATTAGGCAGATGGGGAACAAGCCCTATCCCATCTACACTCTGAGAAACAAGAAATGGAACCTGTTGGACTCCAGTCAGCTGGTACCCGGGGATCTGGTCAGTTTAGGCCGATCAGAAAAGGAACGATTGATCCCGTGCGATCTGTTGCTGCTGAGAGGCCAGTGCATTGTTGACGAGTCAATGCTGACTGGAGAGTCTGTGCCAGTTACTAAGGAACCAGCTGAGAGTATCCTGGATGACAGGTCGCTGTGTCTGGACACTGATGCGAAGCATCACGTTCTGAGCGGTGGTACAAAAGTTGTGCAGCATACTCCGCCTCAGAAGGTTTGCTTAATTATTTATTCATGTAGCTGTCTGTCTTTAGGGGGTCGATTTTAAACTTAAACGGTTTAGGAGGCAGTTTAGGCCTTAGGGGTGATTTTAGGGTAGCTTAGAAGGGCAATTTTAGGTTAGTTTAAGGTGACAATTTAGGTTAGTTTAGGAGCGAAATTTAGGGTAGTTAACAGAGGAATTTAGGGGGCAGTTTAAGGGGGGGGGGACAATTTGAGGGTAGTTTAGGGGTGAGCTTAGGGTAGTTTAGAGGGGCCATTTTTGTTTAGTTTAGGGGTGATTTAAGGGTAGTTTGGTGGGGGGCGATTTTATGGTAGTTTAGAAAGGAAATTTAAAGTAGTTTAGAGGAAATGTAGGCTAGTTTAGGAGGACAATTTAGGGTAATATTTAGGTGCAAGTTTAAGTTAGTTTAGGATGGCAATTCATATTAGTTTAGTTAGTACCATTCGGATTTGCTCAGCGCTTTGTCAAAAATTGCCACAGGTGGGCGCCGGCACCAAAAGCCCGGACAATGGTTGTATCTGCTACGTGTTGCGCAATGGATTTCAAACATCTCAGGGCCGCCTACTAAAAACTATACTGTTTGGAGTGAAGCGGGTGACGGCTAATAACTTGGAGACTTTTCTGTTCATCTCGTTTCTGCTGGTGTTCGCTTTGGCCGCTTCAGCCTATGTGTGGCTTGAGGTTGGTTTGCTTTTTTACATCCGTTTGATATTGTCTGCTAGACTGCCTGAGCACTCGCTCCTAAACCCTGCACCCAATCTGAAGAATCGCCCCTGAACCCCACCTGAACAATCGCCCCTAAACCCCATCTGACCAATCGCCCCTGAACCCAACCTGAACAATCGCCCCTGAACCCAACCTGAACAATCGCCCCTGAAACCCACCTAAAGAATCGCCCCGGATCCCAACCTGAACAATCGCCCCTGAACCCAACCTGAACAATCGCCCCTGAACCCAACCTGAACAATCGCCCCTGAACCCAACCTGAACAATCGCCCCTGAACCCAACCTGAACAATCGCCCCTGAACCCAACCTGAACAATCGCCCCTGAACCCAACCTGAACAATCGCCCCTGAACCCAACCTGAACAATCGCCCCTGAACCCAACCTGAACAATCGCCCCTGAACCCAACCTGAACAATCGCCCCTGAACCCAACCTGAAGAATCGCTCCTGAACCCAACCTGAACAATCGCTCCTGAACCCAACCTGAAGAATCGCTCCTGAAACCAACCTGAAGAATCGCTCCTGAACCCAACCTGAACAATCGCCCCTGAACCCAACCTGAAGAATCGCTCCTGAACCCAACCTGAAGAATCGCTCCTGAACCCAACCTGAACAATCGCCCCTGAACCCAACCTGAAGAATCGCTCCTGAACCCAACCTGAAGAATCGCCCCGCACTCAAGCTGCACGATTGAATCCGCAATCCGCAGGGCACCAAGGACCCGAAGCGCAGCAGGTACAAGCTCTTCCTGGAGTGCACCCTCATCATCACCTCGGTCGTGCCACCGGAACTGCCCATTGAACTGTCCCTGGCAGTCCAGAACTCTCTAGTGGCCCTGCACCGCCTGTTTATCTACTGCACGGAACCGTTCCGTATACCATTTGCCGGCAAAGTGGACATCTGCTGTTTCGACAAGACTGGAACCCTGACTAGGGACGAGATGATGGTTGACGGTGTAGCTGGCCTGGACTCTGATAATCCTAACGAGATTCAGACAGTACAGAACTGCGGACAAGCGACTGTTCAGGTTTGTACTTTTGTGCTATACAAGTGTACGCATGTCCCAATGTACGTATTCTCTGTGTACACGTGTTCCAATGAAGGCATGGCCCAATTTACACATGTCCCACTGTACACATTTCAATGTACAATTTTTGGACAAACCTCTTACATGCTCGTATCTCAATGTACACATATCCTAACTCCTAATGTACAAATGTCCTACTGTATATATGTACCAATGTACACATGTCCAAATGTACACATGTCCCAATGTACACATGTCCCAATGTACTTATGTCCAAATGTACACATGTCCCAATGTACACATGTCCCAATGTACACATGTCCCAATGTACACATGTCCCAATGTACACATGCCCCAATTTACACATGTCCCACTGTACACATCTCAATGTAGAATTTTTGGACAACCCTCGTTCATTCTCGTATCTCAATGTGCACATGTCCAAATGTACACAAGTACCAATGTACATATGTCTCAATGTACACAAGTCCTAATGTACAAATGTACTAATGTACACAAGTCCTAATGTACAAATGTACTAATGTACACATGTCCTAATGTACAAATGTACTAATGTACACATGTCCTAATGTACAAATGTACTAATGTACACATGTCCTAATGTACACATGTCCTAATGTACATATGTACTAATGTACACATGCCGCCTCCTTCATCGCCACCGCTCCTACAGGTGATGGCCGCCTGTCACTCGCTGGTAATCATGGATAAAACCAACGATTTACTTGGCGACCCACTGGAGAAGGCGATCCTCAAAGCCACTGGCTGGACCCTGACCAAAGGCGAAGCCGTAATCCCACCAAGTGCTAGTCGAGCCCAGCACCATCCCTTGAAGGTGTTCGTCAGATTTCACTTTTCCAGCAGTCTGCAACGCATGGCAACTGTTGCCGGGCACACTCCACTGGGCAGCACCGACACGCACTACATGGTCTGTGCCAAAGGCGCTCCGGAGCGACTCAAAGAGATGCTGATTGACCCGCCTCCGTTTTACGATAAAGTCTCCAATCAGTTGGCTAAGGACGGCTTCAGAGTACTGGCTTTGGCTTACCGGCAGCTGGGGACTCTGAACCATCAGGATGTGAGCGGCTTTATGAGACTTGATAGAGCGTTTTAGGGTCTGGGATTTCTTATATATGGGGATTTTTCAGTCTAGGAGTTCATAAATTATGGGAATTTTTCATAGTCTGGGATTTCATAAATTATGGGGATTTTTCGTAGTCTGGGATTTCATAAATTATAAGGATTTTTCATAGTCTGGGATTTCATAAATTATGGGGATTTTTCATAGTCTGAGACTTCATAAATTATGGGGATTTTTCATAGTCTGGGATTTCATAAATTATGGGGATTTTTCAAAGTCTGGGATTTCATAAATTATGGGCATTTTTCATAGTCTGGGATTTCATAAATTATGGGGATTTTTCAAAGTCTGGGATTTCATAAATTATGGGCATTTTTCATAGTCTGGGATTTCATAAATTATGGGGATTTTTCATAGTCTGGGATTTCATAAATTATGGGGATTTTTCATAGTCTGGGATTTCATAAATTATGGGGATTTTTCATAGTCTGGGATTTCATAAATTATGGGGATTTTTCATAGTCTGGGATTTCATAAATTATGGGGATTTTTCATAGTCTGGGAGTTCATAAATTATGGGGATTTTTTATAGTCTGGGATTTCATAAATTATAAGGATTTTTCATAGTCTGGGATTTCATAAATTATGGGGATTTTTCATAGTCTGGGAGTTCATAAATTATAAGGATTTTTCATAGTCTGGGATTTCATAAATTATGGGGATTTTTCATAGTCTGGGATTTCATAATTATGGGGATTTTTCATAGTCTGGGATTTCATAAATTATGGGGATTTTTCATAGTCTGGGATTTCATAAATTATGGGGATTTTTCATAGTCTGGGATTTCATAAATTATGGTGATTTTTCATAGTCTGGGATTTCATAAATTATGGGGATTTTTCATAGTCTGGGATTTCATAAATTATAAGGATTTTTCATAGTCTGGGATTTCATAAATTATGGGGATTTTTCATAGTCTGGGATTTCATAAATTATGGGGATTTTTCATAGTCTGGGATTTCATAAATTATGGGGATTTTTCATAGTCTGGGATTTCATAAATTATGGGGATTTTTCATAGTCTGGGAGTTCATAAATTATAAGGATTTTTTCATAGCCTGACACTATTAATAAAACGTTTCGCTCAAATCCCACTCGACAGCTTCGCGCCCTCAAGCGCGCAGACGTGGAGCGCGACCTCACCTTCTGCGGCTTCCTCGCTGTCTCCTGTCCTCTCCGATCAACTTCGAAGTCTGTAGTACGCGAGCTGCTCTCCTCATCGCATCACGTGTGCATGATCACCGGTGATAATCCTTACACAGCTTGTCACGTTGCTAAGCAACTGAAGATCGCCAGGCAACCTCTGCTATCTCTGAGTCAGACTGGACAAGACTGGAGCTGGACTGGCATTGACAATGACTCAGACTGTTTAGAATTGGATTTAAAACTGGCCGCTAACAAGCCTAAACGAATAGTTGCCGAGCTGCTGAAGCAGCACAGTATCTGTCTGACTGGCGAGGCTCTGGATTATCTCAGACTGTCAACTCCGAAACTCCTGCCTCTCCTACTGCCTGCTGTCAGCGTGTTTGCTAGGATGAAGCCGAAACAGAAAGAGCTCATTGTTACTGTGCTCAAGGATCGCGGCTATGCTACTCTCATGTGCGGAGATGGCACTAACGATGTTGGTGCACTGAAGCATGCTCACGTTGGTGTTGCTATCTTTGCTAATGCCCCGGAAACTCTGCCATCTTCTTCTGCTGCTAAAACTGAACCTGCGCCTGCTGCAGCACCTGCTAGGCGGCAACCTGTGAGCTGTTAATTTTGAGAATGAGAATTTTTTCTTAGTTTTAGTAAATATGACTGAAAGTATGGTAATAAATGACCTAAATAAGAATCGCCAAAATTCAGTGCAAATGAAGAAAAGCCAATATCAATTCCCCATGAACAATAGCCAATATTAATTCCCCATGAACAATCGCCAATATTAATTCCCCATTAAAAGCCAATATTAATTCCCCATGAACAATCACCAAAATTAATTCCCCATGAACAATCGCCAATATTAATTCCCCATGAACAATCGCCAATATTAATTCCCCATGAACAATCGCCAATATTAATTCCCCATAAACAATCGCCAATATTAATTCCCCATAAACAATCGCCCTCAAGGAGCCGCAGCCGGCGCCGCGCGATCGCGCCGAGGCGCAGCGCCAGCGCTTGGAGAAGGCGCAGCGTGATCTGAACGAGATGCTGAAGGAGGCCGACGCTCCCCTGGTCCGCCCTGGCGACGCCACCATCGCCGCCCCCTTCAGCTACAAGCTGGCCTCGGTCACGTGCGTTTGCAACATTGTGAAGCAGGGCCGCTGCACCCTGGTCACCACTCTGCAGATGTTTAAAATCCTGGCCATCAATGCCCTCATCTACGCCTACTCGCAGTCTGTGCTCTATTTGGACGGCGTGAAGTTTTCTGACGGCCAGGCCACTCTGCAGGGACTCGTGCTGGCCGCTTGCTTCCTGTTTATTTCGCGGTCTAAGGTAATGCAGTCGGGGCTTGTGTTTGAGGAACCGGAAGTGAGAAATAATGGCTTGTGTTTGACGAACCGGAAGTGAGAAATAATGGCTTGTGTTTGAGGAACCGGAAGTGAGAAATAATGGCTTGTGTTTGAGGAACCGGAAGTGAGAAATAATGGCTTGTGTTTGAGGAACCGGAAGTGAGAAATAATGGCTTGTGTTTGAGGAACCGGAAGTGAGAAATAATGGCTTGTGTTTGAGGAACCGGAAGTGAGAAATAATGGCTTGTGTTTGAGGAACCGGTAGTGTGATATAATGGCTTCTGTTTGGGGAACCGGAAGTGTGATATAATGGCTTTTGTTTGGCGAATTGGAAGTGTAATATACATGTATTGGCTTCTGTTTGGCGAACCGGAAGTGTAATATATTGGCTTCTTTTGGCGAACCGGAAGTGTGATATATTGGCTTCTGTTTGGGGACCCGGAAGTGTGATATATTGGCTTTTGTTTGGGGACCCGGAAGTGTGATATATTGGCTTCTGTTTGGCGAACCGAAAGTGAAATATAATGGGTTCTTGTTGAAGAACCGGAAGTAAAATATAATGGGTTCTGTTTGAGTAACCGGATGTGATACAATTGGTTCTGTTTGAGGAACCGGAAGTGTGATATAATGGGTTCTGTTTGAGGAGCCGGAAGTGTGATACAATTGGTTCTGTTTGAGGAACCGGAAGTGTGCTATATTGGCTTCTGTTTGGGAAACTGGGAGTGATATAATAGCTTCTGTTTGAGAAACCGGAAGTGTGATATAATCTGGTTTTGTTCGAGGAACCGAAAGTGAAATATAATGAGTTCTGTTTGAGGAGCGGAAGTGGGATACAATGGGTTTTTTGATCAGCTGGAAGTGACTAGAATTTATTAACCGTAAATTAAATTGAAGCGGCTCTGAGCCCTATCATTTCTCATATATTACCCACTTTTTCTTACATTTTAGCCGCTAACAACTCTGTCGGCTCGTCGGCCTCTGCCGAACATATTCAACGCGTACACTCTGCTGACTGTGTTCCTGCAATTCGTCATTCACTTTGCTTCGTTGATTTTCCTAACCCGAGAGGCAAAAGCGCTGATGCCACAGCTGTAAGTAGCCAATTTAGCGCATGCGGTTCGTATTTTGTAATTTTTTGTTTTGAATTCCCACAAAAAATACTTGCCATGTCCCAACTTTTCTACTGTAAGTAAGCTACTATTATTATGTACTCTATTTTTTGTTTTTTTCTTTAACTTATCAGCAAAGAAGGCGAATTCGTGGATCTGGAAGCAGAATTCAAGCCGAACATCCTTAACAGCGTTGTTTATTTGATCTCCATCTCTATGCAAATCAACGCATTCGCTGTTAATTACAAAGGACACCCGTTTATGGAATCGCTAATGGAGAATAAGCCGCTGTTGTACAGCATTACCACCGCTACTGGCCTGGTGTTCTCTCTGGCTAGCGGCTACATGCCTGAGCTCTGCGAGCAGTTCAGCCTGGTCGAAATTGATAATAATGTAAGTGAGCTGTGTTAGATTCCATCGGATTATTCAACTTTCTGTCAGATCTCAGTCAGATCCCAACCAGATCCCAATCAGATCCCAATCAGATCTCAATCAGATCCCAACCAGATCCCACCTAAATCCCAATCAGATGTCACCTTAATCCCAATCAGATCCCAATCAAATCCCAGTCAGATCCCACCCAGATCCCACCTAAATCCCGGTCAGATCCCAATCAGATCCCACCCAGATCCCACCTAAATCCCAATCAGAGATCCCAAACAGATCCCACCCAGATCCCAATCCGATCCCAATCAGAGATCCCAACCAGATCCCAACCAGATCCCAATCAGATCTCAACCAGATCCCAATCAGATCCCAGTCAGATCCCACCCAGATCCCAATCAGATCCCACCTAAATCCCAATCAGATCCCACCCAGATCCCACCTAAATCCTAATCAGATATCCCACCCAGATCCCAATCCGATCCCAATCAAAGATCTCAACCAGATCCCAATCATATCCCAATCCGGTCCCAATCCGATCCCACCCAGATCCCAATCCGATCCCACCCAGATCCCAATCTGATCCCACCAAGATCCCAATCATATCACACCTAGATCCCAATCCGATCCCACCCAGATCCCAACCAGATCCCAATCAGATCCCACCCAGATCCCACCCAGAACCCAAACTAAATTTCACCCACATCCCAACCAAGTCCCATCAGATCCAACCCAGCTCCCAGATCCCAATCGAGTCGCACTTTACAACTCCCCATGCCGCATCAACTCCAACACGGCTCCCGCAGCTTCGCAACACAATCGTGCAAGTCCTGGCGGCAGACTTTGTCGGCTGTTTCGTAGTTGACCGACTCTGCGATCTGATATTTGGCCGGGGCCGGGCCAAACGGCTGGTTTAAAATCCCGAACTGCGCTTGACAGTTCATTGATTGATTGATTAGTAAAAAAACTTTCAATATCGAAATTAAAATGAAAATGTGACAAATTTGAATTTACTTACAAAATACGAAAATTTCCATCATAATTATAGTACTGAAAGTAGCGAGTAACACATTTATTTCTTTGTTTAGTTTACATTTAGCATGTGTTTTGTTCCTTTATTTGATAAATTGTTGGTTCACTTAATAAAATGTTTTTCTAGTTGCTTCAAACGGTTTCTATTGGCAAAAGTACACGTAAATTTAATTAAAAAATTAAATTGAAAGTCTACTTATTCGGAAATACTTGTTGAGATTGAAGCAAAAAGTTATTATGTCTATTGCTTGTGCCACACATCTTCAACTGATATTGATATGCCTCTCTGCTTTTGCATTAGTGCAGTGTTTCAATTCTATATCTATATTGTCAAATTTAATTAGAAAAATGCAATCAAATTTAATTTAAAAAACTTCGCTATTTATGTCTGACTTTTTTGCTTGATGTTTTTGGTGAATGGTTCAACACTTTGCCCTGACCCTGAGTATTCTAATGAATAAATTAATAAACTGAGCACTGACTTGAGTTCTGTTGGCAATCTGGCTTAGTGAATGTCCCCCACTTTGTTTCCCTTGTTGTTTTGTTGTGACTTCCATGCATTCTGAATTTATGTTTGTTCTTTATTCTTAGCTTGTTAAATCCAGGGGCCACAGACCCAAAGGCAATTAAATGCAGGGGTCACAGACCCTAAGGCAATTAAATCCAGGGGTCACAGACCCTAAGGCAATTAAATCCAGGGGCCACAGATCCAAAGGCAATTAAATCCAGGGGCCACAGATCCAAAGGCAATTAAATCCAGGGGCCACAGATCCAAAGGCAATTAAATCCAGGGGCCACAGATCCAAAGGCAATTAAATCCAGGGGCCACAGATCCAAATGCAATTAAATCCAGGGGCCGCACAGCCCATAGGCAATCAAATCCAGGGGCCGCACAGACCCATAGGCAATCAAATCCAGAGACTAAGCTGAAGTTTCTGCATTAATTTTTATGCTTTCGATTTTTGCATGCGATTGAGCCCGATATTCTGTTGGCCATGGCAACTGCGAGGGACAGCGATGAGTTCAAACCAAGAGTCACTGTAGAAGGCCACCCACTGTACACCCATCGGTGGTCTGTAACTACCGGTTGTGAGCCCAGGTAAGGTACATCTAAATCTGTTCTTATATGAAACTGTCTCCATGCATTCTTGATTATCATTTAATCTTTGAAACGAATGACAGAATTCAGCATCCTCAGTTGCTGGGCCAGCCTCCCAGATCCTCAGTTGCTGGGCCAGCCTCCCAGATCCTCAGTTGCTGGGCCAGCCTCCCAGATGCTCAGTTGCTGGGCCAGCCTCCCAGATGCTCAGTTGCTGGGCCAGCCTCCCAGATGCTCAGTTGCTGGGCCAGCCTCCCAGATGCTCAGTTGCTGGGCCAGCCTCCCAGATCCTCAGTTGCTGGGCCAGCCTCCCAGATCCTCAGTTGCTGGGCCACCAGCCTCCCAGATCCTCAGTTGCTGGGCCAGCCTCCCAGATCCTCAGTTGCTGGGCCACCAGCCTCCCAGATCCTCATCATTATTAGCGATTTATTTTTCACTGTTGTCTTTGCTTAAACAAACGCATACTTGGTGTTTTTAATTTTACTTTTGATGATAAGGTATATAGTATAAATTTTATTGGTACCTGATGATTACTAGCCAATGCTACTACTACTGACTATTATCAGTAGTGCAGCTAGCACATTTATTTATAATAGCTAGCCATCGCTGCATTGATTGCTCCGCAGGGCCCTACTATTCATAGCGCACGGTTTAAGCGAGCATTGCTCAGCTTATAACCGTCTGGCTGCCAGTCTCAATGAAGCTGGCATTGAGGTCTTCTCGCACGATCACTGTAATCATAATCATATTGGTTGAGTTTTTTTCGTCTTATCAGTCACTCAATAGTCTACAGTGTCTAATTGCATGTTTTTTTTAACTGAGTGCCTACAGCAGGCAGGGGTCGGCAAGCTTGAGATGAGAGGAGCGGGAGAGGAGAGGAGAGGAGAGGGAGAGGAGGGGAGAGAGGAGAGGGAGAGGAGGGGAGAGAGGGAGAGAGGAGGAGGGGAGAGGGAGAGGAGGGGAGAGAGGAGAGGAGGGGAGAGGGAGAGGAGAGGAGAGAGGAGGAGGGGAGAGGGAGAGGAGGGGAGAGAGGGAGAGGGAGGAGAGAGGAGGAGGGGAGAGGGAGAGGAGGGGAGAGAGGAGAGGAGGGGAGAGGGAGAGGAGGGGAGAGAGGGAGAGGGAGAGGAGAGGAGGGGAGGGGAGAGAAGAGAGGGAGAGGAGGGGAGAGAGGAGAGGGAGAGGAGAGGGAGAGGAGGGGAGAGAAGAGAGGGAGAGGGGGAGACAGGAGAGGGAGAGGAGGGGAGAGATAAGAGGGAGAGAGAGGAGAGAGAAGAGCAGGGCGAGATGAGACGACACGGAGAGGAGTAAAAATAAGAGAGCTGAGAAGAGACACCAGCATAATGGGCCGGATTGCTTTTGGGAAGTTTCACGGACCCGACCCGAGGGTCGGATAGAGAGGCTTCGCGTTCCGGAGTTTTCCAACTCCTTGCCTAAAGCTTTAACTTTATGTTTAACCGGCCGACTTGCTTAAATTTACGCTCGTAAATCAATTACTGCTTTATTTTTGCGTTTAACTGCGCTTTCAAGTATTCTAGTTCACCTGTGCATGACTGTTTGTATTGGAAGCCACTAGTTGATACATTGACCTGTTTGTTTAATTTTGCTTTAACTGTCAATAGTTTTCACAATTCCTCTAGTCATAACCTTCATTGTACTCAAACTGATCAGCCCTCTCTTATCTATCCCCACAATGTACTCAAACTGATCAGCCCTCCCTTATCTATCCCCACAATGTACTCAAACTGAACAGCCCTCCCTTATCTATCCCCACAATGTACTCAAACTGAACAGCCTCCCTTATCTATCCCCACAATGTACTCAAACTGAACGGTCTCTATCACCAATCCGCCTCCCCGCGCCATCAGACGGTCACGGCCGCAGTCCCGGAGTTCGAGCCTACGTGACCCACATGGACCAGATGGTGATGCCGGTACTCAGTCACGTGACGCAGATTCTCACTGCCTTCCCAGGCAAGCCGCTGTTCATTCTGGGCCACTCAATGGGCGGCCTGGTTGCTGTGCTCTGCGCTAGAGATCTGCCGCACCTGTTCAAGGGGGTGATCCTGGTTGCCCCGGCGCTGGGGCTGCACGCGCCTGCTTGGAAAATCTGGCTGGGCACCATTGCTAGCTATATCTGTCCTCAGGTGAGTCGCACAGTTTTTGGCTGTCATTTTTCGAGTAAATTTCTGCTCTGGAAATTGATACAGCTAGGGGGGGGATAAAAAGTTGATCCTTTCACTATGTCCCTCTCGTCACTCTACCCCTCCCTCCCACTCTACCACCCTCTCTCTACCCCTCTCCCTCTCACTCTACCCATCTCCCTCTCACTCTACCCATCTCCCTCTCACTCTACCCATCTCCCTCTCACTCTACCCATCTCCCTCTCACCCTACCCATCTCCCTCTCACCCTACCCATCTCCCTCTCACTTTACCCATCTCCCTCTCACTCTACCCATCTCCCTATCACCCTACCCATCTCCCTCTCACCCTACCCATCTCCCTCTCACTTTACCCATCTCCCTCTCACTCTACCCATCTCCCTCTCACTCTACCCATCTCCCTCTCACTCTACCCATCTCCCTCTCACTCTACCCATCTCCCTCTCACTCTACCCATCTCCCTCTCACCCTACCCATCTCCCTCTCACCCTACCCATCTCCCTCTCACTTTACCCATCTCCCTCTCACTCTACCCATCTCCCTATCACCCTACCCATCTCCCTCTCACCCTACCCATCTCCCTCTCACTTTACCCATCTCCCTCTCACTCTACCCATCTCCCTCTCACCCTACCCATCTCCTACTCACTCTACCTCTCTCCCTTTCACTCTACCCACCCCCTCTCTGCAGTCATTAATTTGGGGCTGAATTGGAATCTCGTCTTGGGTCCACTTTCTGCCAACCCCCAAGGCACAGTGAAGTGTACATGTCTAGACCTAACGATAAATAAAGTCAGGGCCGCTGTGCACTCCTGTGTGAGTGTGTGCCTGTGCGTATGACTGCTCAGGCGAGTCGGCGGAATGGGCAATAATGCCTCTCGCCGACTGTGTAACAATGGCTTTTTATTGGCACGTAATTGGCTTATGTATTAATAAGAGACTGGGCTGATTTCATAAAGATTATGAAATTATAAAGATAAGAACTGAAAACAGTTTTGACCCGCAAAGCCTCCGCATTCTATCAGCTGAAACCAGTTACTCCGTTTTTATTTAATTGCATTTTTATTACCTGAGTTTACTTTAATTGTAAAATTAATTTATTTATTGATTTCTTATCTTCTCTCATCTCTCCGATTCTAATCTCGCAATTAATAGTTAATCAAAATCAAGCATGTTTTGTTATCAGTATTATATAGCCTTGCCCATTTCTTAGTCTCAATTATCTTAATTAGTCTGCTCTCAAAAAAGTCATTCCTGCGCCCCCTAAGTTAATCGACAATATCGCTTAAAGTCCGCCAGTGCAGCACCCCCCCCCCGAATCAGGTAAGTCGGAAGACGGAAGAATTGTTTAATTTAATGAGCGTCGTTGAAATTTAGAAGTTATAACCGGATTTTTCTACTGCGGTTAGTAGCGCGCAAAGCTTTTTTGATTAGTACTGATTCAAATAGGCAGTTCCAGATTGAACTGTTTTCGATGCGTATCGGCTTTATTTCGGTTCTCGAAAAAGAAGACAGACAGACAGATAGACAGACAGACAGACAGACAGACAGACAGACAGACAGACAGACAGACAGACAGACAGACAGACAGACAGAAGGACAGATAGGCAGACTGACAGACAGACAGGCAGACAGACAGACGACATACAGACAGACGGACAGACAGAAGGACAGATAGGCAGACAGACAGACAGACAGACAGACACACATACAGACAGACAGGCAGACAGACAGACAGACAGACAGACAGACAGACAGACAGAAGGACAGATAGGCAGACAGACAGACAGACAGAAGGACAGATAGGCAGACAGACAGACAGACAGACAGAAGGACAGATAGGCAGACTGACAGACAGACAGGCAGACAGACAGACGACATACAGACAGACGGACAGACAGAAGGACAGATAGGCAGACAGACAGACAGACAGACAGACAGACAGACAGACAGACACACATACAGACAGACAGGCAGACAGACAGACAGACAGACAGACAGACAGACAGAAGGACAGATAGGCAGACAGACAGACAGACAGAAGGACAGATAGGCAGACAGACAGACAGACAGATACACAGACAGATGCCTCTAACTTAATTAAAAACCAGCGTACCTGGCCCATCCACACCACCCGCCCCTGCCAGATGCTGGTCCCGGGCACTGGCTGCCAGCCGCAGAACAGCACCTCGGATCTGGCCATCCAAGAGGAGATCATGACCGACCCGCTGCAGTTTAACTTGGGCGCCAGGCTGGGCTCCGTGCTGACTCTGCTGAACTGCATCAACTCGCTGGCTGATTACTCCGCTGACTTTCCTATTCTGGCCATGCACTCTGAGCACGACACCATCACAGCCTGCGAGCCTACGAAACAATTCGTACAACGGGCCGTCTCTGCCGATAAAGAGTTGCAGGTGTTTCAAAATGTGCGCCATCAGTTGCACAACGAGTTCGAACCGTTTCGATTGCAGATTCACAAGAGAATTATCGATTGGCTGCTCAAACGGGCCTGAGTGCTGTCTCAGCTTATGATTAGATTTGATTTGATGAAGACCTGAAATATTCCATTTTAACTAGCTTATCAGTGATTTATACAATTTATAATTTGGCGCTAATCCTGACACCCATTATGGCGCCAATCCTGACACTCACTATGGCGCCTATACGAACCAACTTTAGCTCCAATCCTGACATTATGGCGCCAGTCCTGAAATTCATTGTGGTACCAATACTGACGCTTATTATGGCGCCTATCCTGACATCTATAATGGCGCCAATCCTGATGCATACTATGGCGCCAATTCTGACACCCATTATGGCGCCAATCATCACATTTATAATCGCGATTATCCTGACATATATAATGGCACCAATTCTGACACACATTAGGGCGCCAATCCTGACATCAATAATGGCGCCAATTCCTGACATCTATAATGGCGCCAATCCTGACATCTATAAAGGTGCCAATCCTGACTTCCATAATGGCGCCAATCCTGACATCCATAATGGCGCCAATCCTGACATTCATAATGGCGCCAATCCTGACATCCATAATGGCGCCAATCCTGACATCCATAATGGCGCCAATCCTGACATCCATAATGGCGCCAATCCTGACGCATATTATGGCGCCAATTCTGACATTATGGCGCCAATCCTGACACATGTTAGGGTGCTAATCCTCACATTAATTTGGCGCTAATCCTGACAAATATTCAGCGCTAATCCTGAGACTTATTTTCCATTGCAAACAATCGATTCTTAACATCCGCCACTTCATTTTTTAAAATGCAGCTCAACTACGTAACCACAGTGAGTCAGACATCGTGAAGTGAAGAGTGTTTTGATCATTCTAAGCACTGGCTGTCTGACTCAAATTTAATTAATTCCAATATGATTTTGTCCACGTTTTTACGTTTTGTTTTCAGAAAATGCACAGAATTTTTAATAATATTTTGCATGTATTCCTGCTGCAAGTTCCATAATAAAAATTAATTTATTATTGTGTTAACATAGTATAGAATAATGCGATTCTTGTTTTTAATGTACTTTTAAAATTTTGACGTTTTATGTAAACAAAATTTATATTTCATTATATAATTACTTAATTTCCCTCTTTTCTACAAATTTAAATTGGTGCTAAAATTCTGAGTTTGTTATAACGATCGTTAGTTCGTTTTTTGCGTTCTTTGTGTTGCTTCATTACAATGTGTTGAAGATTATCTTATAATCCGAGAGCTGTGCTTGTTAGTAATTTTCTATCTTATCAGTGTACGCTTGTGTTCAGATTGCTTATCCATTATATTAAATTTTATATAGGCTTTAAATTTTATTTATGTACTTTTATACTTATTGTGTAATCTCTGTTTATTTACAGCTACTCGTATAGCGTGTTTTCATTATAGCGGTCAAAATATTTTGTGATCTATTCTGCAGACAGTGAGTTGTGTGAATGCCAATGAGTGACTGGATTGAATGAATGAATGAGTGACTGATTCAATGAGTGAATGAGTGACTGATTCAATGAGTGAATGAGTGACTGATTCAATGAGTGAATGAGTGACTGATTCAATGAGTTAATGAGCAAATGAGTGACTGATTCAGTGAGTAAATGAGTGACTGATTCAATGAGTTAATGAGCAAATGAGTGACTGATTCAATGAGTTAATGAGCAAATGAGTGACTGATTCAATGAGTTAATGAGCAAATGAGTGACTGATTCAGTGAGCAAATGAGTGACTGATTCAATGAGTGAATGAGTGCCTGATTGAATGAGTTAATGAGCAAATGAGTGACTGATTCAGTGAGTTAATGAGCAAATGAGTGACTGATTCAGATTCTCTGGTGGACAGATTCTTTGGTGGACAGATTCTCTGGTGGACAGATTCTTTGGTGGACAGATTCTCTGGTGGACAGATTCTTTGGTGGACAGATTCTTTGGTGGACAGATTCTCTGGTGGACAGATTCTCTGGTGGACAGATTCTCTGGTGGACAGATTCTCCGGTGGACAGATTCTTTGGTGGACAGATTCTCTGGTGGACAGATTCTCTGGTGGACAGATTCTTTGGTGGACAGATTCTTTGGTGGACAGATTCTCTGGTGGACAGATTCTTTGGTGGACAGATTCTTTGGTGGACAGATTCTCTGGTGGACAGATTCTTTGGTGGACAGATTCTCTGGTGGACAGATTCTCTGGTGGACAGATTCTCTGGTGGACAGATTCTCTGGTGGACAGATTCTCTGGTGGACAGATTCTCTGGTGGACAGATTCTTTGGTGGACAGATTCTTTGGTGGACAGATTCTCTGGTGGACAGATTCTTTGGTGGACAGATTCTTTGGTGGACAGATTCTCTGGTGGACAGATTCTCTGGTGGACAGATTCTCTGGTGGACAGATTCTCTGGTGGACAGATTCTTTGGTGGACAGATTCTTTGGTGGACAGATTCTCTGGTGGACAGATTCTTTGGTGGACAGATTCTTTGGTGGACAGATTCTTTGGTGGACAGATTCTCTGGTGGACAGATTCTTTGGTGGACAGATTCTCTGGTGGACAGATTCTCTGGTGGACAGATTCTTTGGTGGACAGATTCTCTGGTGGACAGATTCTCTGGTGGACAGATTCTTTGGTGGACAGATTCTTTGGTGGACAGATTCTCTGGTGGACAGATTCTTTGGTGGACAGATTCTCTGGTGGACAGATTCTTTGGTGGACAGATTCTCTGGTGGACAGATTCTTTGGTGGACAGATTCTCTGGTGGACAGATTCTTTGGTGGACAGATTCTCTGGTGGACAGATTCTTTGGTGGACAGATTCTCTGGTGGACAGATTCTCTGGTGGACAGATTCTCTGGTGGACAGATTCTTTGGTGGACAGATTCTCTGGTGGACAGATTCTTTGGTGGACAGATTCTTTGGTGGACAGATTCTCTGGTGGACAGATTCTTTGGTGGACAGATTCTCTGGTGGATAGATTCTTTGGTGGACAGATTCTTTGGTGGACAGATTCTCTGGTGGACAGATTCTTTGGTGGACAGATTCTTTGGTGGACAGATTCTTTGGTGGATAGAATTTTCTATTAAAACGTTTTTTACTGAAGGCAATTTTTTTTATATTTTTGTCTGAGATTTATTTGCCGTTTAGATGATTTTATAATGATGATTTTCCATTGCACTATTTTGTACTGGAGTGACTACTTTATGTGGCTGCAAATAAATATTTAATTGGATTTATAAACTTGCTGTTCGTGAACTTCTCCTATTTTTAGATTCCTATATAAACTGACACCTCAGATTCCATAAACTGGCACCTCAGATTTCCATAAACTGGCACCCCTGATTTCCATAAACTGGCACCCCAGATTTCCATAAACTGGCACCCCAGATTTCCATAAACTGGCACCCCAGATTTCCATAAACTGGCACCTCAGATTTCCATAAACTGGCACCCCAGATTTCCATAAACTGGCACCCCAGATTTCCATAAACTGGCCATCCAGATTTCCATAAACTGGCACCTCAGATTTCCATAAACTGGCACCCCAGATTTCCATAAACTGGCACCTCAGATTTCCATAAACTGGCACCCCAGATTTCCATAAACTAGCACCCCAGATTCCATAAACTGGCAGTCCAAATCCATAAATTTTCTCTAAGCTATAAACCTGTTCATGGCTCCAATATTCGTCTTTACCATATAGTTGACATTGCACAAAAACTTGCACAATGCTTTCATGCTGCCCACTTGTCGCCAACTGCTTTGATGTGCATTTCTAATGTCAATTAATTGAATTTGTTTGTGTTGATATCAGATTCATAGCTGAATGGAGTACTACGTTGGCGGAGGCAGCGAGGGTGGCAGCAGTGGCTCTCGCTGGCGACTGATGAAGCAGATTGGTTCTGGCAGCTTTGGGGATATTTACCTGGGCGTCAACTGTGTCTCTGGGGAACCGGTGGCGGTGAAACTCGAACCCGTGACTGCCAGGCACCCCCAGTTGGAGGCGGAGTTCAAGCTGTACCAGCTGTTGAATAAAACTGGCACTGTTGGCTCTCCCGGAGTTGCCAAGGTGATGCATTTTGCCAAGGAGCTGCGACACAATGTGCTGGTGATGGAGCTGCTGGGACCGTCTCTTGAGGAGCTGTTTAACTTCTGCTCCCGTCGGTTCAGCGTGAAAACTGTGAGGAAATCCTAACTCGATAGAAATTCAGGAAAATCCCCGTTTTTCTGGGAATTCCCTGGTTTAAAAAATACTGGGAATTCCCTGATTCTATAAATACTGGGAATTCCTTGATTCTAACAATGCGGGGAATTCCCTGATTCTATAAATACTGGGAATTTCTTGATTCTAACAATGCGGGGAATTCTCTGATTCTATAAATACTGGTAATTCCTTGATTCTAACAACGCGAGGAATTCTCTGATTCTATAAATACTGGGAATTCCTTGATTCTAACAACGCGGGGAATTCCCTGATTATATAAATACTGAGAATTTCTTGATTCTAACAATGCGGGGAATTCCCTGATTCTATAAATACTGGGAATTCCTTGATTCTAACAATGCGGGGAATTCTCTGATTATATAAATACTTGGAATTCCTTGATTCTAACAATGCGGGGAATTCTCTGATTATATAAATACTTGGAATTCCTTGATTCTAACAATGCGGGGAATTCTCTGATTATATAAATACTTGGAATTCCTTGATTCTAACAACGCGGGGAATTCCCTGATTCTATAAATACTGGGAATCGCTTGATTCTAACAACGCGGGGAATTCCCTGATTCTATAAATACTGAGAATTCCTTGATTCTAACAACGCGGGGAATTCCCTGATTCTATAAATACTGGGAATTCCTTGATTCTAACAATGCGGGGAATTCTCTGATTATATAAATACTGGGAATTCCTTGATTCTAACAATGCGGGGAATTCTCTGATTATATAAATACTTGGAATTCCTTGATTCTAACAATGCGGGGAATTCTCTGATTCTAACAATGCGGGAAATCCCCTAATTCTAACAATGCGGGAAATCCCCTAATTCTAACAATGCGGGAAATCCCCTAATTCTAACAATGCGGGAAATCCCCTAATTCTAACAATGCGGGAAATCCCCTAATTCTAACAATGCGGGAAATCCCCTAATTCTAACAATGCGGGAAATCCCCTAATTCTAACAATGCGGGAAATCCCCTAATTCTAACAATGCGGGAAATCCCCTAATTCTAACAATGCGGGAGTTACCTGATTCTAAAAATAACTGCTGAAAAATTCTAGAAACTCCACAGTTCCCTAGTTCCAAACCTCAGGGGAAATCCGTGGCTTTATACGTACTAGCCAACTGAAAATACATAAAAATCTCAAATGCCTAAATTACTAATAGATATTGCTTCAGAAGTAGCTACAGACAGAATACCTGCATCTCCACAGGTGCTGATGCTTGCCGATCAGATGCTGTCCCGTCTGGAATACCTGCATAGTCAGGGCTGGGTGCATCAGGATGTCAAGCCCGACAATTTCACTATGGGCCAAGGGGCAGCCATGCAGACTGTTTACCTGATTGACTTCGGCTTGTGCAAGCGGTACCTGGACTTTAAAGGCCGGCACATCCCCTATAGAGAGGACAGGTGCGCCTGGGGTCTGTCTAACTGATAGTGCGATTTAGTGTGTCTCGGTACATAAGTGAGAGACAGTTAAAATAAGTGGGAGAGACAGGTGAGACTGGAGAGTGAGACTGGGGAGTGAGACAGGTGAGACTGGGGAGTGAGACAGGTGAGACTGGGGAGTGAGACAGGTGAGACTGGGGAGTGAGACAGGTGAGATAAGTAAGAGAGACAGGTATGATTAGTGAGAGAGACAGGTGAGATAAGAGAGAGACAGGTGAGATTAGTGAGAGACAGGTGAGATTATTAGTGAGAAACAGGTGAGATAGGTGAGAGAGACAGGTGAGATTATTAGTGAGAAACAGGTGAGATAGGTGAGAGAGACAGGTGAGATAGGTAAGAGAGACAGGTGAGATAGGTGAGAGAGACAGGTGAGAGAGAGACGGGTGAGATTAGTGAGAGACAGGTGAGATTAGTGAGAGACAGGTGAGTTTGAACACAGCCAAAGCCAGGAATCACAGCTCAATCCATCCCCCGCAGGCACCTGACTGGCACTGCCCGGTACGCCTCGGTGAACGCGCACCTGGGTCTTGAGCAGTCTCGTCGAGACGATCTGGAGAGCCTTGGCTACTGCCTGGCCTATTTCCTGAGCTCCCAGCTGCCCTGGCAGGGTCTCAAAGCCAATAATAAGCGTCAGAAATACGAGCGGATTAGCGAATGCAAAATGCAGACCAGCGTTGAGTCCCTGTGCCAGGGCTTTCCCTGCTCGGAACTGGCTATGCTCATCAATTATTGTCGCAGTTTGCACTTTGACGAGGCTCCGGATTACGCTTATCTGCGCCAATTGTTGCGCATTGCCATGCGTCAGCTGGGCTACCAGTTTGATTGGGCCTTCGATTGGATTGTGTTGCGCAATCAGATCTGCTCACAGCCGCCTCAGCAGCCTGTGATGCAGCAGCAGTGAACTGCTCCCTGATGCTGGGGGATTTTGTAGTCAGCTCTCCGATATAATTGACCTATCTGTCTTGATTTTCTCATGCTGTTGTTTTGGATTATCGGTTCACATTCGGTATCTCCATTCACCGATTCTTCCCCTGTTCACTGATTCTTCCCCTGTTCACTGATTCTTCCCCTGGTCACCGATTCTTCCCCTGTTCACCGATTCTTCCCCCATTCACCAATTATTCCCCTGTTCACCGATTCTTCCCCTGTTCACCGATTCTTCCCCTGGTCACCGATTCTTCCCCTGTTCACCGATTCTTCCCCTGTTCACCGATTCTTCCCCTGTTCACTGATTCTTCCCCTGTTCACTGATTCTTCCCCTGTTCACCGATTCTTCCCCTGTTCACCGATTCTTCCCCCATTCACAGATTCTTACCCCCCCATTCACAGATTCCTACCCCCCTTCACAGATTCTTACCCCCATTCACAGATACTTACCCCCCATTCACAGATACTTACCCCCCATTTACAGATTCTTACCCCCCATTCACAGATTCCTACCCCCTTCACAGATTCTTACTCCCATTCACAGATTCTTACCCCCCATTCACAGATACTTACCCCCCATTCACAGATTCTTCCCCTCCCCCATTCACAGATTCTTCCCCTGTTCACCAATTCTTCCCCCATTCACAAATTATTCTTCTCTGTTCACAGGTTCTTTCCCTCATTCAAAGGTACTTCCTAAGTTCACGGAATATTTCCCTATTTTCCCTATTCAGGCATTTTCCCTTCAACCATTTTTTCTTAATTTACCAACTTTCACCATTCACAAATTTCTCAGTTTTTCTAACTATTCCAAATTATCCAATTCCAATGTTGATTTTTTCAGTTCCTAGTTGCGCGTCAAGAAAAAACGCTTTGTTTACTACTGTTATTCAGCGATTAGCAAATTGAGCCTATATTTAAGTACCTGACTTATTTTAGTAGATGTCTGACTTCAAGATTTATTGCTTCCATATATAATTTTATTGCGAATAGATATTTTTATTGATGGTTAACACCCGATTATGATCTTCCATATGCCGTTATTAAAATATGATACTACGAGTACTACGGCAGGTAGTTAAGATTGCGAATAATTTATTTTATGGAGATAATTTTTATTGATATAAACTATTGATTAGTTTTTTATTGTTCATGTTGTACGAGTACCAAATATATTTTTATAGAATATAATCTTTAGCAAGACTATAAAGAGCAACTTCCTGGGTTAAAGCAATTCATATTTGCTCTGAAAATTTGCTATTTGCTGCTTTGTCAGCTCTGGTTTGTCTGCTTTGCTTGACTGAAGGTTGACAAGACGGAGATTCGATCCCAAGACTTTAAGACTCGTCTGTCTATGCTTTGTTTATGTATCTGTCTTCTATCTGTCTATCTGTCTATCTATCTATCTATACTATTTATCTATCTATCTATCTATCTATCTATCTATCTATCTATCTATCTATACTATTTATCTATCTATCTATCTATCTATCTATCTATACTATTTATCTATCTATCTATCTATCTATCTATCTGTCTATCTGTCTATCTATCTATCTGTCTATCTATCTATCTATCTATCTATCTATCTATCTATCTATCTATCTATACTATTTATCTATCTATCTATCTATCTATCTATCTATCTATCTATCTATCTATCTATACTATTTATCTATCTATCTATCTATCTATCTATCTATCTAACTATCTATCTATCTATCTATCTGTCTATCTATCTATCTGTCTATCTATCTATCTATACTATTTATCTATCTATCTATCTATCTATCTATCTATCTATCTATCTATCTATCTATCAGACACTGAGACATGCACATGTAGTTCATGAGCAATATTGGGTGTACTTAGCCATAGCAATCAGAGCGCATGCTACAGTCGTGTATTTCCCAGCCAGTTGGGCCACAGACTGCAAATAAAACTGAGCGCTCGATCGGTGCAAACGTATTTATCTCTCTGCTCAACAGCTGCAGCCAAGGCGTAAAGCTGTTTCATTAAGAACTTCTGAGTTCACTGATCCAACCATGCCGATCACAGCTGAGATGAACCTCAACGAGCTCATCATCCGGCTGATGAGCTTCCCAGCCGATGAGTACTCCAGCCACCCGAACCTGACCGCGGACGAGTGTCTGACAGTCTGCCAGCTGGCCATCAACTTCCTCAGCAGCGATACGGCCATCTGTCTTCGAGTACAATCTCCAGTGAACATTGTGGGCGACATTCACGGCCAGTTTCACGATCTGCTCAGGATTTTTGATCGGCTGGGCCAGCCGCCCAAGTCCAAGTACCTATTCCTCGGCGACTATATCGATCGGGGAAAATACTCACTGGAGGTGATCGTGCTGCTGCTGACTCTCATGCTGGTCTATCCAAACAGTGTCTACCTTCTGCGTGGCAACCACGAGGCTGCAAACGTCTGCTGTCGCTACGGTTTCAAGGACGAGGTGATGCAGCGGTTTGGAAACGAAACTGGCACCAGCGTGCTGATGGGCTTCCTGCGCTGCTTCCAGTGGCTGCCGCTGGCCGGCCTCATCAATCAGCAGATTTTCTGCTGTCACGGCGGCATATCGCCGACATTCGAGCTGGAGCCCTACCGCTCCAGCAAGCCGGTCTCCGCTATTACGTCGCTAAATTCAATGCGACGCCCATTTGAGCCGCCTCAGTTTGGCGCCGCCTGCGACCTGCTGTGGGCGGACCCGATGCCGTATCCGCAGTTCTGCCTGTTCAAAGCCGGAGACCAGCCCGCAAAGGTGCACTGGACACCCAGCAAGCGCGGCTGCTCGTACATGTTCTCGCTGGAGGCGCTGGAGTCGGCGCTGCACAGCTTCGGAGCTGGACTGCTTGTTCGGGGCCATCAGGTGGCGCAGGAAGGGTTCATGTCCCACCTTAACAGGTTAGTTAGTTAGTTAGTTAGTTAGTTAGTTAGTTAGTTAGTCAGTCAGTCAGTCAGTCAGTCAGTTGGTTAGTTTGTTTGTCAGTTTGTTTATTAGTTAGTTAGTTAGTTAGTTAGTTAGTTAGTTAGTTAGTTAGTTAGTTAGTTAGTTAGTTAGTTAGTTAGTTAGTTAGTTAGTTGGTCAGTCAGTCAGTCAGTTAGTCAGTCAGTCAGTCAGTCAGTCAGTCAGTCAGTCAGTCAGTTAGTCAGTCAGTCAGTCAGTCAGTCAGTTAGTTAGTTGCTCAGTCAGTTTGTTTGTTTGTTAGTTTGATAGTCAGTTTGTTAGTTTGTTAGTTTGGGTTTGGCCAGCCCCCAAGGCGCAGTGAAGTGTACATGCCTAACGATAAAGTTAGGGCCGCTGTACACTCCTGTGTGAGTGTGTGCCTGTGCGTATGACTGCGTACGTATCCGCGCGCTTGTGTGCCTGCCCAGGGGAGTCGGCGGAATGGGCAGCAATGCCTCTCGCCGGTTGTGCGACAAGTCGCCTAAAGTGCGCCAGGGTGCACACAGCCATGGGAGATCATTATCAATACTTTTATGGCTTTTCCCAGACGCTGCATCACAGTGTTCAGCGCCCCCGGCTACAGCGGCACGCACACGAACGCAGGCGCGGTGCTGCAGATCGACAAGGACAAGATCAACATGCGCAAGCCCGGCAGCTTCTTCGTCCTGCGACCAGTTGAGAACAAACCAGTCACCGGCCTGTTCTGGGTCGGAGGCTGAGCATTGATGAAGCCAGTGCGTCAAATAACAGTTATTTTTCAAATCGCCTGTTTTGGTGAATATCCTTGATTTTTTGTTTCAAGCATCTCCGTCTTTGCAGCATGTTTAAATTGCTTCATTAAATAAATATTTTCGTTGGCATTCAATTCGATTGCATGCTCGTATAATAGTCTTGGTCGACAAAGAATCTTGGCGCAGACAGGAGCGTGGCTCTGAGTTGGGGTACCGGAATCGATGGCATCAAAGCTACAACAAGAGGGCTCCAAAGCTACCCAAGTGGCAGGAGCGGAGGGGATAGGAAGAAGAGAAGCAAAGACGTAACGGTCAGCGGGAGACGGGAGGACGGCGCGCACGCCACTAAATACAAGTCAGCACAAAATGGGGTGGAGTTAAAGTTGCAGGGTAAGAGAAACGGCGGGATGTAGCTGAGGGAGAGAGGGGATTGGTTGTATAAGCCACGCTGACACCCAATGGGGTTAGAAAACTAGGGGTGACAGATGACAGGGGAGAGACAGCCAATGAGAGGGCACGGAGAGAGAGAGAGAGAGAGAGAGAGAGAGAGAGAGAGAGAGAGAGAGAGAGAGAGAGAGAGGAGAGCTAACGTACAGTACATGCCAATACATGGGATCACAACAGGATTATTGCACTAGATAAGACATAAATTATTGCACTAGATAAGACATGAATTATTGCACTAGATAAGACATGGATTATTGCACTAGATAAGACATGGATTATTGCACTAGATAAGACATAAATTATTGCACTAGATAAGACATGAATTATTGCACTAGATAAGACATGGATTATTGCACTAGATAAGACATGGATTATTGCACTAGATAAGACATGGATTATTGCACTAGATAAGACATGGATTATTGCATTAGATAAGACTTTGATTATTGCACTAGCTGAGACATGCATTGCATTATTGCACTAGATAAGACATGGATTATTGCACTAGCTGAGACATGGATTATAGCACTAGCTGAGACATGAATTATTGCAATAGCTGAGACATGCATTGCATTATTGCACTAGATAAGACATGGATTATTGCACTAGCTGAGAGATGGATTATTGCACTAGATAAGGAAATTGTTGCACTAGCTACATGCTAATCTAGGCGGTGCTTGCTTTTTGAGGGCTGCTTGCTAGGGGAATTGCTGAGATGTCAAGACTTACAGGGGGGTTTGAGATATCAACGCTTGTGGAGAATTGCTGAGATGGCAAGGCAAATAGGATTCACGTGAATAGTTTTCGTCCCTTGCTTTTTGGGTAATTCGGACAGGACAAGCTATTTATACAAGTGGCTACTCAACCAGAAAATAACTGTTGAAAACTACATGTAGGAGTATCTATACTCGCATGTCCGTCTGTTATCTGTCTGTCATATCATTCAATTTTGTTTTAATTCTCTGGTTTTAAACAAGTGGCCAAGTGTAAAACATCCTTCTAGTTTTTGTTAACAATGAATGCCGACTTTGTTAAAATGAATTGTTGTGTTTTTAGACAATTTCAACTGAAAAAAGATACAAGCAAAAAAGAATATATTCAAGCAGAAAAATGCTGAAAATAAAACAAATCATCAAAACTTCGTAGGCATTGAAGTCTTCGAATAGACAGACTAAAAAGTCAAACACAGATTTCTTTTGTATGCATCTCTGCTATCGAAGGCTTGCTAAATTTTTTCAAAGGCAAGCTTTCAAACAAATGAAATGGTTCTGAGATTGGTGACCGTTTTAAATGTTTAAACATTGGTCACCAGCAAAAGTTTGAGTGGCTTCACAGTTGCCATAGAAACGGACAATTTTTGCTTCAGTCTGGAGACCCCTCGGACTCCGAGCCGGTCGTTCCGCCGCGACATCGCTGCGCCAGAATGTAGAAATACTCGAGCAGCTCGAACGTGCTGACAACGCTGATTCCCAGCCAGAGCCCCAGAGTTCCTCCAACCTGCGGGATATACGTAGAATAAAAAATTAACATCGAATCTTAATTTTCTGAACGAAAATCTTTATGAATATCAATAGAGCTATAAGAAAGGCACAGCATATCAATAGATAAACACTGGATCTGCCTCCTATCGAAAGCAATAACAATTATTGTGCTGAAAAATGAAAACTTGTTACCTCCGGTAGTGCATTTTCGGCGAAAAGTGGCCTTCAAAACATTTTCCATAGATTTCGAGTGTCAAGTCCTGTATATTACGTTGCTTTAATTGTCCTTGGTTAATATATTTTAGTTATTAAAGTATTATTTAACACTACGGAATTCTAACCTTGATACATTTTAGACCAAATATCTCAAATCACTTAAAAAAAGAATGCTGCTCAAAAGTGCCATATATCAAATGTTAAAACAGGATTTACAGAATGTTTTTAGTCCGATTTGAACGGACTTTCGTTAGCTGGATGAATGTCTCGATCAGACAACTGTATATATACTTCGACTGAAATGTTGACAGGTGGCAACACTCTCCGCATTTCTAAGGCCAATATGTGTGAAATGTCTCACCTCGGACAGAGCTTCAGTCCAGTGGTAGCCGGCCTTCTCTTTGTAAACGTCAGCTGCCGGGCTCTGCAAGCTGATGCTGACTGACGCCAGGCTGCGAGACAAAGTGTACCGCTCGATGCAACCCGACGCTTGCTTCAAATACAGCTGAATCAGTAAAGTATCGCAATAATAGTAATCCTTATCGCTGTGATTGCAAAAGAAACTCATGCAGTCATCGTCGTTTAGAAATGGTAAAATTTGGCTGTATTGTCGAGATTGATTCATATTCCTATAGATATGATGCACTTTGCCATCCTCGGGCAGGAACTCGACTCCATGTCTCACTTGCGGCACCATCAGGTTCTCCCAGATCTCTTGAATGGCGCTGAACGGGGGCCACCTGCGGCTCTGCTGCCAAGGCCGTTGCTGAGTGAATTGGCACCACATCCGGTGCTGGAACTCCTTCGCCAGCTCATCGCTTTGCCTCTGTGCGTGCTCAAACCAGTGATCATGGCAGTCAATTCTCTTGAGCACAGCATCCGATGGGGTGATCCACTCCTGCGGTGGAGCGAAGTAGCACAGGTCGCTCGTATTCACCGAGAACGGGAGCAGGTGCGAATAGCAGCCGCAGTTGCTGTGCAGGATGCTCTGCTGTGCCTCGACTACGAAATCGGAGACGGACTTTGAGTAGGCCTTGGTGACCACGTTCAGCGAGGCGTTGGAGAAGTGCTTGACATAGTTGATGGTTTCGATTGGAGGCTCGGAGCATCTGCGGCTGGGCTTCGACATGAGTCGGTTGTGGATCGGCCTGAGTTTGATGGAGGTGCTGGTGGCTGAGGCCACGTCCACGAACTCCGTCTCTGCGGTTTGACATGGATTCTCTTGTGTCCGTGATCATGGAACTATTTTCTGTAAATTCTCAAATGAATAAAACTCAAAAAAGACCTCAATGAAATGATACGTACGGCTCATTGGATAGCTGCGCGCCTCGTGAATAAAAAGTCGCAGTCCTTCTGACTGAGGATCACTGCCTCTCAGCAACCTGTTCGTCGCATCCTGACCCAAAATTATTCGATTGACGCAGACTCCCGCAGATTCGGAATTTAGGAATTCATAATGATGGATAGACGGTTCGGCATAACCATCGGTGAAGAGCACCATGTCGAGCTCGGCTCCCCTGCCCCCAGAACCGCTGGACGACTGCCCCGGGTCCGGGTGGAACGTGTAGCAGCTCCAGAACCGGCTGGTCTGGACAAGCGAGAAGTTCCTGTGACTGCAGGGCTCGCTGTTGTAGCGGCAGCTCAGCAGCATGGTCTTATCGAGGTGGGAGATGTCTCTGGTGTCGCCCGACACCCACATCACGTCCAGGAGCTTCTTGCACACCTTCTCAAGTCGGTATTCGTAGCTTTCATCCGATTCTTGCGGGCGCTTCTTGGTGTCCTCTTTGAACCAGTGGTCGAAGTTGCCCCAGGATTTATTCAGGTAGTCGTGATAAATATTCCACCTTATTAAGCTAGCAGAAGCGGGCTTAAAGTTGCAAATTGTGATGTCGGGAAACTGGGCTCGTTCGCTCCCCAGCTTCAGCTGCGACTCAACGGAGTGCTCGGTGAACTTCTGCACCAACTTTGCCAGGTGGACGGTGCAGCCGATCAGAGCAGCTACGAACAGAAGCAGCCAGAAGAGCCGTCGAGCTGAGCCTCTGGACAGGAAGATGTGCAGCAAGCCGTGGGTTCTCGTGATGCCAGCCACCTCCTGGGCGGCACCGGTCACCGTGCGGAGTCGGTCTTGCATTTTTTACTTTGTGAAGTTTTTGTATACGCGCGTCTAGTTATAGAAAGAGTACGAATACTGCGATGTTTGCATTTTAATCAGGATGGCTCGTACCAGAAGTGCACAATTATGACCATAGACCGATTGCCGCCATCACAGTGTTCAACATATAGCTATATGGGTGAATGTCACAAGCACATTGTATCACGCTGGCGCGCGTTAGATGCACGATTTACTGTGCGTCTAATGTAGGTGTCTATGGCAATTTTCTATCTGAGTAAAGGCAACAAGCGTGCGTCTAACGCGTCAGTTAGAATATTGATTCGCCTTGTCGACATGAAATGCCGGTAGAGCGCAGCTCGGATACAAATCAACGTGGCTGGAGCAAAGTATTCGCCATTCCTCTTGCGAAGTGAGCCATAGAAGTATCGCAATAGACTGTCGATCTCGCGCGGTGTAGAAGTCGCCAAATCACGCTGAACTGACGGATGGTTCTCCATGAAGCTCTGCAACTTACCGACATAATATTCGGTAGCCTTTGTCACACTTTTACTAGCAGCGGTGTCCTCGATTTCGGAAACGAGCTGTTCCAATTCAAGTAGTTCAGCTTCTTCGTCAGGTATCTTCTTGAAAAGTGCCTCCAGAAGATCCTCCTCTTCTCGATCAATTGCCGACTCCGGTAGATTATCAGGCTCGTTCAGAATGTCGTCAATCTCATTGGTGGACAAGCCGGAAATCATTTCGTTTGGAAATTTGCTCAGATTCAGAAGTCTGACTTTAGTTGGTGGCTCAGCCATATTCTCTCACAAGTGATTTTAATTTAACAGCTTCTTATTCCCTTCTTCGCAACACTCAATCAACTTGCGTGCCTTTCACGCATTTTTGTCTATGGTTAAGACAAATTAACTGAGCGTGCATCTAACGCGCCATCTAAAGTATTAAGCCAACGTAATACAATGCAACTCATACATCGATTTTTTGTGCTTAAATGGTCTATGGCACTCGTGCAAATCGATGTATGAATCCTACAATGAAATAGAAAAAAAAATTATTATTGTTTACTTTTGTGCCCTTGGGTACACTTGCACCGATAACTACGAGTATATACCAATACCACAGACTTTCTGAGCGCAAGAAAGAGACAGGGACTACTCAATACCAAGTTGTCCTTGGAAAGAAAGGAAATCCGAGGGAAGCAAAGCAAAGAATGCCACACTACCTATCCTGTAGGCCTGTCTCAGGTCCACCTTGCACATGCATGTACATGCTCTGGCGCAGCGTCCTACCAAAAGCTGCTTTTGCATGCTTTTCCTGAATCTAAAATAGACAGGTCTGAATCCAATGAGAGCTGCTCTGAGTTGCGCGAAGAAGACTGGTCTGAGTCGGATGAAGACTGGTCTGAGTCGGATGAAGACTGGTCTGAGTCGGATGAAGACTGGTCTGAGTCGGATGAAGACTGGTCTGAGTCGGATGAAGACTGGTCTGAGTCGGATGAAGACTGGTCTGAGTCGGATGAAGACTGATCTGAGTCGGATGAAGACTGGTCTGGTACAGTACGGGCCTATACATTTAAGTCACAGCGCAAAGCTTGACTACTGAGAAGTGGATGGTCTAAAGTTTGGCGTGAAAAACATGAATGGCGGGCAAAGAAATGTGCTGTCCTGAGCTGTCCTGTGCTGTGCTCTCCTATGCTGTGCTGTGCTGTCTTGTCCTTGCTGTGCTGTCCTATGCTCTCCTATGCTGTCCTATGCTGTGCTGTCCTATGCTGTGCTGTCCTGCCCTGTCCTGTCCTGTCATATCCTGTCCTGTCCTGTCATGTCCTGTCCTGTCCTGTTCTGTCCAGTCATGTCCTGTCATGTCCTGTCCTGTCCTGTCATGTCCTGTCATGTCCTGTCATGTCCTGTCATGTCCAGCTGTCATGTCCTGTCATGTCCTGTCATATCCTGTCCTGTCCTGTCATGTCCTGTCATGTCCTGTCATGTCCTGTCCTGTCCTGTCATGTCCTGTCCTGTCATATCCTGTCCTGTCCTGTCATGTCCTGTCCTGTCCTGTTCTGTCCAGTCATGTCGTGACATGTCCCTTCAGTTCTAGTCAGCTTCAATAACTAAATGCTCAGTAGTTTTTCCGCAGAGTTTTGATTCTAGTAGCAGTACGAAGGGTTCCTCATGCTACCATCGTACGCTGTTACATTTGTCTAGGGTCGATAACTCTCCTTCTGAGAGCAAACCAAAGTAAGTCATCCAAGGACTACTGTTTTGTTAAGTATCAGTATTATATCAGTAGAATCTTGACAATTATTTATCATTGAATAAAATGAGTAAAAAATGCAAACAGCCTACTGCTAGTAGTGTATACGAGATTTTTGTGAATTTAAGAGTTCTTAATTAATTAGTGTTTAAACAGATGAAACACAGAGTCAGAAATGTATTTTGATAGATAATTGTTGTCAGCCAAATAGGAGTCCAATTCAGTCACATACTAAAAGCAGTGGCCTACATTTAAATATCGATATGTTAAATATCAATATACGACATGTTTCGCTCAGCGCACAGCATTCTCAGATAGATTAAAAAGTATTTGCGAGAAACAACAAAGGTTAAAGGGACGAAAATATAAATTAGACTATAGTATACAGTATCCACAAATATTCGAAATAAACCGAATGTTTCTTGATGGCTTTGTTTTTTCAATTCTATTTAAAAGAAAAGTAGTCTTAAACTCTGTTTTTCGCTATGGATACGGATTTACCACGTGATAAAAAACATGTACAGAGAATTAATCAAACACCAAGTCTAAATTACTTCAATTGGAACCTTCATACCAATTGCGCATGCTTCAAATGTCTCCTTTGCCAGCCGCAGGATTTGTGTTTCTTTGACAAATAGCAACGTTTTGTCGCCTTCTTTTGCTATCATCGTTGGTTTCCACTTGAAATAAGTGATTCAAACAAAAATCCGGGTCCCTGCTCCACTTTAAAGTAATCAGGCCGGGCTGTGGGTTGTCCAACGTCCACGTGCCTTTGGTGATGCCATTGCACCACGATCTTATACTGGGGTTTCTTCTTGTTTCCTCTGCTGTGTGATTTCCGCGTTTAAAATAAACATCCAGGGCCAGCTCGCGGCAATCAAACCATACATAGCCATATGGGCGAATATGCACCGCATTGGCATAACCGAATGTCCGATCGTGATACTTTCCTGTCACAGTCCACTCTTCTTTTGTATTGTTCTGCACTCCGAAAGCGCCTCCCATGCTTCGTCAGGACCGGTCGGTTAAAATTGAAAAAAATATGAGCAGTCCAGTGCTGATCCAACGCGTTTCAGAGGATTTTCGAAGGTGCGGGCGTTCCACCGCCTAAATATAATCTTCCAGCGGCTTGTTGAAGTTCGACTGTACTTGGCTTATCTTTATTCGACTCTTTCGATGTTACACTTTGCACGGTACTTGGCTCCTATCTATTTAAACTTGCACTTACGGTGCGATGTCATATCTGAATTTGTTAGCTCGATTATGTACTACTCTACCTATGCTTTTTACTCATGCCTTGAGATGTCGGGAAGCTTTAACTCCCCAGCGCAGTCGGTTCATAATATCTGTGGCCAGAACACGAATTCTCTACCCACCGTTCCAGTCAGGTTATGGCTAGAACTCCACCAATAATAGAAGTAAAAAGCAAACAAATTAACAAACTTCGCAAAAATAACTGTACATTGCAATACCAAACTTAAACTTTTCATTTTTAGGCTCCGCATAGTTTCTCTAGAGTCCAATTCAAAAGCTAACATCCATTTTGTGCCAATGTGTTCAATCAATGATGGGTTGGTCAAAAAGATGGGTCGTGCATGGATTCAAAAGCCCCACCAAGACGGCCCCCAAGACAGCCCCCCCCCCTTGACAGCCGCCATGACAGCCAGCCCAAGACAGCCCCCCCCCTACACAGCCGCCATGACAGCCAGCCCAAGACAGCCACCTCCTAGACAGCCGCCATGACAGCCAGCCCAAGACAGCCACCTCCTAGACAGCCGCCATGACAGCCAGCCCAAGACAGCCACCTCCTAGACAGCCGCCATGACAGCCAGCCCAAGACAGCCACCTCCTAGACAGCCGCCATGACAGCCAGCCCAAGACAGCCACCTCCTAGACAGCCGCCATGACAGCCAGCCCAAGACAGCCCCCCCCCCTACACAGCCGCCATGACAGCCAGCCCAAGACAGCCACCACCTAGACAGCCGCCATGACAGCCAGCCCAAGACAGCCACCCCTAGACAGCCGCCAAGACAGCCACCCCTAGACAGCCGCCATGACAGCCAGCCCCTAGACAGCCGCCATGACAGCCAGCCCCCTACACAGCCGCCATGACAGCCAGCCCAAGACAGCCACCCCCTAGACAGCCGCCATGACAGCCAGCCCAAGACAGCCCAATATTCTCTGGTGAGCGTGTGCATGAGTGCGTGCCTTTGTACTCATTAGTGCGCTTGTGTGTGCTCAAGAGCCAGTGAAATGGGCAGAATTGCCTCAGCCCTGGTTGTTGCGTTACCGAAGGCGTTTCGTTGGAGTTCCCACAGTCCTACTGAGAATATTGATTCTTTCAACAAGGCTAGAAGTATACTCAGCAACATTGAAAAGTCGCCACTCTATGCGCCAGTGAGCAATTTTTTCTGGGACTATTCTGGGACAAAAGATACTAGAAAACCGATCGGGGTAGCTTTAATCCGTCCAACCCTCGCACACCGCTGCCCCCACTTCAATCCTCAACTCATGTCTGCCGCGAAAGTATAGTACCTGAGTTGCGTCACTCGCAAAGATTGAGAGACTGCCTGCACTCTCAAAAGTGGCGACAACAGACGGAATCTTTTGTGATGCCAACTTTTCGATGCTACTGATAGTAGTTAAAAAGCGTTAAAAAGAGTAGAGTAAGGTTTTGTACGAGCGTAACTTCACGCACTTAAATAATCACTAAAATTGCCTTCAATACTTAAGCGAGTGGTGAATTTTATTGCCAAGAGCAACTAAACAATTTCTTTGTCTATTTGAATTGACTTTTTGATGTAACCACGCTCTGGTCGCGGGATAGGGCATGGGAACTTTTTCGAAAGTGCCTTCTATCCCGTGCACCCTCTGCACAGAGCTGTCGAGACTCGGCCAGGTCTCCGACCGGGCCTGGAGACTCCCGCTCTGCTGCACCCCTCCTGCTGCCTTGGTCCCGTCTCCCCTGCCGCCACACCTGCCTTTCCGGAGCCCCCTACCCCTTTCTGTACCTCCCCCTCTACCTTATCTCTTCTGTTTTCCGCCCTATTCTTCCTGTACTTTTCCTATCTCCCCTCTTTTTGTCTCCCTCTGCACTCTTTTCCTGCGCTGTCCCCTCTTTCCCTGTGTCTACTTACAGTATTTTGTGTGCTCACCGTCTCCCCATCCCCTCTCAAACTCCCAAACGGTGACACAAGTCGTGTGACCCCCTCTCCCCCTCGGTGACTCATCGATGACTCATCCCCCTCTCTTGCGCAACCTTTTCTCACGCCATTGTTCTCTTCCCCAAATTTCTCATGCGACACCCACCCCACCTCCGCTTCTATTGTTCTCGTTTTTGCTTCTATTGTTCTCTCGACCCCCACCAATTATCACATTTTCTCCGATTTTCTCCTTCTTTTGTTCTCGTTTTCGCACCTAATTATCACCTTTTCCCCAATGTTTACTTTTCCATTGTTCTTGATTCTCCTCAATTATCCCCGATTTCCAATTCCTTTGTTCTCGACCCCGGCCCCATTGTTCTCAATGTTTGCTTGCGCAACACTTTCGCGACCACCCGCTGCGCCAATTATCCCCCCACCCCACCTCCGGATTGCGCAATTTCCCTATTTCTCATGTTGCTATGCCGGTCTCATGTTTCTCATCATGACTCATTCTGACGTCATTCGGCCGGCAGCCAATCAGAGAGAGGGAGCCATGGTAACGACCTTGGAGCGGCGGCTGGGAAGGCTATAAAAGGAGGCGGTTTTCGGCATGAGAAGACTCAACTTTTGCCCACCTTCGGGCTCCTTGTCTTTCTTTAGACTTGCCGTCAGACTGAGTTCTGACCCATTCGTCTATAAGACGAATCCCTGCCGGTCCGCGGTCTGTTACCGCCAAGTTATCTTCAGCTCCCCAAGTGAGCTCGCCTATCGGCCAGCGGTCTGACACCGCCCAGCATCATCAGCTTCGCCTGATCTACACCAGCGCCTCGTCGCTTCAGCGCACCGCCGCTTCACTGTCTGCCTGACTGCAGCCTACAGCCGCCCTCGGTCACTCCGCCTCTCTCTCTCTCTGTGCAGCTGCCGGTAAGTTCCTGTTACTAATTTGTGCTCTAATTGCCTTTGCTTATCCGGGGTTTGCCTATTTTCCATTGCTTGATTAGAGAGCTGAGCCAATTGTGATACCGTATCTTTTGCTGTATTTTACTCAATAGTGAAGGTGCCTAATTGCCTGACTATTCGCCTAAAGGCCTAATTATTAACTATTAACTAACTTCATCATTATTCAATCTTTCACCATCATTTAACTCATGGCTTGCTAAGCCTTTCTCCCGGGGTGGCAAAGCATAAGGAAGTTTGGGTAAGCTAATGGCCTCTCCCCGTGCAAAGCCCGCCTGTGAGTGCGTGCGGCGGGTTCGTGAGTGCGTGCCGTGGAAGGTGATTAGCGAGTTTTGGCACAGAATGGCAGTAGGAAGGTTGCAACCCCATGCTAACGCGTCCCTTCGCCCTGAGCAATCTAAACTAGAGACAGTACATGTTCGCCTCATACTACTCTTAGTAATCAAAGTCGCAAGTCAGCCTAGCTCACAGCCACAAAGGATCCCCTGCTGAGAAATCCTCCAGGATTGAGCCCAGAGTTCCCGATCATGCCCCAAGCAGAGTCCCTGTACTCGGCTGCATGCGTCTCCCCTGTTAGCCTAAATCCCCTGGTAACCAATCCAGGCGGGGCTCTAGCCTCGAGAGGTCTGGTAGAAAGATCCAGGTGCGCCAGGTCACATAGAGTGGTGGCAGCCACTCGGTCATATCATGACCGAGTGACCAACTATTGCACCTTGGCTACAGGTGGGGTCCATGTGGGTCCTTGGCCCTCTGGTCACGAAGCGCTACCAAAGCTACTAATCATGTGGGCGGGACAGTCTGGTGCTGGAGGTCCGTCAGGTCATTGCCCGGTCATAGGCAGCCTACGGTCATTGCCCCCTCTAGCCAAGCGTTCGTCTCTCAATAGGAGCGGACAGGCGACAAGGGCGGTTACATCATTTTATTGTAATAAGCTCTTCAAAAAGTGCACCTAGACATATTCAATATTTGAAGCGGTCTCAGGGGCAGAAGGCCGACATCGCCTGCCGCACCTCATCGGTGCTCAGCTGCCTGCGAGCGACCCCGAAACACCTCATGCAGAGTCGCTGAGATGTGGCATGATGGGGATTGAAAATCCCCTAATCCCCTAATCGAAGTTGCTGCAGTCCCAGTTCATGACCCCCAGAAGTCCAGTTCCGATATTCAACTCTCAGCGGCTCTCCTATGGAAGGAGAATCCAAAATGCTGTTTTTCATTGCCAGCCGAATGTCGCACCAGCTGCCAGCACAGCCCGATCCTCTATAAACATGGTCATTTCTGTGTCTAATATTTCCAGGATGTATACCTTGAAAGCTAGTTAAATAGAAGATGTCAGCGCTAAAAGAATAAAGCCAGGCAAAAAAGCTGAAATATGAAAATGGGTTTGAATAATCACTGAGGACTGATACAAACTCAGCATTGATGCCGCTGCTCCGACTCAGCCTGAAGTACATGGTCCACTCTGCTGCGTTCCAGATCGACTCATTGAATGCCACGGGAGCTCCGACATTGTAGAACTCGCTGTGATTGAATGGATAAGTTGAGTTCCACTTAAAGCAGGCCCCGTCCTCTGCCGACCTCTCCACGCCGAACTGGTCCTCGATGGCGAAGGTGCGCGGGTCCACCAGGTTGTCGAGGCCCCTCCTGAAGTCGAACGCAGCCACGAGGCCGTCCACAGGTGGAGTGACGCCTCCGTCAGGTGCAGAGGTGACGCCTCCGTCAGGTGCAGAGGTGACGCCTCCGTCAGGTGCAGAGGTGACGCCTCCGTCAGGTGTGGAGGTGACGCCTCCGTCAGGTGCAGAGGTGACGCCTCCGTCAGGTGCAGAGGTAACGCCTCCGTCAGGTGCAGAGGTGACGCCTCCGTCAGGTGTGGAGGTGCCGTCCGACGCCTCCGTCTTGCACACGAACCTGTGCCTGCTGTGGCACCTGTCGCTGCGCAGTCGACCAGCTGACAGCGTGACGCAGTTCACAGTCCAGTCCGCACTGTCCGGGTGTCCAGTCTCCCATGCGGGCAGTTTGTTGTCGTGTTTCCCTGAGAAATCCGTCCACTGGTAGCAGAGCTCGCGACCCGCACTGTCAGGGAAGCAGGGGTTCAGCTTGATGAGGCCGAGCCACACCGAGTCGAGCAGCTCTGCCGACTCGCAGCTGTCGATTCCGAAGCTGAGCTTGTTCACAAAGTCCAGCTCAGACTGGGTGAGCACCGACGCCAGCTGCGACGAGTTTCGCTGGCAGTAGAAGTTGGCCTCGTTGAAGTTGGCCTCAAACTGCGGCATCACGTAGCACTGCTTGTCGTGCAGCCACCAGCCGCTGGGACATCGGCCCTTCGACCGCCACCACCAGTCGACGAGACTGCTGGAGTTGGCGCTCAACTTGCACACAAACGGGTGCCGCTCGTGATACAGCGAGTTGAGCCACCACTCACCGTCACTTTGGATCAGAGGCTTGTGAACGCTGTCCAGCTTAGAGAAGTTGTGTCTGTCGAAGCTCCCTACTCCGCCTACGCCGTCCGTCCACCTGTAGCTTGTAGGGTCGGTCAGACGGTCGAGGTCGGTGCCGAACAAACCGATCCAGGCGTCTCTGCAGTGAGACAGTCGGCCTACCAGTCGGTTCTCTTGCTCACTTTGGATGGACGCGAGGTGAGCCCGGTGAGACAGACACGTCTGCTCGGCCTGAAACCAGTAGTTCGGCTCGCTGAACCACTTGTAGCATGAGTGAGCTCGGTGTGTCCAGCCGTGTCCGGGACACTGAGTAGAGGCGGCGCCGGTGAGCAGCAGAGCTGCAGTGGCTGCGGCGAGGCAGGCAGCGAGTAGCTGGCGGTGCTGCATTTGCTGAGTCGCCAATGGGAGTCGCTGATTGGAGCGGCCACTTTGAGTTGCAAATTTGAGCAGGCATTGCGAGTCGGCATTTATCCACTCGAGCTGGTGGGAACTCGGCGCCTGCTACAGCTGCTGGTGAGCCCAAGTTAATTGCCGACAAAGGCGCAGCTTTGGCTACTACGGCGGCGGATGTCAGTAGCAGATCTGAGGAAAAATATTTTTTATCAGTTTTTGTAAGTAATTGTTTTTTTCGAATGTTAATTTACGACCTCAAGTTGCTTTTTGAGTTTTTTTACTTTTAGATTATACCATCTGGCTGCAATCCACGAAGTAATTGCACGATATTATAAAAACAGTAATATACTTTTTTGCGATTGAATTCGTCCAAACTGCAAAACCTTTCGTCCACAAATGCTTTCTTAATGGGAGCTAAACTTAGATTATACCATAGACAACTGAGTTCACGCAAAACGGTTCATCCAGTTTGTAAAACATTTCGTCCCCTAGACTAGAGACCGACCGAGTGTACTGTTCCTACCATAGTTAACACCCAATTGACAGTTCGCTTTTGCTACCACTACAGCTACAGCAACGCATATCTTCCATTCTGAACCCGGCAAAACAGTCGAAGATGAACCGAGGCCTGGCGGATGCACATTTTGAAGAGAGAGGTCGAAGCTGCACTGCACGTGATTACACAGGAGAAGTGCCAGCAATGGACCAATCACACGGTGGGTTACTACGCCCGCTGTTTGGACTACGAAGACATTTTGAACTAACATTCTAACAAGAGACACTGTTTTTGCTTTGTTCAATATCTCGTGATATCAAATAAGGTCGCTCCGTTTAGCTGTTAGCTGTTTGGACGTAGGGTATAGACGAAATGTTTTACAGGCTGGATGAACCGTTTTGCGTGAACTCAGTTGTCTATGGTATGATCTAAATTTAGCTCCCATTAAGAAAGCATTTGTGGACGAAAGGTTTTGCAGTTTGGACGAATTCAATCGCAAAAAAGTATATTATAAATCACTAAACATCTGACCTTGTTTAGCATTTTGTTATGTACGTCTTATGCTACATTGTGGATTGCAGTCCTAACTCGTTGAAAGTGGTCAAAACCATAGATAGAATAGATTGACTCGAGGCAAGTCAGACTTTATAGGGCTTTGCATTGCGTTGTGTACGCTCGTATGTGCGTTCTGGGAGTAACTTACAAGTACAACATTGCCATTGAAATATTTATTTACCTCTCGCTTCGTGTACTCTTGAGTCTCTTCAGCTTTCATTCTCCAACTTGAGCACAGGATCAGGCCTCCAAAACAGCAGCATCATTAAAAAAATCAGCAAAGAGATTGACTTCTAACGAAAATGAAATCCAGGAAGATGATGCGGTGATGGGGCTCAAGGGCTCGGTCCTTTCGTGCCCCTTTCCCAGACCCGGGTTCGCGTGCTGACCCTGGCTGCGGTCCTCCACCGACACGCGTACGACGCAGTGTCCGTCGGGACTAGGCTGCTCGAGCGTACGACGCAGAGCTGCTTGGGGTGGGACCGGCGTACAACGCACTTAATCCCCCTAAGGTGCCTAGTACAGAGGCAGACCCAAATGACTTGCAAATTGGAAGGCTTACCAGCCGCGATTTCGGTCGTACAACAAGACACAGCGCCGTCAGAGCAGTGGTACTCGTAGGATTGATCGATATTCTTTTAATTGTATTTGTATCGCAATTAACGCTGGCACAATCCCCGGGGAGCCACGAAGACGACGAGAATGGGCTCTCAAGGGGGTCCGAATAAATAGGCAGCAAACTGGGGGTTGAGGGTGCGGGATAAAGGCAGAAAAGGGGGCTTAGACATCAGCATAGGAAAAACATGAGCCGTACCAGCCAATCGCCGGGGCGCAGCACGGCAGACTGGGACTGGCAGCCAATCACAAACAGGGGTGGGGCAGCAAAGCTAACAAAAGAATGGGGCGGGGTCACACGGGGCGCACACAGAGCAAGGGGGGGGGGGTTGACTAAACGGAAAAGGCCTAGGCAGGGAGGGGGGGTACGCACGCGCAGAAGTGCAGGTGGGTGAGTCAGAAAATATCTAAGGAGGGGGAGAGGACGGCCAACTGGCCCGGCGTAGCAAACTAGCAAAGTACACACAGTCATAATAACACATTCATGACAATCAACTAGACGTCGACTGAAATGGGGTGTCCTGCATGTAAACAACGTGCCAGAGCAGCTGATTTCGCCATCATGCCGTTGTACTCGGGCAAGAAAACTTCTGTGTCAATTCCAGATGGCCTCAATCGGCCTCGAGACATTCTGTTGTGCTCCAGAGAGATACGTTCTCGCTGTTCGTGTTTGTTCTGGTGCTAAACTCGGTGCTGCAAACTGCATGCTTTGCTTACGATCGCGATGAATGAATCACCGTGCCAGGCCGGGCTACCGGACATTTGCCCTCCGGCATTTGCCCTCCGGACATTTGCCCTCCGGCATTTCCCCTCCGGACATTTGCCCTCGAGGACATTTGCCCTCGGGGACATTTGCCCTCCGGACATTTGCCCTCCGGACATTTGCCCTCGGGGACATTTGCCCTCCGGACATTTGCCCTCCGGACATTTGCCCTCCGGACGTTTGCCCTCAAGACATTTCCCCTCTGGAAATGAAATTTCTCCACAATCATGAAACAAAAAAATTTCCCTTCAGTGTGTGTCCAAACAAGTAAGTACATGTACACAAATGTACAAGAATTGCGAGAGAAAAGTCTAAAGTCTTAAGCTTTTGAGACACTTAAGTTTTTCTTAACGGTATTATTGTTTTATTTATTAATATAACGGTTTTCATCAACTTTTTAACAGCAAAGTTTTAAAACAAAGTTTTGAGTTTTTAGGAAACGGTTAAGTTTTTTTGAACGATATTATTGTTTTTGTTATCAAGCGCGTCTAGTAAGTATTATCTTGATAATTATTGCGCAGGTTCAGCGAGTGAGTGAGGTGGGAGAAAGTGATAACAGGTCAGCGGGTCAGCAAAAATAAAAGTAAATCACGATTGAAAAAAAATGCATGTTATGTGCAATATGCGTGAGCGAAGCCTCTTAGGTAGCACAGCAGTGGATGGTCCGCATGCTCGACAGGCACCTCCAGCCAGGCGTGCTGGTACGTCGCCGCCAATCGCTGCAGCCGCTGGTCGCGCGCCTTCCATACCTGGCGCTGGGCGTCGGTGCAGCACCGGCTAGCAGGCCATTAATTGAGGTGTTGGTCAGGCCCAGCTGCTTTTTTATCCAATCGGTGTGGCGCCAGATGGTTGGATTGGATGCGGCTAGCGAGGACGACATGCCCTGGTGGAAGCCTTCGACCTTGTTATTGGTGCGGGGACGAACGGCCATAACGCGCTCATACATATTCCACTTCTCGTGGCCAAAGCGTGGCGGGCGACGCTGCTGATTACGACGGCGAGGCCGGGCTCCGATGTAAGTCGACTCGAAGTAGGTATCAATTAAATCGCTAAGCCAGTCGTGATTGTCGGCTAGCCATTGTGCCAGCAGCTCAAATGCAGCAATGATGTCGGGCAGGGGCACATAAGCCAGTGCTGTGAGCATCTTAGCCAGCACCCTGTTGTCTTGGCTGGCCTGGTACTGCTGTAGCGCCCGCTGGTCTTGCTGAATGTGCCGGAAAACGGCCTGGCTGAAGTGAAAATAGCACCCACTAGTCTCTACATTGGGGTACACCTCATGAGCTGCATTCATCGCTGCCATTTCAAAGTCTGTGAGTAGCCTTTGTGGACCCTCTGACTGCGCCAGCTGGCCCACCTTGCGGTACAACCGCTCCATCGTGACTTGCGTCTTGTCGGGCAGCAGCGCCAGCACCAGCGGCTCAAGCGACCCGTTTACGTCGCCGTGCAGGCTGTAAAGCTGGGCGAAGAGCGCCGGCGCCGCGTCAAAGGTTCCATCACCCTGCCACTCCTCACTTCGGCCCAGCAGACGGATGGAGCGATCAGTCGCAAAAATCAAGATGCGCTCATTGCCTGGCTCTTCTAGAATGCTGTCCCACTTGAGCACATCTTCTGCCCGGCCATTCAGCTCCATCACCGTGAAGCGCTCTGGGAAGACGATCTCGCCTCGGCTGGCTGGCTGTACCAGATGCTCGCCTTCGCGCTGGCGACGGATAGTCCGCTTGGCATTTTCAACAGAGAAAAGTGCCTCTGCAGCTTCGGACATGCCACCCGCTGCCTCCTGCAGCACTTGCACAGTCGTCTCCACTGTCTCACCGGCACGTGTCCTAATTCGGTCGTAAACTTGCAGGCGCTCGATCTTACCATCGTCGCCTTCATGCGTGTGTTCACCTAGGCGCCGGCGAATGACAGCTGGCTGCGTCGTGTCCGGGAAAGAGAGCGTATACACAGCGGCCCGGCAGCGGCCGCCTCTGTACAACTCGCAGACCCAGCGCCACTCGCCTTCGCCTGTAACTCGCTTGTCGGTGTAAAACCTGCGGCCATTTTCAACCAAAACATCTTTGCCTTTAGAGCTCTTAATGTAAAAAGCCATGATTTCTTTCGGAGGAATCTTGTATTCTTTAAGAGCCAAGATCAATCACTTATATAGTAAAATGGTCAGACTTTCGGCCATAGACTGTTGACAGTACAGGTAAGGCTGGGGATAGGGTAGGGCGCGGGTATATATTGCTTACTAGAAAAGGATGAGTTGTTGGCTGGAGAAGAACCTGATGGATGCAAGAGGCGGGAGGATGAGGTTGGTGCTGGAGGAACGACGGGTGGGTACAGGAGGAGGTGAGGTGAGTAATGTGCGAGGGGGTAAATTTGCAGAGGGCAAATGTGCGGAGGGGAAATGTCCGGAGGGCAAATGTCCGGAGGGCAAATGTCCCCGAGGGCAAATGTCCCCGAGGGAAATGTCCGGAGGGCAAATGTCCGGAGGGGAAATGTCCCGGAGGGCAAATGTCCGGAGGGCAAACGCCGCCGAGGGGAAGTGCCGGAGGGCAAGTGCCGGAGGGGAAGTGCCGGAGGGCAAATGTCCGGAAGCGGCCAGGCCGGCTAGTCCAATCAACCTGTCACGCCGTAGGCGACTTCACCTGGCAGGGCACTTTGCTAAACTGGCTGAGCTTGCAGATGACACCATCTGCTGAAACGACAGTCTGCTGGTTTATAAAGTAATAAATCCTATTAAGTATTAACGTTTATCAAATAAAGCTGATGGTTGTAAACAGTTAGTCATTTCATTTCAATAAATGCATCTTTGTTTAAATATTGTTTCAGTACTTCAGTTGATTATTTTTTTTGGTCTCACTAAAAAGCACAGTTTTTTGTTTTTGTTACTATTGTAAGTTCAAAAGTAACATGTAGTTTATTCAAAAAAATTACATTCTTTTTTCCTCCCAGCAAGGGTGGCGCAGATTGCTAGTTGGCGCTAAAATCTTTCCACGGGGTTTTCGTGACCCTCAAATATTTGGCTTAGCGACTGGAAACTGCCTGGGAATGGGACTGCTACCCCAACCTTTTTCCGAATCTTTTCGGGATTATGCGACAATGTCATTGATCATGCAGGGTGTTGTGGCTCCGACACAAGACGCCTCCCTCCGGAAGAAAATGCTGGCTACGTCACCAGCTGGAGCGCACTCGGCGTTTCTGTTGGGGCACAATGTGACGCAGTTTTTACGCTCGAATAATTTAATAAATTTGTCAGCCTGCATTGTTGTAGTTGTTGACTGCACATACAGTCAGAAGATCGGTGTCGCAGGAATGCCGAGTTGGCTCAGACTCTTCTCGACTCTCAGACCCTGAGAAAAGAGTCAAGAGTCAGTGAGCAGAGATATCAAGTCGACCAGCCATTGCTGTTAAAAGCAACAAGACGAAACCAGCCCGACATGTCAAGAACTCTTAGACAAATAATCAGTCAGCACCACTTGAATTGGACCTGAACTAAGTCAGGAAACTTTAGACCAAAGACATCCTCAGCGCTGCCGCCAGAGAGAAGCAGAGAGGCACAGGAGGAAATTTATTGACTCGATTGACTATGCAACATGTCTATGGCTACCGCCAGTTCTTTTTACCCCGATGCATTTAAAGAAAACGGTCCATACACTTTAGCTCGCGCCACGCGTAGACTAAGCTAACTACAAACAAGTTTGATCTTATCAGTACTAATTGCTACGAACATCTGGGTTTTTGAGCAGGATGCTTGAAAAACCAAAGAGAAAAATGCGAGCCCGACTCCGCACGGTGACCGGTGCCGCCCAGGAGGTGGCTGGCATCACGAGAACCCACGGCTTGCTGCACATATTCCTGTCCAGAAGCACAGCTCGACGGCTCTTCTGGCTGCTTCTGTTCGTAGCTGCCCTGATCGGCTGCACCGTCCACCTGGCCAAGTTGGTGCAGAAATTCACCGAGCACTCCATTGAGTCGCAGCTGAAGCTGAGGAGCAAACGAGCCCAGTTTCCCGACGTCACAATTTGCAACTTTAAGCCCGCTTCTTCATCTTTGACTCGGTTTGATGTTTATCACGACTACTTGAAAAAATATTGGGGTAAATTCGACAACTGGTTCCAGGAGGACACCAAGAAGCGCCCGCAAGAATCGGATGAAAGCTACGAAGACCGACTTGAGACGGTGTGCAAGAAGCTCCTGGACGTGATGTGGGTGTCGGGCGACACCAGAGACATCTCCCACCTCGATAAGACCATGCTGCTGAGCTGCCGCTACAACAACGAGCCCTGCAGTCACAAGAACTTCTCGCTTGTCCAGACCAGCCGGTTCTGGAGCTGCTACACGTTCCACCCGGACCCGGGGCAGTCGTACAGCGGTCCTGGGGGCAGGGGAGCCGAGCTGGACATGGTGCTCTTCACCGATGGCTACACTGTGTCCTCTGAGCCTCATAATGACTTCCTAAATTCCGATTCTGTGGGAGTCTGCTTCAAGCGACTAATTGCGCGTCAAGGTGCGACGAACAGGTTGCTGAAAAGCAGTGATCCTCAGTCGAAAGGACTGCGACTTTTTATTCACGAGGCGCACAGCTACCCGATGAGCCGTACGTATCATTTAATGGAGATCTTATTTGAGTTATTTTAACATTTATTGGAACATTTATAGAAAATAGTTACGTGATAACGGACACTGGAAAATCCATGCCAAACTGCAGAGACGGAGTTTGTGGACGTGGCCTCAGCCACCAGCACCTCCATCAAACTCAGGCCGGTCCACAACCGACTCATATCGACGCCGAGCCGCAGATGCTCCGAGCCTCCAATCGAAACCATCAACTATGTCAGGCACTTCTCCAACGCCTCGCTGAACGTGGTCACCAAGGCCTACTCAAAGTCCGTCTCCGATTTCGTAGTCGAGGCACAGCAGAGCATCCTGCACAGCAACTGCGGCTGCTATTCGCACCTGCTCCCGTTCTCGGTAAATACGAGCGACCTGTGCTACTTCGCTCCACCGCAGGAGTGGATCACCCCATCGGATGCTGTGCTCAAGAGAATTGACTGCCATGACATCTGGCTCGAGCACGCACAGAGGAAAAGCGAGGAGCTGGCGAAGGAGTTCCAGCACCGGATGTGGTGCCAGTTCACTCAGCAACGGCCTTGGCAGCAGAGCCGCAGGTGGCCCCCGTTCAGCGCCGTTCAAGAGATCTGGGAGAACCTGATGATGCCCCCGCAATACAGACATGGAGTCGAGTTCCTGCCCGAGGATGGCAAAGAGCATCACATATTCAGGAATATGAATGAATCTCGACAATTAGGGCAAATTTTGGTGTTTCTTACGCAAGACTATAACTGCTTTAGCTTCTTCTGCAGAAATTCGACCAGGAGTTATTATTACGAATGCAACATTTCTTTGATGCTGCAGCATCTGAAAAACATGTCCTACTGCATCTACCAAAAAACTTTGGCTGACACCCTGGCATCAGTCAGCATCAGCTTGCAGAGCCCGGGAGCTGACGTTTACAAAGAGAAGGCCGGCTACCACTGGACTGAAGCTCTGTCCGAGGTGAGGCATTTCACACATTGGCCTTAGAAATGCGGAGAGTGTTCCTGCTAATCAACATTGCAGTCGAAGTAGTTGTCTCGGGAGCTTATCAAACCAACTAATTCTCAAGTAACTTTAATGTTTTAGCAAAGAATACTGCATCAAGGACTGTCTATTTATCAAACGCGATGTTTGACGCTATTTCGAGTTTCGCATGCTCGATCAATGATTGGTTGGTGCCGTTTGAAATCCCACAGGTTGGAGGAACTCTGGGGCTCTGGCTGGGAATCAGCGTTGTCAGCACGTTCGAGCTGCTCGAGTTTTTCTACATCCTGGCGCAGCGCTGCCGCGGCGGAACGACCGGCTCGGAGTCCGAGGGGTCTCCAGACTGAAGCAAAAACTGTCCGTTGCTATGGCAACTGTGAAGCCCCTCAAACTTTTGCTGGTGACCAATGTTTAAACATTTTAAAGGGTCGCCAATCTCAGAAACGTTTCATTTTTTCGAAAGCTTGTTTTTGAAAATATAAAAGTCTGGAAAGCTTCGATTCCTTCTCAGTAGAAAGGCTGGCAAGCCATGCAACAGTTTATTTGCGTTCTTAACCACACAAAAGGAATTGTCAATAAGAACAATGCAGCCTTGCCTGCTCTCTTCTGCGTTGAGCTTTGATTGTTTCTATTTAATACTAGCGCGTATATCAGGGGTCTGCAAACTACGGCCCCGAAGCCTCTCAATCCGGCCCTCGGGTCTTTGAGACTTTACAAAAGCAATCCGGCCCGCTCAAGGCAAGTTCTCTCCTCTCTCCTCTCTCGTCTCCTCTCCTCTCTCGTCTCCTCTCCTTTCTCGCCTCCTCTCCTCTCTCGTCTCCTCTCCTCTCTCTTGTTTTCTCTCCTCGCTCTTCTCTTCTCTCCCTCTCTTATCTTATTTTCTATCTCATCTCTTTTCTCGCATATTTTTGTACTGTAATAACTCGTAATATAAGAAAGAATCGCGGTCTTGTCGCCGATGCGTGTCGCCTCGGCGCTTTGATCGCTGCTTAATTTGCCGCGCCGACCCGGTCATGAGCCGACATATCGGCTGCTTGGCTTACGAGTCAGGTCGGAATGCGAGCCGGGTTGAGTTTCGGTCACCCTGTAGACCACGACAATTCTGTTCGGATCACCTTGCAGAAGCTCCATCCGGTGACCGCGAGTGCATCGTCTCGTCCTCGTTGAGAGTGCAGTTTGGATCGACAGTTGCTTGTGATGGATCTCCCGGCTCGCCAGGCAGTCATCAAACTCGTGGCCAACTGCAGGGGTCCATTTTCGGTTTTAAGGCTCTTCAAGATGCCCCAACTTGACCAGATGACATCGAGCAAGTCGACGACTAATCTTAGTTAGGACTGATTAGAGAAGCGCTGTGTCACACCCTCTGTCTGCTGTGTCTCAACCTCTATCCGCTGTGTCTCACCCTCAATCCGCTGTGTCTCACCCTCAATCCGCTGTGTCTCACCCTCAATCCGCTGTGTCTGACCCTCAATCCGCTGTGTCTCACCCTCAATCCGCTGTGTCTGACCCTCAATCCGCTGTGTCTCACCCTCAATCCGCTGTGTCTCACCCTCAATCCGCTGTGTCTGACCCTCAATCCGCTGTGTCTGACCCTCAATCCGCTGTGTCTGACCCTCAATCCACTGTGTCTGACCCTCAATCCGCTGTGTCTCACCCTCAATCCGCTGTGTCTGACCCTCAATCCGCTGTGTCTGACCCTCAATCCGCTGTGTCTGACCCTCAATCCACTGTGTCTGACCCTCAATCCGCTGTGTCTCACCCTCAATCCGCTGTGTCTGACCCTCAATCCGCTGTGTCTCACCCTCAATCCGCTGTGTCTGACCCTCAATCCGCTGTGTCTGACCCTCAATCCGCTGTGTCTCACCCTCAATCCGCTGTGTCTCACCCTCAATCCGCTGTGTCTGACCCTCAATCCGCTGTGTCTGACCCTCAATCCGCTGTGTCTGACCCTCAATCCACTGTGTCTGACCCTCAATCCGCTGTGTCTCACCCTCAATCCGCTGTGTCTGACCCTCAATCCGCTGTGTCTCACCCTCAATCCGCTGTGTCTCACCCTCAATCCGCTGTGTCTCACACTCAATCCGCTGTGTCTGACCCTCAATCCGCTGTGTCTGACCCTCAATCCGCTGTGTCTGAACCTCTATCTGCTGTGTCTCACCCTCAATCCGCTGTGTCTCACCCTCAATCCGCTGTGTCTCACCCTCAATCCGCTGTGTCTCACCCTCAATCCGCTGTGTCTCACCCTCAATCCGCTGTGTCTCACCCTCAATCCGCTGTGTCTCAATCCCTCACCCTCAATCCGCTGTGTCTCACCCTCAATCCGCTGTGTCTGACCCTCAATCCGCTGTGTCTGACCCTCAATCCGCTGTGTCTCACCCTCAATCCGCTGTGTCTGACCCTCAATCCGCTGTGTCTCACCCTCAATCCGCTGTGTCTCACCCTCAATCCGCTGTGTCTCACCCTCAATCCGCTGTGTCTCACCCTCAATCCGCTGTGTCTCACCCTCAATCCGCTGTGTCTCACCCTCAATCCGCTGTGTCTCACCCTCAATCCGCTGTGTCTCACCCTCAATCCGCTGTGTCTCACCCTCAATCCGCTGTGTCTCACCCTCAATCCGCTGTGTCTCACCCTCAATCCGCTGTGTCTCACCCTCAATCCGCTGTGTCTCACCCTCAATCCGCTGTGTCTCACCCTCAATCCGCTGTGTCTCACCCTCAATCCGCTGTGTCTGACCCTCAATCCGCTGTGTCTCACCCTCAATCCGCTGTGTCTCACCCTCAATCCGCTGTGTCTCACCCTCAATCCGCTGTGTCTCACCCTCAATCCGCTGTGTCTCACCCTCAATCCGCTGTGTCTCACCCCCAATCCGCTGTGTCTCACCCTCAATCCGCTGTGTCTCACCCTCAATCCGCTGTGTCTCACCCTCTATCTGCTGTGTCTCACCCTCAATCCGCTGTATTTAACCCTCTATCTGCTGTTTCTCAGGAGAGAGGAGAGAGAAGAAAGAGGAGATAAGGGAGAGACGTGAGATGGGAGAGAAGCGAGAGGAGAGAAGAGGGCTGAGCAGAGAAACAAACCCTGAGCAGGCCGGATTAGAATCGGCCTCAGCAACCCATCTGGTGCATGAGAATCGGCCTCAGCAACCCATCTGGTGCATGAGAATCGGCCTCAGCACTCATCTGGTGCATGAGAATCGGCCTCAGCAACCCATCTGGTGCATGAGAATCGGCCTCAGCTTTCATGTCAGTTCATGTCAGTTCATGTCAGTTCATATCAGTTTTCATGTACATCAACGCATTTTGAATGGTCCATGCCTCACTCAGTATTCGAGTTGCTGGTGGAAAAGCATCAGGATCTGATCCTCAGTCAGAACCCGGTTGGTCACGGCGACAGCCTTGATGACTCCGCTGGGCCAGAGTTTGCCAGCCCATCTTCAAGCAGAAACTCTTTCCACTGTTTGCAGTCGTATTTGAAGCAGAAAAACTTTCTGCCTCGGGAAAAAAATCCGATTTGACAAAGAATTGAGTCCTGCCTGCGGTCGTGTCCCGAACCACACCGACAGTGAAGAATTGGTCAGAGTTGGCGGGCAGGACAGATCCGTAGATAATTTTCATTAGTGGAATCAACTTTAAGCATAGGCTTATATTCTTCCCAAAAAATCGAATGTCCTCTTTGCTAGCGTTGCAGCAACTGCCCCATGACATGTAGCTCTGCTTTCCTGGAGTTCTCTTCAGGTGCAGCACCCAGGTGTAGGACGCCGTGAAGTCCAGACCTGCGGTGTTTTCTAACCCGAGACTATGCATCGCCATGAATTTTATGATGGTTGGACAGAGGCGAGAAGTCTGCATTATTAAATTCCTACATTATTTTAAGAATCGGTGTTGATTGCTCATTTTGGGGCCCTGAGGCAAAATTATTGACTTACAAAACGGTACACAAAGTGGGTGGGGCGGGGAGACAAAGCATTATGGGAAGCCCCCCATAGCTTTCTGGGCGGGGGCATGGACAGGCCGACGGGGCGATAGCTGTAAACATCTTCATGGCCAAGAGCTGTTTTTCATATCCTAATTATCATTTTTGAATTTATATAAATCGGCCAATTTGCAAATTTGACGACATTATCGTTTTCAACGAGATGGACTTTTTGCTTCCCCGTCCCCCATTTGTTTATACGGCCTTTAAATGAATGCGTACAAGCTTTCAGCAAAATTAGGTTCTTTCTTGCTTCAGGAGAAGCAAGTCAACAATTAAATTAGTGAACTAAAAGGGCCCCATTTATTTGGGAACTTCGATTTAAATTTCGTTGCTCTTTTATTTGGAGCAGTGGTTACAAGCCTCTTAATAGAATTATTGTTTATTCAGCAGTTAAATTACGTAGTTTGGACGAAGCAACTAAAGACAATAGTATAGGAATATAGGAATATTTTGTATTACTGTAGCTCAATGTTAGGTCGTGAAATAATAACAATGGCATGTGTGAGCACTAAATTTAAGAATAGTTTAATTACATGCTTTTTGGGACTGTGCATCCGGTTATAGAGTATCCTGTACAGCAATCTGATTTAAATCATGCGACAATCAGCCGACGGATGGCGTCGTTATTGTTCGTTGTAAGATAGAAGTATCATTTTGCCAACAATGTCCATTGACGTCGGGTTGTAGGCGGACGTCCTGTTGCTGCACGGGTATGCGAAAATTTGTGCTTGCTGTTCCAGCCTGCGGCGCCCTAATCCGAATTCCTTTTCGACAGCTACCTGTTCTATCGTTTGACTCTATTGTGGAATGAAAGCAATTTGAAACTCCTCCATTAAAGCACAGCTGATTTAGGCCCCAATCACCCTGACAACAAGATGATAGAATGCATATTTTAATTTTGACTCTGAAAAGCCTCTTTGAAGCTTCCATCCTGAAAATATAATTTCGGATTATGCTTGCTTGAAGTCTAGAAAAAATAAACCGGTTCTTCAATAAGGCAGTCAAACAATAAACCTGATTTTGAAGAAGTTATTTATAGGTCTAAGAGCGTACCAATAACAGAGAGTGCACTGAAGTACTCAAAAAAGTTTAATTAACAGCATCCAGGGACGAGTAGCCATTTTTTTGCACGGAACGGTCTCGATCGTTTGATGTTAAAATGTGTAGAAAATTCATATCGATACTTGTAAAAGCACAGATAAAAAAGCGTTCCTGGGCTCATGAAAAATTCAAAAATATCGGGAAAACTTAAACAAAATTAACTATAGATCTTTCCAGAGGGAGTTGGTATAACTGATATTTATTTCAAAAAATAGTTGTTCATAACCTTTTGTTAATTCCTGACGTTTTACAATCAATTTAAAAAGACGTTTTACAAGAAAATTTTATTGATGGTTTCTTCCGGCAGATTCGTATTAGAAACCGCCACGGCTCTGACCACACCATAAAGCATGCAGGTGCCGTCATACCGCCAGCCCACATAGATGCAGGCTCCGGCTTGGTTGAAGCTGTTCGTCCGAGCGAAGACGCCGGCAGTCGGTAGAAACTTTGCTCCATAGAAGAAGCGAGTCAGGTTCTGCTGCCTCCTGAATGAGACGCCAGCGATGAAGAACTCGTTCGGGTCCGCAGGTAGCACCGAGCTGGTCTGGAATCTGGCGAAGTAACCTGGGTTCAGGAAGAGGGCGCGACTCACTCCGGTCATCACTGAGTACTCTTGCAGGTGGTCGAGCTTGCTGCCGGATCCGATGCAGCTGCTCAGTTCTAGAAAGCTAGCTAAACCTGGCGTTCTCTTCAGGTGCAGCACCCAGGTGTAGGACACCGTGAAGTCCAGACCTGTGGGGTCGTCCACCCACAGCCGAGACGAGACTCCGTCCATGCGAGCGCCTTCGTTCGTCCACGAGACACCGCTGGACTTCATGGGGTTCCTCTGTCCCTCGGAGCCGCACACCAGGTTCTCCAGCGCCGGTCCCCTGTCTCCGACCCACACAGCGCTGAAGTGCTCGTTCGCAGCGATCGCGTCGTACTCCGAGTCCACCACGGTCTCGCAGGTGCTCTCAGCGGCCACTCCCTCAGACGGTGTCGTGGAGGTCATGTTGAGCAGGCGGCACACCTCACCGAAGCGGAACAGCGCACACGAGGCGTCTCGCTTGCTCCGCTGCACCAGGCCGACGCTGCCGAGACGGAACGACCGACTCGACACGAAGCAGTCGAGCATTGAAGAGGAGCGCCCGGAGCTAAGCTGCCACACGGACTTTGACTTGTTCAGGCAGTGGTTAGTGCTGAGCACAGTGTATTTGGTGATGGCGGAGCGGCATTCAGCGTGAGCTAGCGGCAGGCTCCCGAGAAGCAGGAACAGCAGCATCTGCTGATGCGGTTCGGCCATCTCGATGCGGTGAAGATTTGGAGTTTGAAGAGCGGCTCTATGCTACATACTTATTTGAATATTTGGCGTGTTTTTGCATTAGCGATAAATTGAAAATCGTCATGAAACCTCTGATTGAGTGCTCTTGATCCAATTTTCCTAAACTTGAATGGTGATTGATTGACTGATTGAAAACCATGCACTTGAACCCACCATTTATTTCGTTTCATTTCCCAACAACGCACCAATTCAAGATGTGCATAAATTTGTGAGTGTCAAATTTGCCTATTGCCTAAGTGGCAATTGATGGCATTATCTAGTTTCCCACTGATCTCAGATGAGATGGATTAAATTAATTTCTAACATTTTTTACCTAAAAAAACATCTTATTTAGCCATAGAACTTTTAAGTGTCGCTTTAGTGATCACGAGGTGTTGTTGCTGGGTTGAAGTTCAGAAACAGCGGGTGGAGGGTCAGACACAGCGGGTGGAGGGTCAGACAGCGGATTGAGGGTCAGACACAGCGGGTGGAGGGTCAGACACAGTTGATTGGGGGTCAGACACAGCGGATTGGGGGTCAGACACAGCGGATTGGGGGTCAGACACAGCGGATTGGGGGTCAGACACAGCGGATTGGGGGTCAGACAGCGGATTGGGGTCAGACAGCGGATTGGGGGTCAGACACAGTGGATTGGGGGTCAGACACAGCGGATTGGGGGTCAGACACAGCGGGTGGAGGGTCAGACACAGTTGATTGGGTGTCAGACACAGCGGGTGGAGGGTCAGACACAGTGGATTGAGGGTCAGACACAGCGGATTGGGTGTCAGACACAGCGGATTGGGTGTCAGACACAGCGGGTGGAGGGTCAGACACAGTGGATTGAGGGTCAGACACAGCGGATTGGGTGTCAGACACAGCGGATTGGGTGTCAGACACAGCGGGTGGAGGGTCAGACACAGTGGATTGAGGGTCAGACACAGCGGATTGGGTGTCAGACACAGCGGGTGGAGGGTCAGACACAGTTGATTGGGGGTCAGACACAGCGGATCGAGGGTCAATTGAGGGTCAAGCTGACAATTAAGTAACCCACTGTAACACGCTTATGCAGTTTGAATTTATGTCGAATTTGTTAAAAATTGTAAAACAAAATGGTGTACTAAATCCAGCAAAAGAATTTTGACAAAGATAAATTTTTAAATATTCAAAACAAAGGATGTAGGAAAAGTATTTAGCTGTGAGTTGGTGTATTTTGGCGATAGGAACACATTGGTTCGTAGTTTTTAGGTACATAAAAGGTCAAACAAATTGCGCACTTGTTAATATTCGAAAAACTGAATCCCATATTGAAGACACTGTCATGCTGTGACAGTAAAATACAGAGATTGATCATGCTGTGGCAGTAAATTACAGAGATTGATCATGCTGTGGCAGTAAATTACAGAGATTGATCATGCTGTGACAGTAAAATACAGAGATTGATCATGCTGTGGCAGTAAATTACAGAGATTGATCATGCTGTGACAGTAAAATACAGAGATTGATCATGCTGTGACAGTAAATTGCAGAGATTGATCATGCTGTGACAGTAAATTACAGAGATTGATCATGCTGTGACAGTAAAATACAGAGATTGATCATGCTGTGACAGTAAATTACAGAGATTGATCATGCTGTGACAGTAAATTACAGAGATTGATCATGCTGTGACAGTAAAATACAGAGATTGATCATGCTGTGGCAGTAAATTACAGAGATTGATCATGCTGTGACAGTAAAATACAGAGATTGATCATGCTGTGACAGTAAATTACAGAGATTGATCATGCTGTGACAGTAAATTACAGAGATTGATCATGCTGTGACAGTAAAATACAGAGATTGATCATGCTGTGACAGTAAATTACAGAGATTGATCATGCTGTGACAGTAAATTACAGAGATTGATCATGCTGTGGCAGTAAATTACAGAGATTGATCATGCTGTGACAGTAAATTACAGGGATTTATCCTTCTGTGACAGTAAATACAGAGATTGATCATGCTGTGACAGTAAATTACAGAGATTTATCCTTCTGTGACAGTAAATTACAGAGATTGATCATGCTGTGACAGTAAATTACAGAGATTGATCATGCTGTGGCAGTAAATTACAGAGATTGATCATGCTGTGGCAGTAAATTACAGAGATTGATCATGCTGTGGCAGTAAATTACAGAGATTGATCATGCTGTGACAGTAAATTACAGAGATTGATCATGCTGTGGCAGTAAATTACAGAGATTTATCCTTCTGTGACAGTAAATTACAGGGATTTATCCTTCTGTGACAGTAAATTACAGAGATTTATCCTTCTGTGACAGTAAATACAGAGATTGATCATGCTGTGACAGTAAATTACAGAGATTTATCCTTCTGTGACAGTAAATTACAGAGATTGATCATGCTGTGGCAGTAAATTACAGAGATTGATCATGCTGTGGCAGTAAATACAGAGATTGATCATGCTGTGACAGTAAATTACAGAGATTGATCATGCTGTGACAGTAAATTACAGAGATTGATCATGCTGTGGCAGTAAATTACAGAGATTTATCCTTCTGTGACAGTAAATTACAGAGATTTATCCTTCTGTGACAGTAAATTACAGAGATTGATCAGGCTGTGACAGTAAATTACAGGGATTGATCATGCTGTGACAGTAAATTACAGAGATTTATCCTTCTGTGACAGTAAATTACAGGGATTTGTCATGCTGTGACAGTAAATTACAGAGATTTATCATGCAGTGACAGTAAATTACAGGGATTTTCTTGTATTTTTTTGCTGTGCCTGTGATAAAGAAGCAGCCATTGAAACTGAACCCAGTGACCGATCCAAATCGCTATGCAGAGAGCTGCCGGTTCGAACTCAGGACTCTTCTTCAGTGTCCGAGTCGTCATCATTTCTCCTGCACCTCTGCACCAGAATATAGATGAACTCAAGCAGCTCAAATGTGCTCACGACGCTGATGCCGAGCCAGAGTCCCAGAGTTCCTCCGACCTGCGGAATATCGAGAAAAAATTGAAAATTGGTACAGCGCAGCTCAGTATCTCTATGGCAACCAGAGCGAGACAAAGTTGCTGGGGCCGATTTTAAATGAGCATGCAATTTGGTCTGAGCAACAGCCTCAAATGCGGGAATATTGCAACCGGAATGCAACTCTCACCTCCGACAGGGCCTCGGTCCAGTGGTATTTGTACTTCTCTTCGTAGACGTCCGCTGCAGGATTCTGCAAGCTGATGCGGACTGCTGCCAGGTTTTTGGCCAATTCGTCACGCTTAACGCAAATCGTACTCGACATAACCAAATCTTTTAAACTTATTCCTTTTCTGTCGCACTTTTCTACAAGTCCCAGCAGTATTAGTTGCAATACCTGTCTGGTATAGTTACCTGTATTATTCCTATAGATATGATGCACTTTGCCATCCTCGGGCAGGAACTCGACTCCATGTCTGACTTGCGGCACCATCAGGTTCTCCCAGATCTCTTGAATGGCGCTGAACGGGGGCCACCTGCGGCTCTGCTGCCAAGGCCGTTGCTGAGTGAACTGGCACCACATCCGGTGTTGGAACTCCTTCGCCAGCTCTTGGCTTTGCCTCTGTGCGTGCTCAAACCAGTGATCATGGCAGTCAATTCTCTTGAGCACAGCATCCGATGGGGTGATCCACTCCTGCGGTGGAGCGAAGTAGCACAGGTCGCTCGTATTCACCGAGAACGGGAGCAGGTGCGAATAGCAGCCGCAGTTGCTGTGCAGGATGCTCTGCTGTGCCTCGACTACGAAATCGGAGACGGACTTTGAGTAGGCCTTGGTGACCACGTTCAGCGAGGCGTTGGAGAAGTGCCTGACATAGTTGATGGTTTCGATTGGAGGCTCGGAGCATCTGCGGCTGGGCTTCGACATGAGTCGGTTGTGGACCGGCCTGAGTTTGATGGAGGTGCTGGTGGCTGAGGCCACGTCCACGAACTCGGTCTCTGCGGTTTGGCATGGGTTTGGCATGGGCTGTGAGACTGGTTTGGCATGGGTTTGGCATGGGCTGTGAGACTGGTTTGGCATGGGCTGTGAGACTGGTTTGGCATGGGTTGTGAGACTGGTTTGGCATGGGTTTGGCATGGGCTGTGAGACTGGTTTGGAACGAAGAGTTCTTAACCGTAACATAAAAATTGTTTCAGACTCTATCCTAAAATAGAAATAAATAATATTACATAATTACGACAAGCAACTGGGTTAGGCTCTGCAAATGAGACCAACCTTTGCTGCTGCTTGCGGTCTGCTTTTTTACTGTTAGAATAATACTCGTAAACTTGCAGGTAGCAAAGCAAAAATTACGTACGACTCATCGGGTAGCTTTTCGCCTCGTGAACGAAAACGCGCAATCCAGTGGACTGGAGCTCGTTGTTCTGCAGCACCCGGTTGACATCATTGCTGCATTTAAATAGGCGAGTAGAGCAAGATTGGGACAAATATTCTAAGTCGTTTTCGATTAAATTGTCTTCCATAGAAACTTTGTGGTATCCGTCGGTGAAGAGCACCATGTCGAGCTCGGCTCCCCTGCCCCAGGACCGCTGGACGACTGCCCCGGGTCCGGGTGGAACGTGTAGCAGCTCCAGAACCGGCTGGTCTGGACAAGCGAGAAGTTCTTGTGACTGCAGGGCTCGTTGTTGTAGCGGCAGCTCAGCAGCATGGTCTTATCGAGGTGGGAGACGTCTCTGGTGTCGCCCGACACCCACATCACGTCCAGGAGCTTCTTACACACCTTCTCAAGTCGATTTTCGTAGCCTTCCTCTGATTCTTGCGGGCGCTTCTTGGTGTCCTCCTGGAACCAGTTGGTGAAGTTGCCCCAGAAGATTTCCATGTATCGTTCAAAAAAAACCCCTCCATTAAGCCAGTAGAAGCGGGCTTGAAGTTGCAGATTGTGACGTCGGGAAACTGGGCTCGTTCGCTCCTCAGCTTCAGCTGCGACTCAACGGAGCGATCGGTGAACTTCTGCACCAACTTTGCCAGGTGGACGGTGCAGCCGATCAGCGCAGCTACGAACAGAAGCAGCCAGAAGATCCGTCGAGCTGTGCTTCTGGACAGAAAGATGTGCAGCAAGCCGTGGGTTCTCGTGATGCCAGCCACCTCCTGGGCGGCACCGGTCACCGTGCGGAGTCGGGCTCGCATTTTACTTTCCTGTTTTTTACAGCCTGCTTAACGGAATGCTGCAGATTTCTGAATTCAGTTGCTACTGAGTTATTTGCTAGTGCTTAGAGAATATCGAGCTCTCAAGCCAAACTCTTCCACCCTGCAATCCCGTTGCAGCAGTGCGAGCTGCATCCCATCGCTGCCCCCTAGACTATTAAATTAGTTAGTACTATTAAATGTGTACAGTCGGCATCAGCCAAAAGCTAGTGGTTTAAGTTGTATAAAACTTTCTGCTGTGTTTTTTTAGTTTTTGTTTGTCGATCAGTGGTCAACGGTTCGCTGTAAAATCGTCAGCGAAATGAGGAGAAAGTTGAAGATTAATCGTGTATATAAGCGAGCCTAAACAAAAGATTAAGTCTGACAATTATTATTTTCTAAATATACTGTTTTAAGTATACTACTGGTTAAAGTACTATGCGTTTTTTAATTTAAGAAGTCGAGCGCTCCATTTAATACTATCATACACTACCCACCATATTCAATCTGCATGCTGCGACGATTGTCAATGGCAAGATTTCGGAGTGACATGGAAACAGTGTGGAGTTGACATTGAGTGACAGGGAAACAGTGGAGTGCCAGTGGAGTGACCGGTAGACAATGGAGTGACAATGGAGTGACTGATAAACAGTGGAGTGACCGGGAATCAGTGGAGTGACAATGGAGTGACCAGGAATCAGTGGAGTGACAATGGAGTGACCGGGAATCAGTGGAGCGACAATGGAGTGACCGGGAATCAGTGGAGCGACAATGGAGTTACCGGGAATCAGTGGAGTGACAATGGAGTTACCGGGAATCAGTGGAGCGACAATGGAGTTACCGGGAATCAGTGGAGTGACAATGGAGTTACCGGGAATCAGTGGAGTGACAATGGAGTGACCGGGAATCAGTGGAGTGACAATGGAGTTACCGGGAATCAGTGGAGTGACAATGGAGTTACCGGGAATCAGTGGAGCGACAATGGAGTTACCGGGAATCAGTGGAGTGACAATGGAGTTACCGGGAATCAGTGGAGCGACAATGGAGTTACCGGGAATCAGTGGAGTGACAATGGAGTGACCGGGAATCAGTGGAGCGACAATGGAGTTACCGGGAATCAGTGGAGTGACAATGGAGTTACCGGGAATCAGTGGAGCGACAATGGAGTTACCGGGAATCAGTGGAGTGACAATGGAGTTACCGGGAATCAGTGGAGTGACAATGGAGTTACCGGGAATCAGTGGAGTGACAATGGAGTGACCGGGAATCAGTGGAGTGACAATGGAGTGACCGGGAATCAGTGGAGCGACAATGGAGTTACCGGGAATCAGTGGAGCGACAATGGAGTTACCGGGAATCAGTGGAGCGACAATGGAGTTACCGGGAATCAGTGGAGCGACAATGGAGTTACCGGGAATCAGTGGAGCGACAATGGAGTGACCGTGAATCAGTGGAGTGACAATGGAGTGACCGGGAATCAGTGGAGCGACAATGGAGTTACCGGGAATCAGTGGAGCGACAATGGAGTTATCGGGAATCAGTGGAGCGACAATGGAGTTACCGGGAATCAGTGGAGTGACAATGGAGTGACCGGGAATCAGTGGAGCGACAATGGAGTTACCGGGAATCAGTGGAGTGACAATGGAGTGACCGGGAATCAGTGGAGTGACAATGGAGTGACCGGGAATCAGTGGAGCGACAATGGAGTTACCGGGAATCAGTGGAGCGACAATGGAGTTACCGGGAATCAGTGGAGCGACAATGGAGTTACCGGGAATCAGTGGAGTGACAATGGAGTTACCGGGAATCAGTGGAGTGACAATGGAGTTACCGGGAATCAGTGGAGCGACAATGGAGTTACCGGGAATCAGTGGAGTGACAATGGAGTGACCGGGAATCAGTGGAGTGACAATGGAGTTACCGGGAATCAGTGGAGCGACAATGGAGTTACCGGGAATCAGTGGAGTGACAATGGAGTTACCGGGAATCAGTGGAGTGACAATGGAGTGACCGGGAATCAGTGGAGCGACAATGGAGTTACCGGGAATCAGTGGAGCGACAATGGAGTTACCGGGAATCAGTGGAGCGACAATGGAGTTACCGGGAATCAGTGGAGTGACAATGGAGTTACCGGGAATCAGTGGAGCGACAATGGAGTTACCGGGAATCAGAGGAGCGACAATGGAGTTACCGGGAATCAGTGGAGTGACAATGGAGTGACCGGGAATCAGTGGAGTGACAATGGAGTGACCGGAAATCAGTGGAGCGACAATGGAGTGACCGGGAATCAGTGGAGTGACAATGGAGTGACCGGGAATCAGTGGAGTGACAATGGAGTTACCGGGAATCAGTGGAGTGACAATGGAGTGACCGGGAATCAGTGGAGCGACAATGGAGTGACCGGGAATCAGTGGAGCGACAATGGAGTTACCGGGAATCAGTGGAGCGACAATGGAGTTACCGGGAATCAGTGGAGCGACAATGGAGTTACCGGGAATCAGTGGAGTGACAATGGAGTGACCGGGAATCAGTGGAGTGACAATGGAGTGACCGGGAATCAGTGGAGTGACAATGGAGTTACCGGGAATCAGTGGAGTGACAATGGAGTTACCGGGAATCAGTGGAGCGACAATGGAGTTACCGGGAATCAGTGGAGTGACAATGGAGTTACCGGGAATCAGTGGAGCGACAATGGAGTGACCGGGAATCAGTGGAGTGACAATGGAGTGACCGGGAATCAGTGGAGCGACAATGGAGTTACCGGGAATCAGTGGAGTGACAATGGAGTTACCGGGAATCAGTGGAGCGACAATGGAGTTACCGGGAATCAGTGGAGTGACAATTGAGTTACCGGGAATCAGTGGAGTGACAATGGAGTTACCGGGAATCAGTGGAGTGACAATGGAGTGACCGGGAATCAGTGGAGTGACAATGGAGTGACCGGGAATCAGTGGAGCGACAATGGAGTTACCGGGAATCAGTGGAGCGACAATGGAGTTACCGGGAATCAGTGGAGCGACAATGGAGTTACCGGGAATCAGTGGAGCGACAATGGAGTTACCGGGAATCAGTGGAGTGACAATGGAGTTACCGGGAATCAGTGGAGTGACAATGGAGTGACCGGGAATCAGTGGAGCGACAATGGAGTTACCGGGAATCAGTGGAGCGACAATGGAGTTACCGGGAATCAGTGGAGCGACAATGGAGTGACCGGGAATCAGTGGAGTGACAATGGAGTTACCGGGAATCAGTGGAGCGACAATGGAGTTACCGGGAATCAGTGGAGTGACAATGGAGTGACCGGGAATCAGTGGAGTGACAATGGAGTGACCGGGAATCAGTGGAGCGACAATTGAGTTACCGGGAATCAGTGGAGCGACAATGGAGTTACCGGGAATCAGTGGAGCGACAATGGAGTGACCGGGAATCAGTGGAGTGACAATTGAGTTACCGGGAATCAGTGGAGTGACAATGGAGTTACCGGGAATCAGTGGAGTGACAATGGAGTTACCGGGAATCAGTGGAGCGACAATGGAGTTACCGGGAATCAGTGGAGCGACAATGGAGTTACCGGGAATCAGTGGAGTGACAATGGAGTGACCGGGAATCAGTGGAGTGACAATGGAGTGACCGGGAATCAGTGGAGCGACAATGGAGTTACCGGGAATCAGTGGAGCGACAATGGAGTTACCGGGAATCAGTGGAGCGACAATGGAGTTACCGGGAATCAGTGGAGTGACAATGGAGTTACCGGGAATCAGTGGAGCGACAATGGAGTTACCGGGAATCAGTGGAGTGACAATGGAGTGACCGGGAATCAGTGGAGTGACAATGGAGTTACCGGGAATCAGTGGAGCGACAATGGAGTTACCGGGAATCAGTGGAGCGACAATGGAGTTACCGGGAATCAGTGGAGTGACAATGGAGTGACCGGGAATCAGTGGAGTGACAATGGAGTGACCGGGAATCAGTGGAGCGACAATGGAGTTACCGGGAATCAGTGGAGCGACAATGGAGTGACCGGGAATCAGTGGAGCGACAATGGAGTTACCGGGAATCAGTGGAGTGACAATGGAGTTACCGGGAATCAGTGGAGCGACAATGGAGTTACCGGGAATCAGTGGAGTGACAATGGAGTGACCGGGAATCAGTGGAGTGACAATGGAGTTACCGGGAATCAGTGGAGCGACAATGGAGTTACCGGGAATCAGTGGAGCGACAATGGAGTTACCGGGAATCAGTGGAGCGACAATGGAGTTACCGGGAATCAGTGGAGTGACAATGGAGTTACCGGGAATCAGTGGAGCGACAATGGAGTTACCGGGAATCAGTGGAGCGACAATGGAGTTACCGGGAATCAGTGGAGTGACAATGGAGTTACCGGGAATCAGTGGAGTGACAATGGAGTGACCGGGAATCAGTGGAGCGACAATGGAGTGACCGGGAATCAGTGGAGTGACAATGGAGTGACCGGGAATCAGTGGAGTGACAATGGAGTTACCGGGAATCAGTGGAGTGACAATGGAGTTACCGGGAATCAGTGGAGCGACAATGGAGTTACCGGGAATCAGTGGAGTGACAATGGAGTTACCGGGAATCAGTGGAGTGACAATGGAGTGACCGGGAATCAGTGGAGTGACAATGGAGTGACCGGGAATCAGTGGAGCGACAATGGAGTTACCGGGAATCAGTGGAGCGACAATGGAGTTACCGGGAATCAGTGGAGCGACAATGGAGTTACCGGGAATCAGTGGAGTGACAATGGAGTGACCGGGAATCAGTGGAGTGACAATGGAGTGACCGGGAATCAGTGGAGCGACAATGGAGTGACCGGGAATCAGTGGAGCGACAATGAAGTTACCGGGAATCAGTGGAGTGACAATGGAGTTACCGGGAATCAGTGGAGCGACAATGGAGTTACCGGGAATCAGTGGAGTGACAATGGAGTTACCGGGAATCAGTGGAGTGACAATGGAGTGACCGGGAATCAGTGGAGTGACAATGGAGTGACCGGGAATCAGTGGAGCGACAATGGAGTTACCGGGAATCAGTGGAGTGACAATGGAGTTACCGGGAATCAGTGGAGCGACAATGGAGTTACCGGGAATCAGTGGAGCGACAATGGAGTTACCGGGAATCAGTGGAGCGACAATGGAGTTACCGGGAATCAGTGGAGCGACAATGGAGCTACCGGGAATCAGTGGAGTGACAATGGAGTTACCGGGAATCAGTGGAGTGACAATGGAGTGGCCGGGAAACAGTGGGGCGACAATGGAGTTACCGATAAACAGTGGAGTGACCGGGAATCAGTGGAGTGACAGGGCTGACCATGACCCGAGCACCCGAACGATTGTTTCAATATACATTTTTTCAATTTTTTTCCGAAAATTTGAAATTTAAAAAAAAAACATCTTCACATGATTGACTGGCAAGTGGCGACAGAGTGGCCTTTCAACAAATTATGGCACTCAAGAAGAAACTAATTCCTCTTAATTAAACATTTCTCAATAAAAAGCTAAGGACAACTAGAAAAGGGAATGGAATTCATCAATACATGCAGAAAAAACGTGAAGGCCCATTCATTTTTATTGTGTTTACTAGCTCGTAAAAAGGCAGCTGAAATGACTTTGATAAGCTTTGAAGCCCCAAGCTTGCAGGCGTAAACACAAACTTGCTAATTGGTTCAGCAATAATGTACATTAGCCAGTCCACTGAAATGTACATGGCGGTTTTAGGAGGAATTCCGAGAAAGGCAATAAAATTTGGGGCGGGCGGGGGCAGGGGGGGGGTAAGTGTGGAAAGTCTGGAAAGGCGCGGTTGGAGGATTTAACTGGGTGTTTAGAGCCAACAAAATAAGTCTTGGCTTTAAAATAGCTCGTACATTATGATGTTGTAATAGCACGTGACACTCAGTACTTTTTAGAAACAGTCTCGATGAAACCGGGGCGTCGCCAACGGGGGGGACGGAGGGACATGTCCTCTCCAGTAAAAGATCTGGGGGGGGAGAGACATACCAATGCTTTGTCCCCCCACCCCCACCTTGTGGCCCGTTGTGAAAATCAATAATTTTTGCTGCATGGTGATAAAATAGCGACTGCAGCGCTAAAATGGTGCCTGCAGCGCTAAAATGAGTGCCTGCGGCGCTGAAATGAGTGCCTGCAGCGCTGAAATGAGTGCCCGCAGCGCTGAAATGAGTGCCTGTGGCGCTAAAATGAGTGCCTGCGGCGCTAAAATGAGTGCCTGCGGCGCTAAAATGAGTGCCCGCGGCGCTGAAATGAGTGCCTGCAGCGCTAAAATGAGTGCCTGCGGCGCTAAAATGAGTGCCTGCGGCGCTGAAATGTGTGCCTGTGGCGCTAAAATGAGTGCCTGTGGCGCTAAAATGAGTGCCTGTGGCGCTAAAATGAGTGCCTGTGGCGCTAAAATGAGTGCCTGTGGCGCTAAAATGAGTGCCTGCGGCGCTAAAATGAGTGCCTGCGGCGCCAAAATGAGTGCCTGCGGCGCTAAAATGAGTGCCTGCGGCGCTAAAATGAGTGCCTGCGGCGCCAAAATGAGTGCCTGTGGCGCTAAAATGAGTGCCTGTGGCGCTAAAATGAGTGCCTGCGGCGCTGAAATGTGTGCCTGTGGCGCTAAAATGAGTGCCTGTGGCGCTAAAATGAGTGCCTGCGGGGCTAAAATGAGTGCCTGCGGCGCTAAAATGAGTGCCTGTAGCGCTAAAATGAGTGCCTGTAGCGCTAAAATGAGTGCCTGTAGCGCTAAAATGAGTGCCTGCGGCGCTGAAATGTGTGCCTGTGGCGCTAAAATGAGTGCCTGTGGCGCTAAAATGAGTGCCTGCGGCGCTGAAATGAGTGCCTGCGGCGCTGAAATGAGTGCCTGCGGCGCTGAAATGAGTGCCTGCGGTGCTGAAATGAGTGCCTGCGGCGCTAAAATGAGTGCCTGTGGCGCTAAAATGAGTGCCTGCAGCGCTAAAATGAGTGCCTGCAGCGCTAAAATGAGTGCCTGCGGCGCTGAAATGAGTGCCCGCGGCGCTGAAATGAGTGCCTGCGGCGCTGAAACGAGTGCCTGCGGCGCTAAAATGAGTGCCTGCGGCGCTAAAATGAGTGCCTGCAGTGCTAAAATGAGTGCCTGCAGTGCTAAAATGAGTGCTGACAACACCAATTCTGAAAAAATGTACATGTAGGAATTTCGTCATGTACATGTACATCTAGAATTCTTGGCTTTGTCCCCCACCATAAAATCCGTGGCGACGCCCCTGCGATGAAATATGTCGTAATTGAATTCTAAACGGTAATGCGAGTAATTGTCAAAATCCAAGTGTCTGTCGAGACTTGAACAGCATGAGAAGAAAATTTGAAATTATTTTTTCTTAATTTATTTTTAAATAAAAAATTGTGTACAAACAAAGTTTTTAAACTTCAATTAGTTTATAAAACAAAATTTTTGTTTATACGAGTATTATATTTCGCCGTGAGATTTTACTACAATTTAAATTTAAATTAAACAAAAAAGAGCAGATGAATTAAAAAAATAAAATATTGTGATTGACGTTTTGAAATACTTGACGAGTAATATAAGCTACAGGTGAGTCACCACGTATGGGTAGTGCAGAAAAAATAGTCCAAATCCCAGAGTTTTGAACACAACAGCTTCTTTGGTATCCGGAGTCAGTCATCCTTTCCTCGATCCCAAATTCCCGAAATAATAATATTACTAAAATCCCCGAACAACTTCCGAAATCCCTAACATCCCCAACATCCCAACATCTTAAAATACCCAAAATAAAAGAACCCGTAAAATCCCGAAATTTCCAAAATCCCAAAATCCAAAAAATCCCAAAATCCCAAAATCCAAAAAATCCCAAAATCCCCAACATCTAAAATCCCGGAAGTCCCTAAAATCTCAACATCCCTAAAATCCATCGAATCCTAAAACACCGAAAATCCACATAGCCCTTAAAATCCCTGAGATCCCCAAAATCGAGAAATCCTCAAAATCCCTAAAATCTCGAAATTACCGGAATCCAAAAATCCCAAAAATCCTAAAATCCAAAAATCCAAAAATCCCGGAAATCCCCAAATCTCAAAAATCCCCAAACTCCCCGAAATTCCCGAAATCAAAAAAATTCCCAAAATCATAAAATTTCAAGATCCTAAAATTTCTAATCCTAATGTCTCTAAGCCTCTCAATCTCAATCTCAATCTCAATCTCCCCTATACCAAGACTCTATTATCCCAATCCCGAGAATCCCAAAATCGCACAAAAATCCCCAATATAAGTCCGGAGATTCAGCGAAGTCGCGGCTTGAGCGGTGGCGCCTGGGCGCCTGCCGACCTGAGTCCGCGCGAGTCCTGACTGCGCCGATTCAAATTGGCGCGATAGTCGCCCAGCGGGTCTGTGTACACGCGGCGCACGCTGGCGCCCATGGCGCGCAGCACGGGCGCCGACTGGTGCGCCTGCTCCCATTTCCACTTGCGGTCCTTCTCAACGCACAGCGGGCACGAAGGAGACTTGGCGGCGTTGTCGGTAGGTTGCTTGACAACCGTTGCCATGAGAACCGGGTGGCCGGCGCGCCTTGCGGCCTGAGGAGAGCAAAGTTTCGATAATAAGTCTAGCTGACAAAATGAGTGTCCGGATGGCGCCAAAATGAGTGTCCGGATGGCGCCACAATGAGTGTCCGGATAGCGCCACAATGAGTGTCCAGATGGCGCCACAATGAGTGTCCGGATGGCGCCACAATGAGTGTCCGGATGGCGGCACAATGAGTGTCCGGATAGCGACACAATGAGTGTCTGGATGGCGCCACAATGAGTGTCCGGATGGCGGCACAATTAGTGTCCGGATAGCGACACAATGAGTGTCCGGATGGCGCCACAATGAGTGTCCGGATAGCGGCAAAATGAGCATCCGGATAGCACCACAATGAGTGTCCGGATGGCGCCACAATGAGTGTCCGGATGGCGGCACAATGAGTGTCCGGATGGCACCTCAACGAGTGTCCGGATGGCAGCACAACGAGTGTCCGGATGGCGCCACAACGAGTGTCTGGATTCCGGATGGCGCCAAAATGAGTGTCCGGTTTTGATTCCCCTCAAATTCGGCAGCCATTCTCTGCTAGCCCATTCCCTCACCCGTCACTCACCTGGGCACAGTTCTCGGCCATCAGGTTCGCCAGCTCGGAGTCGCCGCCGTGACGCAACCAACAGGCGAAGCACTCGGCTTGACCGGACAAATTCGTCCAGTGGCCTGGCGTGTTGCCCTCAGCTGGGGTAATAGGGGTATTTTTGGTAGATAACTGGTAAAGGGCAATTAGGGTTAGATAAAGCCAGGCCTGGGTCTCACCGTCCTGAGCGTTGGGATCTGCGCCCTGCTCAAGTAGCCAGTGCAGGCATTGCAAGTTCCCGAACTGAGCGGCCTGCGAGGAGGGAGACGGAGAGAGAAAGGCGAATAAATCTATGAAATTCTTTCTTTCTGTTCTTTTATGCTATGAAATAGCTAGCGTTAAGAAATAGAAATAGGAAAAATGGAAGGGAAGAGAGGGGAAGAGAGGGGAAGAGAGAAGGAAGAGAGGGGAGGACAGGGGAAGAGAGGGGAAGAGAGGGAAAGAGAGGGGAGGAGAGGGGAAGAGAGGGGAGGAGAGGGAAAGAGAGGGGAAGAGAGGGGAAGAGAGGGGAAGTGAGGGGAAGAGAGGGGAAGAGAGGGAAAGAGAGGGGAGGAGAGGGGAAGAGAGGGGAGGAGAGGGAAAGAGAGGGGAGGAGAGGGGAAGAGAGGGGAGGACAGGGGAAGAGAGGGGAAGAGAGGGGAAGAGAGGGGAAGTGAGGGGAAGAGAGGGGAAGAGAGGGAAAGAGAGGGGAGGAGAGGGGAAGAGAGGGGAGGAGAGGGGAAGAGAGGGGAAGAGAGGGGAAGAGAGGGGAGGAGAGGGGAAGAGAGGGGAAGAGAGGGGAAGTGAGGGGAAGAGAGAAGGAAGAGAGGGGAGGACAGGGGAAGAGAGGGGAAGAGAGGGAAAGAGAGGGGAGGAGAGGGGAAGAGAAGGGAGGAGAGGGGAAGAGAGGGGAAGAGAGGGGAAGAGAGGGGAAGAGAGGGGAAGAGAGGGGAAGTGAGGGGAAGAGAGAAGGAAGAGAGGGGAGGACAGGGGAAGAGAGGGGAAGAGAGGGGAAGAGAGGGGAAGAGAGGGGAAGAGAGGGGAAGAGAGGGGAAGAGAGGGGAAGAGAGGGGAAGTGAGGGGAAGAGAGGGGAAGAGAGGGGAAGAGAGGGGAAGAGAGGGGAAGAGAGGGGAAGAGAGGGGAAGAGAGGGGAAGAGAGGGAAAGAGAGGGGAAGAGAGGGGAAGTGAGGGGAAGTGAGGGGAAGTGAGGGGAAGTGAGGGGAAGTGAGGGGAAGAGAGGGGAAGAGAGGGAAAGAGAGGGGAGGAGAGGGGAAGAGAGGGGAAGAGAGGGGAAGAGAGGGGAGGGGAGGGAAAGAGAGGGGAGGAGAGGGGAAGAGAGGGGAAGAGAGGGAAAGAGAGGGGAAGAGAGGGGAAGAGAGGGGAAGAGAGGGGAAGAGAGGGGAGGGGAGGGAAAGAGAGGGCACGTTGAGGGGCACCAGCGTTCTCACAAAGTGCAGCGGCAGTTTTCCAGCCCTGCCAGGCAGGTCCAGAGCCACCCCCCGGTCAGCCAACAGCCGCAGGCAGTTGAGGCGGTCGTGCCGAGCCGCCAGGTGCGCTGGCTGATTGCCCTGCCGGTCGGGCAGGTCCACTGGCGCCTTCAGCTCCGAGGCCAGGGTGTGCAGGGCGCGAGTTGCGCCGCTCGCGGCAGCCCAGTGCGCGGGGGTCAGGCCCTGTGGGGGGAGGTCAGCAGATTCTGACAGTGTCAGTGTCAAGAGCTTAACGGGCTTCTAAGGTCTCTGCAACAGCGATTGTGATCGCTTTTAGCAATAACTGCTTCTGTGCCTGCTCTCTTGTCCCTGCTGCGTTTCTCTCTCTGTTTTCACTACCTCTATGCTCTCCCTTTCCCCTGTCTCCCTCTCCCCTGCCTCCCTCTCCCCTGTCTCCCTCTCCCCTGTCTCCCTCTCCCCTGCCTTCCTCTCCCCTGTCTCCCTCTCCCCTGCCTCCCTCTCCCCTGTCTCCCTCTCCCCTGCCTTCCTCTCCCCTGTCTCCCTTTCCCCTGTCTCCCTCTCCCCTGCCTCCCTCTCCCCTGTCTCCCTCTCCCCTGTCTCCCTTTCCCCTGTCTCCCTCTCCCCTGTCTCCCTCTCCCCTGCCTTCCTCTTCTCCCTGTCTCCCTCTCCCCTGCCTCCCTCTCCCCTGCCTCCCTCTCCCCTGTCTCCCTTTCCCTTGTCTCCCTCTCCCCTGCCTCCCTCTCCCCTGCCTCCCTCTCCCCTGTCTCCCTCTCCCCTGTCTCCCTCTCCCCTGTCTCCCTCTCCCTTGTCTCCCTCTCCCCTATCTCCCTCTACCCCTGTCTCCCTCTCCCCTGCCTCCCTCTCCCCTGTCTCCCTCTCCCCTGTCTCCCTCTCCCCTGTCTCCCTCTCCCCTGTCTCCCTCTCCCCTGTCTCCCTCTCCCCTGCCTTCTTCTTCTCCCTGTCTCCCTCTCCCCTGCCTCCCTCTCCCCTGTCTCCCTCTCCCCTGTCTCCCTCTATCCCTATCTCCCTCTATCCCTATCTCCCTCTTCCCTGTCTCCCTCTCCCCTGTCTCCCTCTCCACCTGTCTCTCCCTTCCCATGTTTCCCTCCCCCCTGTCACTCTCTCTCTGTCTCCCTCTCTCCCTCCCCTCTCTCCCTCTCCCCCTGTCTCCCCTATCCTACTCCTTCTCTCCCTCAGCCTCTCAGTCCCTCTCACCTTAATCTTCTACAACAATTAAATCAGCTTTTCTAATCCGCTCTCTTTCGCAAATTCTCCCCCACCTTTCCATCCCGAGCAGACATAAGCGCGTTGCCAGCCGCAGGTCCGCAGCGCTTCCTCAGACGTTTGAGCAGCTCCGGGTGGTCCCTGCCAGCAGCCAGGTGCGCCGGGGTGACTCCGCCAGAGTCTGGCAGATTCAGCGACGCTCCCGCCGCTGCCAGGAGGTTCAGACAGGCCAGTTCGCCCTGTTCGCAGGCAGCGTGGACAGCAGATCTGCCGCGATTGTCAACAGCATTGATGCCACCATCCGCCTGCGGCTGCTGCTGCTTCTCAATCCAGGGCAGCAGCTCGCGAACCACGGGCTCGAAACCGGCAGAGACCGCCTCGTGCAATGGCCGGCGTCCGGAGTTTGGCGCGGCGAGATTCGGTGGCACCCCGTGCTTGGAGGAGGCGGAACGGGCGGAGGCCGTAGGGCGTGGGGATAATGTAGTGCTGGGGAGTTTTCCCGACGGGATCTGTCGAAGAATCCCAGCTATTGATCCCACGAGAATCCTAATTATTGGTCCCGGAATCCCAATTATTGATACCATAATTTCAATTATTGATACCATAATTTCAATTATTGATACCATGTAACCATAATTTCAATTATTGATACCATAATTTCAATTATTGATCCCAGAATCCCAATTATTGATCCCGTAATCCCAATTATTTATCACAGAATCCAAATTATTGATCCCAGAATCCCAATTATTGGCCCCTCGATAATCCTAATTATTGGTCCCAGAATCCCATTATTGATCATACGAAAAGAAGAATTTTTGATCTAATAATCCCGATTATTGATCCCAGAATCCCAATTTTAGATCTCAGAATCCCAATGACGGATTCCATAATTCCAATTATTGATCCCAGAATCCCAAATATTAATCACATAATCCTAATTGTTGATCTTAGAATCTCAATTATTGATCCCACGAGAATCTCAATTACTGATCCCAGAATTAAAATTATTGATCCCTCGATAATCCCAATTATCGGTCCCAGAATCCCATTATTGATCATACGAAAACAAGAATTATTGATCCAATAATCTCAATTATTTATTCCAAGATCCCAATCATTTTTCCCAGAATCTCAATTATTGATCCCACGAGAATCCCAATTACTGATCCCATAATTCCAATTATTGATCCTAGAATCCCAATTTTTTATCCCAGAGTCCTAATTAATGATCCCAGAATCATAATTATCAATCACTGAAAATCAATTATTGATCCCAGAGTGCCAATTTTTGAACCCGGAATTCCGATTATTGTTTCCACGAGAATCCCAATACCATCCAACAAATCCTTTATCAGATCCCACATGCATCTGCCTGCAGCCTCACCTGCAGCAGCTCCCTCACAACCTCCAGGTGTCCAAAACCGCAGGCCACATGCAAAAGCCGGTCCCGCTCCACCAGCAGCCGCACCTGCGTGTGGTTGCTAAGGAACTGATCGCGCACGCGACCCGCATCGCCGGAGCGAACAGCTTCAGTGAGATCTGCAGCCTGGAATTTTTGAGTCGTCAAAATTTTAAAGTGTTTTGAATTTTGAGAATTAAAAAAAATTGGCCGGGGTTGAATATGATATTGAATGTTCCATGGGCGATTTAAGGAAAGAAGATTTAAGGTAGATGACCGTAGAGATCTCAGAGAGATTTCCGTAGAGATCTCAGAGAGATTTTCATATAGATCTCAGAGAGATTTTCATAGATCTCAGAAGATTTCCATATAGATCTCAGAGAGATTTTCGGATAGATCTCAGACGTTTTCACAGAGATCTCAGGGAGATTTCCCTAGAGATCTCAGAGAGATTTTCCTAGAGATCTCAGAGAGATTTTCGTAGAGATCTCAGAGAGATTTCCGTAGAGATCTCAGAGAGATTTTCATATAGATCTCAGAGAGATTTTCATATGGATCTAAGAGAGATTTCCATATAGATGTCAGTGAGATTTTATATAGATCTCATTGAGATTACCATATAGATCTCAGTGAGATTTCCATATAAATGTCTTAGAGATTTCCATGTAGATCTCTGAGTAAGTTTAAATTGATTTTAGAAAGATTTATGAGATATTTGGCAAGTGGGTGGATTTCACAGCACAAGTTGATATCATTACGCATCCAGTTAATGACAACTTATTCCCCAGACCTATAAGGTACTCAAAAAAGAAAAATTGCAATCTCTCTATGGCATCCGCGGCGGCAGGAGCCACAAGTTTAGTCTATGGTACAACCCGCCACAAGAGCGGCAGTCGAGAATTGAATGGATTAAAAGACATGCAGGACTCTGCCTAGTAGGCAAGGATCAGAGTTCGCGCTCTGCAGTTCCAGGATAAGACACGATCAGGAATTTAAAGTCCCGCGGCCATGACCCTAGCCTGGGTGACATCGCAGAGCGTTTACGACTACAAGTACAGCAGCAACCGGGTGGAGGTGCTGCTGTACAGCGCCCAGACCTGCCAGATCTGTCAGGGCAAACTGGTGCCAATCTTTCAGGAGCTCAGCGGCTGGAGTTCAGCAAATTGGCAGGCCAGCGGTCTCCAGTCCAGTGTCCCCATGCGCTTGTCAGCGCTGGACACATCCAACAATCCGCGGCCCAATATTGCGGAGGCGCAGGACATCAGCAATGTACCCTATGTGCAGATGTGGGCGCCAACCAGGCTAAAGTACGCGCCGCTCTCTCTAGCGATGAACTTCCAGGATGCAGGGTACAACGAGATCCGGGCTAGGCTGATCGAATGGATCGTCACTAACGTTAACAACATCTGACTTTGATTGGCTCTTTTAAACAATTTCATTTACTGACTGCTTTAATAAATGTCAATTGTCTTTTAATTGCATTTTGGTCATTTGATTTTCAAATGGAATGAAAAAATGTTTTGATTTACGAGTCACATCACTCAGTTGTTTGAAATTTGCTTATTTCGATAAAATTTTCATGGAAGTTCACTTTCAGCTAGTTGGAAAAAATATTTCCGGAATTTTTAACCAATTTAAAAGTAAGATAGAGGATATTAGAATACCAGCTATAGCTTATAGCATCTTAAGCACCTTTATTACCTTAGTTTAGAAATTAAAAAATTCTTAAAAAATGGTGCACAGTTTAAGTTTGATCATTAATTATAAATATGATTTTTGATGATTAACAAGATAAATGGTTAAATTCAAAACATTGCAAATAATTCCCAACTAGCTAGTCTAGAAGTATGGTCAAAGTGTTAAAAAATTCCAAAAATCATAAAAACTAACAGCATGCGAATCCAGAACAATTTCTATCCATCGGCTACGGCTAGTATCATATAAGCATCCTTAAATTATTCTAGTGGTTTTATTTATTACATTAATATCATTACTGTTATTACACAATTTTAGAAAATACAGTCACGACTCACGCTTGAAATCACAAACCCATAATAATATCACACTACAAGTACAATATAATTTAGCTAGTATTATTTTTAGTGTAAGACTACTAGTTTTATTTATTTTTTATCAAAATTTTTGAAAATTTATCTATTTTCACATATTATTTGAATACTTTCTTCAATATTAAAGTTTTTACGACAGTAAGAAAACTATTTTATACTGATGTACAGGCGTAAAGCCAGTGCAGGTTGGCTGAAATAAAAAAAGAAAAATAAATGTTATTATACAGTGAGTATAGCTGAGGAAAACTACAAGCCTATCGTATGAATAATATATTCTGTGAATTTACAAAGCTTGGGTTAAGACTAACATTATTGTGGAAACTGGGAGACAGGGAGTCAAGGTTTTCGTAAAATCTGAGTAAACTATCGTGTCGAAGTTGTCAGGCGAAACAACTTGTTTACTTTTGTGCTGTTCGTATTTTAATTTTTTATGCATTACAAAAACATTTTTTTAAATTCTGCAGTTTAATTGGTAAATTAAACTCTGATTTTCCTAATTTTTGTCTGAACTTTCTTAAAACTAGTACGATTTCCGGAACTGTTTGTTGAAGGAGCAAAGGGTACAAGCTGGAGCGATAGGGCACTGTTGCTGTAAACTTCACAAATGTGAAACTTCACAACTGCGAAACTTCAAAACCGCTAAAAAGACTGCCGTATATGAAAGTAAGTGCAAAAAATTTAACGATTGTGAAATTTCGCGTTTGTGAAACCCACCCAAAGGAGACAGCCAAGAGATCCAGAAAATTAACTGATTGGTCTTGCCCTTTGTAATTTTCATTTCTTTAGGATATAAATAAATTAATAGTTCTGTGTACAGTACGTAATTTCGCAATACATGTATTTTTGAATCAGTTGAAAATTCGAACATTTTCAGACGAATTGTCACTTCCAACACAGAATCGAATATGACCTGGTTGTCCCAATTTCACAAACTGACAAAGGTATACAGCAGGATTTAGGGTGGCCCTTATAGATGACAAAATGTATGTGCAATGTGCATATGTGCTCCCATCAAATAGCCCCCCCACCACTTCGATGTACTTGATTGGTCTTCAATAAATGAGATAGATATAACATGTAAGCTAAAGTCAATTCCTATCCATTATATCACTTTGTCTATCTGCCTAGCTGAAACGCCTCAGAGCTTGGACGATATGTATGCAAATAATGAAGTTTTAAATGTTGCAATGGTCACAATTATTTAATGCGAATATTATTTTAGTAAACGACAAAAAACAAATTTTTACTAATAAAATATTACTCAGTGGGTATATTTAATTGTTTGAGCAGTTTTTGGTACATGTACTTATATTTTTTTGCTTTTTTAAATATTCGACGATATTCGACGCGTGTATTATTACTGTCAGCAGTAAAGTACATATTATAATACAATTGTATTTCGATGCAAAACAATAGTACAGTACAATTGGTAAAAAATGAACAAAAATATTATAACACGTACACTCCTAGTAACAACAGGGAAAACCAATTACCAATAAAAACAACTTAACAAAAGACTTAACAAATGTATGATTGCTGATGTAAGATGATGATGTAAGCTATGTAAGGCTATACAAGTTTACAAGTTATGATGCAGTTTTGCGAATTTATGGGACGTTTAGGAGACTTTATTAATTAAAGGAGCGACTAAGAAACTTTATGATGGACTACAGAAAATTTGAAGCGCAAAGCGCAACAAATTATAACAAAATAGAATCGTTCAAAACAGAAAACTAAGATCAATCAATTACATAAAATTAAAATTCAGCAAACTTTAGACAGTTTTTTTTCGCCGCAAACTCGACAGTCCCTACTTAGAAAACAGTAGCTAATCGTAGGAAAAGTAATTAAATACAACACGTGTTTCGATTTAAAAAAATAATAAACAGGTCGAAAATAAATCGAGATGACATAAAAAAAGCAGAATTAAATGTTACACGTGCGCAGAGATGAGAAAATGATAATTAGAATGAACCAACTGAGAAAAAATAGTTCGACGCACAAATACTTATAGTAGCATATATAACAAATTAGTAAATAATTTGTTTGTAGAATAGTTTGTAGAATCTGCTGCCAAATGAGTTCATGCTTATTGGGATGTCAATCATATAGCAAACAGGCCTGATCGCTTTGAATAATAAAAAGCGTAAAAAAGTTTGTTATAATCGAAATCGAATTGAATTTCGAAATTGAATTGAATTGAATTTCCAGTACCTCACATTTCAGTAGTATGGTGCGGATATGAAGTTTAGAAAAATAAGAAATCACTAGATACTGGAATAGCTATTAATAAGAGCTGACAGCTCCTAAGACTCCTAAAACTCTTAGTTTGATGTCGGGAAGGAGTTTAGCAATAATGGTTTAAATATCCCCTATTCCTATAATAGGATAAATATCCCCAATTCAAATATTTAGGATAAATATCCCAAATTAGTCTCAAGCCCGCATTGACAGCCGCTAAGATCACTCCGCCTGCGAATTCCCAACTTCGCCGTCCCCCGAATCAGCTTCATCCGCAGCTTCCGGCTCGGCCAGCGAGTTGCCAGCCGTCCGCATCTCTTCAAGCCGGTTTAAAATCTCCCGAAATCCGGGCCGGAGCTTCGGATCCCAGCTCCAGCACTGGCGCATCAGCTGGTACATCGGCTCGCCGGCGAATTTGGGACGCGAGTTGACCTTGCCGGACTCCAGGTGGCCCAGGATGTCGCCGGGTGAAACGCCCGGGTACGGCAGCTCGCCAAAGCTGTAGATCTCGAATAGCAAAATTCCGTAGGCCCAGCTGAAGTAAGTTTAGTAGCGTTTTTAATTTTTCAAAGAATTTAAGATCATTTCTATAATTCAGATCCCTATTTCTGGGATCAAGATCCCCATTTCTGAGATCAAGATCCCATTTCTGGGATCAAGATCCCAATTTCTGAGATCAAAATCCCATTTCTGAGATCAAAATCCCATTTCTGGAATCAAGATCCCATTTCTGGAATCAAGATCCCATTTCTGGAATCAAGATCCCCATTTCTGGGATCAATATTCCCATTTGTGGGATCAAGATCCCCATTTCTGGGATCAAGATCCCCATTTCTGGGATCAAGATCCCCATTTCTGGGATCAAGATCCCCATTTCTGGGATCAAGATCCCCATTTCTGGGATCAAGATCCCCATTTCTGGGATCAAGATCCCCATTTCTGGAATTAAGATCCCCATTTCTGGAATCAAAATCCCATTTCTGAGATCAAGATCCCCATTTCTGGGATCAAGATCCCCATTTCTGGAATCAAGATTCTCATTTCTAGGATCAAGATCCCCATTTCTGGGATCAAGATCCCCATTTCTGGAATCAAGATCCCCATTTCTGGAATCAAAATCCCATTTCTGAGATCAAGATCCCCATTTCTGGGATCAAGATCCCCATTTCTGGAATTAAGATTCCCATTTCTGAGATCAAGATCCCCATTTCTGAGATTAAGATTTCTATTTCTGGGATCAAGATCCCCATTTCTGGAATTAAGATTCCCATTTCTGAGATCAAGATCCCCATTTCTGGAATCAAGATCCCCATTTCTGGAATCAAAATCCCATTTCTGAGATCAAGATCCCCATTTCTGGGATGAAGATCCCCATTTCTGGAATCAAGATTCTCATTTCTGGAATCAAGATCCCCATTTCTGGGATCAAGATCCCCATTCGGGAATAAGGAGTCAAGAGAGATTCTTAAAGTACCCAGCGTCATTTAAATCGATCCACATCCAGGGCAGCCTCCCTTAAAGTTCAGTTCGCTTCCAGCAATGCCATTAATAAGAGGCAAAGAGGATGCTGGTGGGTTTAGACTGAAGATTGCAAGCTTTCGAGGAACCAAGTTATAATTCAAGAGATGGGGGACCCCAGCGAAGGAAGTCACGTGATGACTGACCCCACAGGCCACTTTGGGGTTGAAAGTCGCTCCCTTTACCCTGTCTCTTTTAGTCATGAATCACACACTGGTGGGTAAGACTTGGAATTCTATGCGGCACCAGGGACTTTGCTGGATCTGGATTGGAAAGACTGGCATGTTTTAGTGACAATCGGATTGTTAAGATTGTGAATTGGGAAGATTGTGAATATTGGTGATTGTAAAGATTGTGAATACTGGGATTGTGAAGATTTTGAATACTGGGGATTGTGAATATTCGGGATTGTGAATGTTAGGGATTGTGGAGTTTGTGAAGATCGTGAAGATTCTGAACATTGGAAATTTTGAAAATTGTGAACAGTAGGGATTGTGAAAATTGTGAATTTTGGAGATTGTGAATATTGGGAATTGTGAAGACTGAGAGCATTGGGGATTGTAAAGATTGTGAATATTGGAGATCATGAAGATTGTGAATATAGGAGATCGTGAAGATTGTGAATATTAGAGATCGTGAAGATTGTGAATATTGGAGATCGTGAAAATTGTGAATATTAGAGATCGTGAAGATTGTGAATATTAGAGATCGTGAAGATTGTGAATATTGGTGATTGTGAAGACTGAGAGCATTGGGAATTGTAATGATTGTGAATATAGGAGATCGTGAAGATTGTGAATATAGGAGATCGTGAAGATTGTGAATATTGGTGATTGTGAAGATTGTGAATATTAGAGATCGTGAAGATTGTGAATATTGGTGATTGTAAAGATTGTGAATATTGGAGATCGTGAAGATTGTGAATATAGGAGATCGTGAAGATTGTGAGTATTGGTGATTGTGAAGATTGTGAATATTGGAGATTGTGAAGATTGTGAACATTAGAGATCGTGAAGATTGTGAATATTGGAGATCGTGAAGATTGTGAATATAGGAGATTGTGAAGATTGTGAACATTAGAGATCGTGAAGATTGTGAATATTGGAGATTGTGAAGATTGTGAATATTGGAGATTGTGAAGATTGTGAACATTAGAGATCGTGAAGATTGTGAATATTAGAGATCGTGAAGATTGTGAATATTGGAGATCGTGAAGATTGTGAATATTGGAGATCGTGAAGATTGTGAATATTAGAGATCGTGAAGATTGTGAATATTGGAGATCGTGAAGATTGTGAATATTGGTGATTGTGAAGATTGTGAATGTTAGGGTTGTGAATGAATAGTGAATATTGGGAATTGTGAAAATACCTCTCTCTGTCACATATTTTGATTCCAGGGTGGATTTTAATAATTCAAGTGTTTTAACTTCCAGTCCAAATTCGCACACTTAGAGGTCCATGGACAAAACGTTTCGGTTTCAGTCTTCAACGGAAGGATTGGAGTTCCCTTGACTACTTGGATAGATGGGCATTTAGCCTGCATCCTATTCGGTAAATGCTAGGACAACCTAAAGAGGATTTCCATCTCCCAGCACCAGCGGCACCATCATAAAGTTGCCAACCTCACCAACGCTGACGTGTAACTACTAGATTTTACAATTTGAAATGCAATTATAAGTATATGCAAGCTGTATTCGAAACTTTACAACCTTTTATAACCAGTTTACAATATCGACATTGATTTCACATGACAGTAACAATAATTTGGCAATTATCGCACTGGCGAACTGGGTTACTCACACGTCCGATTCTGTGGAGAACACTCGAGAACGCAGGCACTCGGGAGCCAGCCACTTCACCGGCAGCTTGCCCTGCAAGGTGAAATTTGATGATTGACAGGTTGATGGCTGCTTCTCACATCAGTTTGTCACCAACTGGCCTCTCTCCCCTCCTGTTAACCCTCTCTCTCCCCTCCTGTTAACCCTCTCTCTCCCCTCCTGTTAACCCTCTCTCTCCCCTCCTGTTAACCCTCTCTCTCCCCTCCTGTTAACCCTCTCTCTCCCCTCCTGTTAACCCTCTCTCTCCCCTCCTGTTAACCCTCTCTCTCCCCTCCTGTTAACCCTCTCTCCCCTCCTGTTAACCCTCTCTCTCCCCTCCTGTTAACCCTCTCTCCCCTTCCTGTTAACCCTCTCTCTCCCCTCCTGTTAACCCTCTCTCTCCCCTCCTGTTAACCCTCTCTCTCCCCTCCTGTACACCCTCTCTCCCCCCTCCTGTTAACCCCTTTCCCCCCTCCTGTTAACCCTCTCTCTCCCCTCCTGTACACCCTCTCTCTCCCCTCCTGTACACCCTCTCTCTCCCCTCCTGTTAACCCTCTCTCTCTCCCCTCCTGTTTACCCTCTCTCTCTCCCCTCCTGTTTACCCTCTCTCTCTCCCCTCCTGTTAACCCTCTCTCCCCTCCTGTTAACATTCTCTCCCCTCCTGTTAACCATCTCTCCCCTCTTCTGTTACCCTCTCTCTTCCCTCTCCTGCTACCCTCTCTCCCATCTTCTATTTACCCCCTCTCTACCCTCTCCTGTTACCCTCTCCCCTCCTATCTACCCTCTCTTCCATATCCATCTCCCCACATCCCCCAATACTAGTTAGAATTGGCTTACTAAAAGCAGAAATTTTTTAACTTAGTTCAAGAAAAAAAAGGGCTGTACAGTACTTCCTACATGCCTTACTAGACCCCCATTCCCTATCAGACTGACCTTGATTCACCTCTATGTCCCCAGCAGGGGAGTCGCTTATACCAGACAAAGAGGAGAGGCACAGAAGCGATTTAATAAAACAAAGACAAAGTCAAGGCCTCGCTTAGGGCACGCAACAAACCCAGAACTAAAGAATTATGATGGTGAGGCTTGTCCTGGTGCAGGCACCGGGGGTATTACTCTATATCAGGGGACCCTGGGGATGGCGGGAGAGCCCCGAAATCGCGGACGCAACAAAGAGCTCCCCAAGGGTTGAATAAGAAGCTGAATTACGATTGCAATTACAATGCAAAGATAGGCATCACATATTCTGCACTCGATTCACACTGGTTGCTGGATTGGAGAGAAGGTCATGAAACGCGTGATATTTAACTGCTGCAGTGGTCAAGTGATCTGTATATGCCTAGCTTGTGTCTACCTGTCCCATGTCTACCTGTCCCGTGTCTACCTGTCCTGTGTCTACCCGTCCTGTGTCTACCCGTCTCGTGTCTACTGTCCCGTGTCTACTGTCCCGTGTCTACCTGTCTCTTGTCTACCTGTCCTGTGTCTACCTGTCCCGTGTCTACCTGTCTCATGTCTACCCGTCCTGTGTCTACCTGTCCCGTGTCTACCTGTCCCGCGTCTACCTGTTCTGTGTCTACCCGTCCTGTGTCTACCTGTCCCGTGTCTACCTGTCCTGTGTCTACCTGTCTCGTGTCTACTGTCCCGTGTCTACCTGTCTCCCGTGTCTACCCGTCCCGTGTCTACCTTTGTCTACCTGTCTCTTGTCTACCTGTCTCGTGTCTACCTGTTCTGTGTCTACCCGTCCCGTGTCTACCTGTCTCTTGTCTACCTGTCCCTTGTCTACCTGTCTCTTGTCTACCTGTCTCCCGTGTCTACCTGTCTCCCGTGTCTACCTGTCTCTTGTCTACCTGTCTCCCGTATCTACCTGTCTCGTATCTACCTGTCTCTTATCTACCAGTCTCTTCCTTGTCTACCTGTCTACCTGTGTGTACCTGTCTGGTGTCTACTTGTCTCGCATTTATCTGTCTCGTGTCTAATTGTCCATTGTCTACCCCAATCTCTCTGTCTACCCCAATTTTCTACCTGTTTGTCATGTGTCAACCTATCTGTTTCTACTCAGCCATCTTTTACAATCCACTCGGCCCCGCTCACCTCATTGATGACCCGGTAGTAGTCCTTGTCTTGTACGTTGCGCGTCAGTCCAAAGTCGGCCACCTTAGCAACCAGACTGCCATCGTTATTGTCGCCATTGGCAACCAGGATGTTGCGAGCGGCCACGTCTCTGTGGACAATCTGGGGGATTGAGGCGGAGAGATGCGGTCTGACACACAGACAGGCAGACAGACAGACAGACAGATAGACACAGACAGACAGGCAGACAGACAGACAGATAGACACAGACAGGCAGACAGACGGACAGACAGACAGAGACAGACAGACAGACAGACAGACAGACAGACAGACAGACAGACAGAGACAGACAGACAGACAGACAGACAGGCAGACAGACAGACAGACAGACAGACAGACAGACAGACAGTCAGACAGACAGACAGACAGACAGGCAGACAGACAGACAGACAGACAGACAGACAGACAGACAGGCAGACAGACAGACAGACAGACAGACAGACAGACAGACAGACAGACAGACAGACAGACAGACAGGCAGACAGACAGACAGACAGACAGACAGACAGACAGACAGACAGTCAGACAGACAGACAGACAGACAGGCAGACAGACAGACAGACAGACAGACAGACAGACAGACAGACAGACAGACAGACAGACAGACAGACAGACAGACAGACAGACAGACAGACAGACGGGCCCTTTCACCATCTATCAACCATCAAGAGTCAGCAACACACAGCAATGCCACCCACCCAAGAGATGCGCAGAAGCAGAACTAAGAAAAACAGTGCATAAATACAAGCAATAAAAATTATAGGTCCTACTACGCAGCATGCAGCAGACGCGCATTGTTTTACAATGACAAAATACAATGTAGAGATCCATTTCAACTTGTTGCCACTCTCTTCAGGAGACCCACAGTCAGCCACTCAGTCACCCAAAAGCAGATGACAGGCAGACAGACAGGCTGGCACTAGAGGCATGAATCCTAGTATGCATCACGCTCCACAATGGGGTCGAATAGAATCAGCATCAAGGCACGATCCCCATGCGACCTCTGTGGATCCAGGGCCTCGCATTCCCAAACCTAATGGGTGGGCCTGACTTACTGGCTTGGGGATATTTAAGATTAAGACAACTGGCGAAAAGTTCCTGGGGGTTCAGAAGTTGAAGGGACCTGTTTCCAGTGGGAGAATTTTTCAAGAATTCGAATTTAAAACATTTAAGTTAAAAAAATAATTTTGAAATTTTCAAGTTTGAAGACGCTGAAATATCTTAGAGATTTCCGTAGAGATCTCAGAGATTTCCGTAGAGATCTTAGAGAGATTTTGGTAGAGATCTCAGAGAGATTTCCCTAGAGGTGTCAGAGAGATTTCGGTAGAGATACCAGAGAGATTCCCGTAGAGATCTCAGAAAAATTTCCGTAGAGATCTCAGAGAGATTTCCGTAGAGATCTTAGAGAGATTTCCGTAGAGATCTCAGAGAGATTTCCGTAGAGATCTTAGAGAGATTTCCGTAGAGATCTCAGATATTTCCGTAGAGATAGGGGTCAGGGGCAGCCAGTTGTTTTACCCACCTTGATGCTGGCCATGAAGTCCAGAGCGCTGGCCACGTCAGTCGCGAACTGCAGCAGCAGCTGGCCGGATACACAGGGCAGGTACTGCATCTGCTTCGTGCCCGGGTGCAGGTTGTGGTACTGGAGCGCCACCCGGTCCGACAGGCACCGGTATTTCAAAAAGTCGCGCAGATTTCCGTGATGGGCCAGCTCCACTAGGAGCAGAAATGGGCCTGCGGGTTGGATGGGGAGCTGAATTTAGGGGGCGATTCTTCTGGGGAATTCTGGGGTGGCGATTCTTCTGGGGAATTCTGGGGTGGCGATTCTTCTGGGGAATTCTGGGGGGCGATTCTTCTGGGGAATTCTGGGGTGGCGATTCTTCTGGGGAATTCTGGGGGGCGATTCTTCTGGGGAATTCTGGCCCTGGGGAGCAATTTTTCTGGGGAATTCTGGGGTGGTGATTCTTCTGGGGAATTCTGGGGTGGCGATTCTTCTGGGGAATTCTGGGGTGGCGATTCTTCTGGGGAATTCTGGGGGGCGATTCTTCTGGGGAATTCTGGGGTGGCGATTCTTCTGGGGAATTCTGGGGGGCGATTCTTCTGGGGAATTCTGGCCCTGGGGAGCAATTTTTCTGGGGAATTCTGGGGTGGTGATTCTTCTGGGGAATTCGGGGGCGGGCGATTCATCTGGGGAATTCTGAGGTGGCGATTCTTCTGGGGAATTCTGGGGTGGCGATTCTTCTGGGGAATTCTGGGGTGGCGATTCTTCTGGGGAATTCTGGGGGCGATTCTTCTGGGGAATTCTGGGTGGCGATTCTTCTGGGGAATTCTGAGGGCAATTCTTTTAGGGAATTCTGGGGTGGCAATTCTTCTGGGGAATTCTGAGGGCAATTCTTTTAGGGAATTCTGGGGTGGAGATTCTTCTGGGGAATTCTGGGGGCGATTCTTCTGTGAAATTCTGGATGGCGATTCTTCTGGGGAGGGGGGGTTAAAGCAGGATTTTTGCTAAAAAAACTTATTGAGTGTTCATAAATAAGGAAAATACAGTATAAGTCTTTAATGGATCGTTCGCATATTTCGCACATTAAAGCATCACAACACGCCATCAGCCATACCGCTACAGAATCCAGTCCAACACCAAGTAATGTCTTATCACCTACACCTATTTTTTGCAGTCCCAGAATCAGGTCTTGCTGACTGGGCTAACGAGTCTGGCTTGAACTAAACAAGGTCTCATGACAAAAAATGCACCGAAAATCTGGGTAGGGTTGGTGCTTCACGATAGGAAGGTATCAGAATACAAGTCTTTGTTTATTCGTTCCTGTTAATACCTTTGGTGGAAGCATATCAAGAGATCGTTAGGATATATAAGTTTACAGAAAGGAACATATCAAATGATTGATGTTGATACGGTGAAGCTGGACCAACAGTTCCTCTTTGTGTTTTTTTCCCACCCAAGTCTTTGTCCCTCAGCGGAACAACACAGAGTCAAATGCTGACTTGGACTGAATAGTACTTCTGTAAAGTGAAACAACAAAGACTTGATTTAACTGCGACCTGTTGCACAGACAGACGGAAGCAAATGAAACTTTCCCAGGTGATGAAGACAGCAGATAACAGATAGAAATAGCAATTTCCGCTATACAGCATCTCGCTACGCTTCTGGAGTTACGGAGTCAGCTGACGACTTCGGGGGGGGGGGAGCTTTGATTCTGACTTATTGCTGCTCTTGCAGCTTCCTGCACCTGGAGTGAACTTTCCTTTTTTGTTCACTGCATGCTTTTCCACTTTTCAGTCTGTTATGCTCGAACATTTTGTTAAACAATCTCACTTTCATCTTCATTCACTCTCACCTCCATTCACTCTCACCGGCATTCACGCTCACCTCCATTCACTCTCACCGTCATTCACGCTCACCTACATTCACTCTCACCTCCATTCACTCTCACCGTCATTCACGCTCACCTACATTCACTCTCACCTCCATTCACTCTCACCTACATTCACACTCACCGTCATTCACGCTCACTTACATTCACTCTCACCTACATTCACTCTCACCGTCATTCACGCTCACTTCCATTCACTCTCACCTCCATTCACTCTCACCTCCATTAAATCTCACCTCCATTCACTCTCACTTCTATTCACTCTCACCTCCATTCACTCTCACCGGCATTCACGCTCACCTCCATTCACTCTCACCGTCATTCACGCTCACCTACATTCACTCTCACCCTCATTCACGCTCACCTACATTCACTCTCACCGTCATTCACTCTTACCGTCATTCACGCTCACCTACATTCACTCTCACCTACATTCACACTCACCGTCATTCACTCTCACCTACATTCACTCTCACCGTCAATCACGGTCACTTCCATTCACTATCAACTTCATTCACTCTCACTTCCATTCACTCTCACCTACATTCACTCTCACCGGCATTCACGCTCACCTTCATTCACTCTCACCGTCATTCACGCTCACCTACATTCACTCTCACCCTCATTCACGCTCACCTACATTCACACTCACCGTCATTCACGCTCACCTACATTCACTCTCACCTCCATTCACTCTCACCTACATTCACACACCGTCATTTACGCTCACCTACATTCACTCTCACCTACATTCACTCTCACCGTCATTCACGCTCACCTACATTCACTCTCACCTACATTCACTCTCACCGTCATTCACGCTCACCTACATTCACTCTCACCGTCATTCACGCTCACCTACATTCACTCTCACCTCCATTCACTCTCACCAACATTCACACTCACCGTCATTTACGCTCACCTACATTCACGCTCACCTACATTCACTCTCACCCTCATTCACGCTCACCTACATTCACTCTCACCGTCATTCACGCTCACCTACATTCACTCTCACCTCCATTCACTCTCACCAACATTCACACTCACCGTCATTCACGCTCACCTACATTCACTCTCACCTACATTCACTCTCACCGTCATTCACGCTCACTTCCATTCACTCTCACCTCCATTTACTCTCACCTCCATTCACTCTCACCTCCATTCAGTCTCATATTGAATCTTTCACTCTCATCACAACTCAAAACAAAATTTAAGCAGCAGAAATGAAACCCCAGTCGTGATCTCAACCCAACTCACCATTCCTGGTGCTGATGCCAACCAGTTTGATGATGTTGGGATGCGGATTCCGACTCATCAGCTTCATAATCTCCATCTCTTTGAACAGGGCGACCAGTTCCTCTTCGCTGTAATTGCCTGGGGTGCGCAGAGATTTGATAGAAGTAATAAATCATAAAAATTGTTTGATTGATTTTTAGATGCTCCATTTAGGATCGGGGAACACAGATCCCCAACTGGGATTCAGAGAACACACAGATCCCCAACTGGGATTCAGAGAACACACAGATCCCCAACTGGGATTCAGAGAACACAGATCCCCAACTGGGATTCAGAGAACACACAGAGATACCCAACTGGGATTCAGAGAACACAGATCCCCAACTGGGATTCAGAGAACACACAGATCCCCAACTGGGATTCAGAGAACACACAGAGATACCCAACTGGGATTCAGAGAACACAGATCCCCAACTGGGATTCAGAGAACACACAGATCCCCAACTGGGATTCAGAGAACACAGATCCCCAACTGGGATTCAGAGAACACACAGATCCCCAACTGGGATTCAGAGAACACACAGATCCCCAACTGGGATTCAGAGAACACACAGATCCCCAACTGGGATTCAGAGAACACACAGATCCCAACTGGGATTCAGAGAACACACAGAGATACCCAACTGGGATTCAGAGAACACAGATCCCCAACTGGGATTCAGAGAACACAGATCCCCAACTGGGATTCAGAGAACACACAGATCCCCAACTGGGATTCAGAGAACACACAGATCCCCAACTGGGATTCAGAGAACACAGATCCCCAAATGGGATTTAGAGAACAGTTTCCCACACAGATCCCCAAATGGGATTTAGAGAACAGTTTCCCACACAGATCCCCAACTGGGATTCAGAGAACACACAGATCCCCAACAGGGATTCAGAGAACACACAGAGATCCCCAACTGGGATTCAGAGAACACACAGATCCCAACTGGGATTCAGAGAACACACAGAGATACCCAACTGGGATTCAGAGAACACAGATCCCCAACTGGGATTCAGAGAACACACAGATCCCTAACTGGGATTCAGAGAACACACAGATCGCCAACTGGGATTCAGAGAACACACAGATCCCCAACTAGGATTCAGAGAACACACAGATCCCCAACTGGGATTCAGAGAACACAGATCCCCAACTGGGATTCAGAGAACACACAGAGATACCCAACTGGGATTCAGAGAACACAGATCCCCAACTGGGATTCAGAGAACACACAGATCCCCAACTGGGATTCAGAGAACACAGATCCCCAACTGGGATTCAGAGAACACACAGATCCCCAACTGGGATTCAGAGAACACACAGATCCCCAACTGGGATTCAGAGAACACAGATCCCCAAATGGGATTTAGAGAACAGTTTCCCACACAGATCCCCAAATGGGATTTAGAGAACAGTTTCCCACACAGATCCCCAACTGGGATTCAGAGAACACACAGATCCCCAACAGGGATTCAGAGAACACACAGAGATCCCCAACTGGGATTCAGAGAACACACAGATCCCAACTGGGATTCAGAGAACACACAGATCCCAACTGGGATTCAGAGAACACACAGATCCCCAACTGGGATTCAGAGAACACAGATCCCCAACTGGGATTCAGAGAACAGTTTCCCACACAGATCCCCATTTGGGATCGGGGAGCACGGATCCTCATTATATAATCCCCATCGAGTCGTTCCTTCCTCAACTCACGCTTGAGCATTTTCACGGCGACATCCTTTGGTTTGTTGCCAACGAGCAACTGCCCGGAGTGCACGCTGCCGAAGGCACCTTCGCCAAGCAGTCGAAACATCTGCACCCTGAGTGTTGTTGGTTTTGTTAGAGAAATGGGGTGAAAATGGAGACTGTTGGTTGTTTTTGAAAATTCAGCTTATTGTCACTCCGATAGATTCTATTGATCAAATTGTCACTCCGACAGATTTTATTGATAAAATTGTCACTCCGATAGATGTCATTGATCAAATTGTCACTCCGAAAGAGTCATTGATCAAATTGTCACTCCGATAGATTTTATTGATAAAATTGTCACTCCGATAGAGTCATTGATCAAATTGTCACTCCGATAGATTTTATTGATAAAATTGTCACTCCGATAGATGTCATTGATAAAATTGTCACTCCGATAGATGTCATTGATAAAATTGTCTCTCCGATAGATTTTATTGATAAAATTGTCACTCCAATAGATGTCATTGATAAAATTGTCACTCCAATAGATGTCATTGATAAAATTGTCACTCTGATAGATGTCATTGATAAAATTGTCACTCCGATAGATGTCATTGATAAAATTGTCACTCCGATAGATGTCATTGATAAAATTGTCACTCCGATAGATTTTATTGAAAAAATTGTCACTCCGATAAATTTTATTGATAAAATTGTCACTCCGATAGATTTTACTGATAAAACTGTCACTCTGATAGATTTTACTGATAAAACTGTCACTCTGATAGAACTTGTTTAATTAAATTTTCACTCACCGTTTCCGGTCCACCTCCAGCACGGGACAGCTGGGAATGACATAACGAACCTCCCTATTGATTTTTGTACTTGTTGAACCCTCGCCCTCATCATCCTGCCCAGCCCGTCGGGATCCGAAGCCCCACATGGATCTGGACGCTCCGATGCGCTCCACCCGAACCTCCGGCACCAGCAGCTGGGCTGTGTCAGACGCAGTCACGGTGGAAGCCTGGCTGGTGGACGCGGTGTTCTGCCGCTGGCGCTGGTCGGCGCCGCCTGCAGTCATGTACAGCTCGCTGTTGTCGACGCAGACCAGGCGCTTCTTGATCGGAGCTGTGCGGCGCTTAGCAAAATAGTAGATGAAGATCAGGGCGCCGATGATGAGGGAGGCTGCGAGGCCGGCCGCGGCGGAGTACACAATGATCTGGAGACGGGCCGCATCTGCAGGGGGTCGGGGAGGGGGGAGATTGCCGATATTCTTCTGGGGAATTCTAGGGGCGATTCTTTAGGGAATTCTGGGGGCGATTCTTTAGGGGAATTCTGGGGGCGATTCTTTAGGGGAATTCTGGGGGCGATTCTTTAGGGGAATTCTGGGGGCGATTCTTTAGGGGAATTTTGGGGGCGATTCTTTAGTGGAATTCTGGGGGCGATTCTTTAGGGGAATTCTGGGGGCGATTCTTTAGGGGAATTCTAGGGGCGATTCTTTAGGGGAATTCTGGGGGCGATTCTTTAGGGGAATTCTGGGGGCGATTCTTTAGGGGAATTCTGGGGCGATTCTTTAGGGGAATTCTGGGGGCGATTCTTTAGGGGAATTCTGGGGCGATTCTTTAGGGAATTCTGGGGCGATTCTTTAGGGAATTCTGGGGGCGATTCTTTAGGGGAATTTTGGGGCGATTCTTTAGGGGATTCTGGGGGCGATTCTTTAGGGGAATTCTAGGGGCGATTCTTTAGGGGAATTCTGGGGCGATTCTTTAGGGAATTCTGGGGGCGATTCTTTAGGGGAATTCTGGGGCGATTCTTTAGGGGAATTCTAGGGGCGATTCTTTAGGGAATTCTGGGGGCGATTCTTTAGGGGAATTCTAGGGGCGATTCTTTAGGGGAATTCTGGGGGCGATTCTTTAGGGGAATTCTGGGGCGATTCTTTAGGGAATTCTGGGGGCGATTCTTTAGGGGAATTCTGGGGGCGATTCTTTAGGGGAATTCTGGGGCGATTCTTTAGGGAATTCTGGGGCGATTCTTTAGGGAATTCTGGGGGCGATTCTTTAGGGGAATTCTGGGGCGATTCTTTAGGGAATTCTGGGGGCGATTCTTTAGGGGAATTCTGGGGCGATTCTTTAGGGAATTCTGGGAGCGATTCTTTAGGGAAATTCTGGGGGCGATTCTTTAGGGAAATTCTGGGGGCGATTCTTTAGGGAATTCTGGGGCGATTCTTTAGGGAAATTCTGGGGGCGATTCTTTAGGGGGAATTCTGGGGCGATTCTTTAGGGGAATTCTGCGGGCGATTCTTTAGGGAATTCTGGGGCGATTCTTTAGGGGAATTCTGCGGGCGATTCTTTAGGGGAATTCTGGGGGCGATTCTTCTGGGGTATTCTGGGAGGCGGTAATTTTTCTGTGAATTCAGGGGAATCTGAGGGATTCAGGGGAATCTGAGGGATTCAGGGGAATCTGAGGGATTCAGTGGAATCTGAGGGACTCAAGGGAATCTGTGGATTCTCAACGATTCCCAACGATTCTCAGCGATTCCCAACGATTCTCAACGATTCCCAACGATTCTCAACGATTCCCAACGATTCTCAACGATTCTTAACGATTCCCAACGATTCCCAACGATTCCCAACGATTCTCAACGATTCTCAACGATTCCCAACGATTCTCAACGATTCCCAATGATTCTCAACGATTCCCAACGATTCTCAACGATTCCCAATGATTCCCAACGATTCCCAACGATTCTCAACGATTCCCAATGATTCTCAACGATTCCCAACGATTCTCAACGATTCCCAACGCTGGGGGCGATTCTTCTGGGGTATTCTGGGGAATCTGGGGGATTCAGGGGAATCTCTGGGGGATTCAGGGGAATCTGGGGGATTCACGGGAAATCTGGGGGATTCAGGGGAATCTGGGGGATTCACGGGAAATCTGGGGGATTCAGGGGAATCTGGGGGATTCAGGGGAATCTGGGGGATTCAGGGGAATCTGGGGGATTCAGGGGAAATCTGGAGGATTCAAGATTCACGCAGAGCCTTCTACTCACCAGCCACAGCGCTCAGTCTCGAAGCCGCCTCCCCGACTACGCAGTCTGGAATCACGTCGAGATGAAAATATTTGAGCGCAGGTCTTCGAAAGCCTTTGGCTTCCGCGGCGCAGATATAGTAGCCGTCTTGATCTGCTGTCACGCTGTCCATCACCAGCTTGACTCGGATGTCTCGTGAGCCCACGGTCACCGATGCCGCCTTGCTGCTGTTGGACTCCAGCCCCTTCGGGTACCAGTACGCCAACAGGTGGTCGACCTTGTTGTACTTCACAATTTCTCCAAAAGCGTCTAGCTGTGGCTCGTAGACTCTGGCGAGCACCACGGAGGCGGCGGCTGGTGACACCACGCAGTCCAGTTCCAGCCGGCCGCCAAGGCACACGGAGGAGTTCTTGGTGAAGTCCACGGCTGGCTCCAGCGGGCCCTGCGGCTTCGCTTTGAGTGACAGGTCGGCTGAGAAGCCCAGGCGGAACTGCTCTACCAGGGTGCTGTTTTGATAGCTCACCGAGCACCTGGGTGGCGGACAGGTGCATTGATCAGACAGACAGACAGACACAGACAGACAGGCAGACAGACAGACAGACAGACAGAAAGACAGACAGACAGACAGACAGACAGACAGACAGACAGACAGACAGACAGACAGACAGACAGACAGACAGGCAGACAGAAAGACAGACAGACAGACAGACAGACAGACAGACAGACAGACAGACAGACAGACAGAAAGACAGACAGACAGACAGACAGACACACACACACACAGAGACAGACAGACAGACATTCAGACAGAGACAGACAGAGACAGACAGAGACAGACAGACAGACAGACAGACAGGCAGACAGACATACACACACACACACACACACACAGCTCACTCACCTGTAGTATCCATGAGACCTGTCGCTCACCCGCAGAGCGGACAGGCCCGCCCTGTAGCAGGTGGCCATCAGGCTGGACTTCTGCCACTCATCACTCAGATAGGCGAAGCCGAAGTCCTCAGGTTTGCAGGCCACCTGCCGCGGGTCTTCAATTGAATAGCCATGGATGGAGCTCGGGCCCAAGGCAGTGAACTCGGTGGGCCGGATGCTCGGTCCGGGGTCGGGGCTGTGGGACCAGACAACCCGTGGAGCGCCAGCTAACGGAGTTCCGCGCCGGTGCGCCAAGATGAAGCGGCAGTCGAACGGATCAGCCTGCCGGTCGTCACGGAAGTGCAACTCAATCTCCGAGCCATCTCGCAGCCGCGACATGTACAGCCGGCCCTCCTGCAGCTGCCGGGGCTCGTCAGGCGGATAGTACGGCATGCTGTCGATGATTGCCGAGTGCGACTCCGGCGATACCCTCAGATTAATGAACTTCAACGATTTGGCCGGGTAGCAAGAGATGGGATCCTGCTGGTTGCCATGGCAACCCGGCCCAGGTGGGAAGATTTCGTTGTTACTGATTCGGCAGGTGTAGTTGCCGGCGTGATAGAATTGAACCCGAGTGAAGGCCAGGTGCCGTCCGCGGCGGTACAGGCGAAGGTGCGGGTGGGATCTGAAAGTTGGGATTTGGGATTTTAAGTGTGGAATGGGATCTGAAAGTTGGGATTTGGGATTTTAAGTGTGGAATGGGATCTGAAAGTTGGGATTTGGGAATTCAAGTGTGGAATGGGATCTGAAAGTTGGGATTTGGGAATTCAAGTGTGGGATTGGGAATTTCAAGTGTGGGATTTGGGATTTAAACTGTGGGATTAGAGATTTCAAGTGCGGGTGGGATCTGAAAGTTGGAATTGGGGATTTCAAGTGTGGGATTGGGGATTTCAAGTGAGAGATTGGGGATTTCAAGTATGGAATTTGGATTTCAACTGTGGGATTAGAGATTTAAAGTGCGGGATGGGATCTGAAAGTTGGGATTTGGGATTCCAAGTGTGGGACTGGGGATTTCAAATGTGGGATTGGGGGATTTCAAGTGTGGGATGGGATCTGAAAGTTGGGTGGGATCTAAATAACTCATTTAGAAAGCCGAATTCATCTAACCCGATTCCCACACTCACGGGCTGATGCCAGCCCGATCGAACTGGATCGCCCGGCCGTCCTTGTACCACTGGACTCTGAACCGGCAGGGGGACCGCCTTGGCAACACCCGGACCGGGCATTCGATTATGATCTTGTTTGATTCATTGCGCAGAGTGTAGCTTAGTGGGCTCCTGACGTGCTCTATGCTGGTGCACCAGTTATCCTCGTTGCGTTTCAGTTTGGGTTTCGACCTTTGACTGTGGCGAGCTTTGCTGCCAGCCGCGACCAAGCCAGCATCTTCCAGAACTGCTGCATCAAAATTGATAAATGACGTTATGCTAAATTGTTTTGAACATGAAATTTTAGAAACATTTTTTACAATAATTAATGTCGCAATCCTTAAATTCATCGCACGATTTCTCTGGGGAATTCTGGGGGCGATTCTTCTAGGGAATTCTGGGGGGTGGCGATTTTCTAAGGGAATTCTGGGGTGGTGATTCTTCTAGGGAATTCTAGGCGCGATTCTTCTGGGGAATTCTGGGGGGTGGCGATTCTTCTGGGGAATTCTGGGGTGGTGATTCTTCTAGGGAATTTTGGGGGCGATTTTTCTGGGGAATTCTGGGGGGTGGCGATTCTTCTGGGGAATTCTAGGGGGGTGGCGATTCTTCTCGGGAATTTTGGGTGCGATTTTTCTGGGGAATTCTGAATGGGGCGATTCTTCTGGGGAATTCTGGAGGGGGCGATTTTTCTTGGGAATTCGGCGGTGGTTATTCTTCTGGGGAAATCAATTTGGGAATTAGGGAATTCTGGATGGGGCGATTTTTCTGGGGAATTCTTGGGGCGATTCTTCTGGGGAATTCTGGGGGGCGATTCCTCTGGGGAATTCTGGGGGGGGCGATTTCTCTGGGGAATTCTGGGGGTGGCGATTCCTCTGGGGAATTGGCGATTTTCTGGGGAATTCTGGATGGGGCGATTCTTCTGGGGAATTCTGGATGGGGCGATTCTTCTGGGGAATTCTGGGGGGGCGATTCTTCTGGGGAATTCTTGGGGGCGATTCTTCTAGGGAATTCTGGATGGGGCGATTCTGGGGAATTCTGGAGGGGGCGATTTTTCTGGGGAATTCTGAATGGGGCGATTCTTCTGGGGAATTCTGGATGGGGCGATTCTGGGGAATTCTGGAGGGGGCGATTTTTCTTGGGAATTCTGCGGTGGTGATTCTTCTGGGGAAATCAATTTGGGAAGTAGGGAATTCTGGATGGGGCGATTTTTCTGGGGAATTCTGGGGGCGATCCTTCTGGGGAATTCTGGGGGGGGCGATTCCTCTGGGGAATTCTGGGGGGTGGCGATTCCTCTGGGGAATTCTGGGGGGTGGCGATTTCTCTGGGGAATTCTGGGGGTGGCGATTCCTCTGGGGAATTCTGGGGGGTGGCGATTCCTCTGGGGAATTCTGGGGGGTGGCAATTCTCTGGGGAATTCTGGGGGGTGGCGATTTTCTGGGGAATTCTGGATGGGGCGATTCTTCTGGGGAATTCTGAAGGGGGTGATTTTTCAGGGTAATTATGGATGGGGCGATTCTTCTGGGGAATTCTGGATGGGGTGATTTTTCTGGGGAATTCTTGGGGGCGATTCTTCTAGGGAATTCTGGATGGGGCGATTCTTCTGGGGAATTCTGGATGGGGCGATTCTTCTGGGGAATTCTGGATGGGGCGATTCTTCTGGGGAATTCTGGATGGGGTGATTTTTCTGGGGAATTCTGAATGGGGCGATTCTTCTAGGGAATTCTGAATGGGGCGATTCTTTTGGGGAATTTCTGGATGGGGCGATTCTGGGGAATTCTGGAGGGGCGATTTTTCTTGGGAATTCTGCGGTGGTGATTCTTCTGGGGAAATCAATTTGGGAAGTAGGGAATTCTGGATGGGGCGATTTTTCTGGGGAATTCTGGGGGCGATCCTTCTGGGGAATTCTGGGGGCGATCCTTCTGGGGAATTCTGGGGGGGGGGCGATTCCTCTGGGGAATTCTGGGGGGTGGCGATTCCTCTGGGGAATTCTGGATGAGGCGATTCTTCTAGGGAATTCTGGATAGGGCGATTCTTCTGGAGAATTCTGGATGGGGCGATTCTTCTAGGGAATTCTGGATAGGGCGATTCTTCTGGAGAATTCTGGATGGGGCGATTCTTCTGAGGAATTCTTGGGGCTGATTTTTCTGTTCTAGGGAACTCTGGAGGCAATTTCATGAAAACATACCGATAGAAATTTTACTTACCAAGCAATATGAATAGGATAGCGAAGACAAGGGAACGCATTTACTTTATTAGCTAAGTAATAATTATTGATATAAATTTTAACTTTAAAATAGAACCTTCCTTTGCTGTCTCGTCTACCTGGCCCGCCCTACTACAACAAGTAAAAGGAGACTGTCTGGAGAGCTCCTGAACTCAGAAATCTCGTCTTGTTATACTGGTGAGTTTAGATTAGACGGTCATTGGGGAGACCAGTCAGACCACAATTAAAATCGATTACCTATTATGAGGTTACGCATGATTATGAATGAAGTAATCTGTTGCTGAGGTACCCAGTCCAGTCTGTTCGCTCTTGTCAAGTTTTGCGCAATGGAGGACAGTGTACAAGTTAAAAAAATGCACGCAACAGGTACTTGGGTACACCTGAACCTAATGTTTTTTATCCAGCGAAAATAACTTATTAAATGAATGAATTTTAACTTACCTATTAGAATTAGATACAGAGATAGTAGCGTGAATACGCCACGACTGGGCATTGCTGTGCAGTGTGTCTTTTAAATTCACGTTTTCACTTCGATAAGAGCGAGTTCAATTTTGCCACTTTGCCCTTTTATACTGTCTCTCTCTATGCAAGTGGGTCGCATTTTCGGGGTATAAAAAGATATTTGGGAAGGGGGGCTGAATTGAATTGTGAGGCTGGTTTGGCTGCCATCCCCAACCCCCAGCCGCCCCCTGTGTTGCCCCTCCTCTCCTCCTCACCTGTCTCCGTGTTCTCATTGGATGGTTGTGCCTGTTGTTAGAATGGATGGATGAAATTCTCTCTGTTCCTTCCCCGTGCCACCACCACCAAGAGGCCTCTACTTTGCAAAAACTTTATCGCCAGAGGTCTTTGTCCTCGCATAGAGTAGCTATAACAGTTCATTTAAGCCAGCGAGAACTTGAACTAGAGCTTTGGAGTCTGACCACTTCTTATTTACATCTCGCTTAATTAAAGTAAAAATCACCGGACCAGATTAAAAAACGAAATATATCGATCCCCCGATTTTCAACGATTCCCAACGATTCCCAACGATTCCCAGCGATTCTCAACGATTCTCAACGATTCCCAACGATTCCCAACGATTCCCAACGATTCTCAACGATTCTCAACGATTCCCAACGATTCCCAACGATTCTCAACGATTCCCAACGATTCCCAACGATTCTCAACGATTCTCAACGATTCCCAACGATTCCCAACGATTCCCAACGATTCCCAACGATTCTCAACGATTCTCAACGATTCCCTACGATTCCCAACGATTCTCAACGATTCCCAACGATTCCCAACGATTCCCAACGATACTCAACGATTCTCAACGATTCCCAACGATTCTCAACGATTCCCAACGATTCCCAACGATTCTCAACGATTCCCAACGATTCTCAACGATTCCCAACGATTCTCAACGATTCCCAACGATTCCCAACGATTCTCAACGATTCCCAACGATTCTCAACGATTCCCAACGATTCTAAACGATTCCCAACGATTCCCAACGATTCTCAACGATTCTCAACGATTCCCTACGATTCCCAACGATTCTCAACGATTCCCAACGATTCCCAACGATTCCCAACGATTCCCAACGATTCTCAACGATTCTCGACGATTCCCAACGCTACCAATGCTTTTAGACTTAGTATAATAGTGCTACTTTATTAAGTTTCATACTATAGTGTAGTAAGAAAATAAATATAAAAAAGTTCTGCCTGTGCCTGTTAAAACATAAGTTTTAGAAGTTGGCCACTTCACCTTCTGCCTCATGTGGTCTCTCCTTGGTTTGAATCATCATTCAGCCATTAGTAAGCAATATTATGCCCGTAGTTCGCTTTAGGACTCTTCACCTCTATATATTCGTAAAAACTAAAAAGTATAAAAATCGTGTCCTAAGTATTTTATGGCCCCTATTTTTACCTGAAATGCAGGTGTTAGTTAAATTGTGAGTCCCGCACAAGTGGATGTAAAAATTATTTTATGACCTGACCTATAAGGCCTAATTGAAGTCAATAGTAATGACCATTATCAAGGCGTTATTATAATTACTGTACACCCTCTTATCAGTGCCAATGCCAATACTAATTATATAAATAAGTTTTCTAAGGCAGCAAAATCTACTATTACACTACAAGTACCAACACAAATTGATTTTGAACCCTGGATGCAACTATTTTTGTATGCATTCTTAAATCTTAAAGTCGGATCCGCGTCATTCCTGGCTCCTGGGACCCAAAATGGCTCTCTCTCTCTCTCTCCCTCTCTTAACAGCCAGAAAATCTGTGAAACAGGTTAAGGTAAACTTTAGCCTTGAGCTCCTGTTCTCTCTCGCTTCTCTATAATGACGGCAAAGGCCAAATGAAGCCATGTATAGGGAATACAAAATCCCGAGTTTTGCCAATCCCGGGATTTTCGGGATCGGGATATCCCGGACTTTGCCTATCCCGGACTAAGATCAGAAACTTAGAAAAAGTTTTTAATCTTTGTTGGCGCAATTTTGGTTTATGAAGCCATCTTACAAGTACCTGTACCTGATTTTAAAGAGCTTTTAATAATTAAGTAGAACAAAATAAAATATTTTGTACGCGAGAAACTGCTGACAATGAGCTTTGAATTGGACTGTGATGTACGGACTGGCATATTAGACGTGCTTTTTTACATGCCGATGCCAGTATCAGCTCAGGAAAATCACACTTGAATCATGTATAGCCTTCTACTCACTAGCCTCAATCGCATGATTAAAAGATTAAGAAATCAAAGTAGGACAACCGGGTTACGTATTTTATGGTGGAGGGAGGGACAAAGCCAAGAATTCTACATATACATATACATATACTGTATGTACATTATTTTCAGAATCGGTGTTGTCAGCGCTCATTTTGGTGCCGCAGGCACTCATTTTAGCGCCGCAGGCACTCATTTTAGCGCCGCAGCCACTCATTTTGGCATGTTCAAAGTACATCTTGCATTAAAAAATAAACAAGCCGAGAAAACTCTTCACCATAGCAGCATTTTTCGACAATTGGTTATGTTATTAATTTGTTATTATAGCTGTAATTAATAGCAAACTGTAACAACAATATTGCAGCTTTATTATTAATAATAATAATTAACAAAACGTAATTTCGCTTTTCACAAGTAGTATATATATTTAATACATATTATTTCAAAGTATTTGATTAAACTATTATTAATAATGGTGAAAGCGACATTAAATAACGTCATTTTATTAGATAACAATAGACATTCAGGCGCCGTACATGCTAAACACACATTTAATTAGTGCACCTTTGAGTAGTTTATAATACACAGTACAGATAAATCTTAATTCCTATAGATTTACAATATTGCAGAACTGGTGTGTATAGGCGAGTGAAAGCAAGTTTCGGGACAACAGTTAAAACAAACAATTAAACCGTAAATTTAATTTGTTATTTCAATACCTTTTGGAAACAAATGAGTTTCAATAGAAAAACATGACAAAAACTGTGGAAAAAACGTTAGGAAAAACCATTCGCAGTAGAATACTAGGCACACTACTCACTACAACACTTCAGTAGAGTAGTAAGCATATTAATATTGAACGACTGTTTTTTGCCTTGGCAATTTCAAGATATTTCCGGTGTTGCACAGGAAAAGACAGACTTTACAACGATCTGGTCGGTGTACACAGAGAATTGCGAAAGAAAACAGTTACTAAGCTGTGATATTTTAACTAACTAGTGGAAATCGTGGTGTCTGCAATCTGTGGAAAGCGCACGAAATTAATATATAATAATAATAATGTATATTTAATTCATGGCTACAACAGACAACAGGTAATAAACGAAACAAATAAACAAAGCAACAGGAACCAGAAATTTTATTATAAACAGACAGGAAAGGCAAACGCCGCAAAGTTTATGAAAGTTATTTAAAAAAAAAAACTCAATTTAATGTACAGAATGCAGGTAAATAATGTGAATAAACACGAGACCTAAACTTGAATCAGGTCTTCAAGCAACCAACTTTGCAATTACTCGTAAATGATAACACTAATGACTTAGCAACACATTTTTGAAGAGTATAAAATTTTATATATATACCTACTACAGTGCATGGCCCTTGAAGGGCCGTTTTACTTTCTGACATTATTCCATGATTTAATCAGGGGTCGGCAAACTCCGGAACGCGGGCCACATGCGGCCCTCGAAGCCTCTCTATCCGTCCCTTGTGTCCTTTGAAATTTCACAATAGCAATCCGGCCCTCTCAAGGTTTGTGTCTCTTCTCAGCTCTCTCTCTCTTCTCTTCTGTCTCCTCTCTATTCCCTCTTCCCTCTCTTCTCTCTCTCTTCTCTTCTGTCTCCTCTCTATACCCTCTTCCCTCTCTTCTCTCTCTCCCTCTCCTCTCTTATCTCTTCCCTCTCCCCTCTCATCTCTTCCCTCTCCCCTCTCTTATCTCTTCCCTCTCCCCTCTCTCCTCTCTCTTATCTCTCTCCCTCTCTTATCTCTCTCCCTCTCTTATCTCTTCCCTCTCCCCCCTCTCCTCTCTCTTATCTCTCTCCCTCTCTTATCTCTCTCCCTCTCTTATCTCTTCCCTCTCCCCTCTCTCCTCTCTCTTATCTCTCTCCCTCTCTTATCTCTTCCCTCTCCCCTCTCTCCTCTCTCTTATCTCTCTCCCTCTCTTATCTCTTCCCTCTCCCCTCTCTCCTCTCTCTTATCTCTCTCCCTCTCTTATCTCTTCCCTCTCCCCTCTCTCCTCTCTCTTATCTCTCTCCCTCTCTTATCTCTTCCCTCTCCCCTCTCTCCTCTCTCTTATCTCTCTCCCTCTCTTATCTCTCTCCCTCTCTTATCTCTTCCCTCTCCCCTCTCTCCTCTCTCTTATCTCTCTCCCTCTCTTCTCTCTCTCCCTCTCTTATCTCCCCTCTCTTATCTCTTTCCTCTCCCCTTTCTTATTTCTCCTCTCTCCCCTCTCTTATCTCTCCTCTCTTATCTCTCCTCTCTCCCCTCTCTTATCTCTTCCCTCTCCCCTCTCTAATCTGTCCCTCTTCTCTCCTCTTCTATATTTTCTCTCAGCCCTCATCTTCTATTCCCTCTCCTTTCCACTCTCATCTGGCCCGCAGCCATAAGTCAGATGCTCTATTCTGGCTCTTGAGGTAAAAATCGTTGCCGAGCAATGATTTAAATCGGATATTTTCGCCAAACTGCAGCAGATTAGCAACCATATTTAAAATTGTTATAACTTTATTGCGTATTAATTCTTTTTATCTAGCAAACAAATACTTGTAATAACAAAAATGTTTAAAGCTCCAGGTGCGAAAAAGCCTAAATTAAGACGGATATTATACTAGGAGTTAAGAACCTAAATTGCAGCTCTTAAAAGGAAGTTGAAAAACACGGGTTCTATAATAATAAACAAATTCTCAACACCAAGCAGCAATACAATACAGAAACAGCTTCAACAGAACAAAAGCAACAAAGCAAACAATTATAAAATATTAAGAAGCCACAAAATTAAACAAACGAACAAACTTATAACATACTGGAACGTAATCCCGTTTAAAAAAATCCAAAAAAATTGTCTACACTTCAAGCGACAAAAACATTTGACAAAAATGACAAAAAGAAGAGTAAATAGTGTTAACAGCATGCGCCAATTATATTACTGCTCCAGCTTAATCAGTAGAGTAGTAGAGATTTTTGCTGTAAATTTAGTGAAAACAAGTAGAGATTTTTCTAAATAAATTGTTATGATTTCAACTCCAGTTATAAGCAATCTGAAACTGGCTGGCAATCACTGAAGCGACTGCAGAATTGAATACGGATCGTCTTTGATGCAGAACGGATGACAGACGGCCACTTGCACTGGCTCTGCGGGAAATAGCAAACAGTCTGACCTTGTGTAAATAATCAACTTGAAGATTTACGAGTGTATACACTGTAGTAACTCTCGTAGTAGTCTGTGCAACCTGATGTGATCTAGATATGTCACGCAAACCTTTAGATATGATTTTGCCGATCTGCTAGACACGTCTCTAGACATGGTTTTAGATTTGTGAGACACGCCTCTAGACATGGTTTTAGATTTGTGAGACACGTCTCTAGACATGGTTTTAGATTTGTGAGACAAGCCTCTAGACATGGTTTTAGATTTGTGAGACACGTCTCTAGACATGGTTTTAGATTTGTGAGACACGTCTCTAGACATGATTTTATAGATCTGTTAGACACGTATTTAGACATGATTTTATAGATCTGTTAGACACGCCTCTAGACATGATTTTATAGATCTGTTAGACACGCCTCTAGACATGATTTTATAGACCTGTTAGACACGCCTCTAGACATGATTTTATAGATCTGTTAGACATGATTTTATAGATCTGTTAGACACGCCTCTAGACATGATTTTATAGACCTGTTAGACACGCCTCTAGACATGATTTTATAGATCTGTTAGACATGATTTTATAGATCTGTTAGACACGCCTCTAGACATGATTTTATAGATCTGTTAGAGACGTATTTAGACATGATTTTATAGATCTGTTAGAGACGTATTTAGACATGATTTTATAGATCTGTTAGACACGCCTCTAGACATGATTTTATAGATCTGTTAGACACGCCTCTAGACATGATTTTATAGATTTATGAGACACGCCTCTAGACATGATTTTATAGATCTGTTAGAGAGGTATTTAGACATGATTTTATAGATTTATGAGACACGCCTCTAGACATGATTTTATAGATCTGTTAGAGACGTATTTAGACATGATTTTATAGATCTGTTAGACACGCCTCTAGACATGATTTTATAGATCTGTTAGACACGCCTCTAGACATGATTTTATAGATCTGTTAGAGACGTATTTAGACATGATTTTATAGATCTGTTAGAGACGTATTTAGACATGATTTTATAGATCTGTTAGACACGCCTCTAGACATGATTTTATAGATCTGTTAGACACGCCTCTAGACATGATTTTATAGATCTGTTAGAGACGTATTTAGACATGATTTTATAGATCTGTTAGACACGCCTCTAGACATGATTTTATAGATCTGTTAGACACGCCTCTAGACATGATTTTATAGATCTGTTAGAGACGTATTTAGACATGATTTTATAGATCTGTTAGACACGCCTGTAGACATGATTTTATAGATCTGTTAGACACGTCACTAGACATGATTTTATAGATCTGTTAGACACGTCTCTAGACATGATTTTATAGATCTGTTAGACACGTCTCTAGACATGATTTTATAGATCTGTTAGACACGTATCTACACGATTTTATAGATTTATGAGCCACGTCTATAGATATTATTGTATAGATTTCAGACACATGTCTAGACATGATTGTATAGATTAATGAGACGCGCCTCTAGACATGCTTTTACAGACCCATTAGAAACATATTTAGACACGAAACTGAAGTTCATCATCTTTAAGAATTTTCAACAAAGCCACTTACGCCGAGTAGCCGCCGACGGCAGAGCAACTCCAGCAGAGGTCGGCAGCTGCTGCTGTTGCTGGTGCAGCTGCTGCTGCAGACGCTGCAACTCGCGCAATTGGTGATGATGATTCTGATAGAGCATCTGCTGCTGCTGCTGCTGCTGATGCAGAAGATGCCGAGCATTCTGAGCCGCGGCATGCGACGACGAGGTCAAAGGAGGCGGCGGAGGCGGCGCCGGTGGCATGGGTGTTGCGGCAGCGGAATTGTTGAGACCAACAGCTGAGCTGGAAGCTGTTCCACCGCCGCTCGAAGCGGTCGCTGCAGCGGCTGCAGCGGCGGCGGCAGCGGCGGCGGCGGCGGCTGCCCAAGGATCCGGGGCGGCGAATGCGAGTGCAGCCAGAGGCGCGGCGGCGAGGTGAGCGGCTGCGCGATGAAGATGAGCAGCCGCCGCGAGACCGCCGTAGCAACAGTCGGACAGAGGAGGCGGTGGCGGCGCCGGAGGCTGCGGCTGCTGCTGAGTTTGTTGATGAAGCTGCTGATGAAACGAAGCTGAGTTATAGAAGCGACTCTGCTGATGCTGCAGTGGAGGCGGCTGCTGCTGATGAAGCACAGGCGGAGGCTGGAACAGGCCCTGCTGGTTAGAGACAGGCTGCTGCTGATAATGCCGAGAGACCTGGTGCAGCGCTGGCGGCAGACAGGCCGCCGAGACCGGCTGATGATGAAGCTGAGGCGGAGGCTGGGTCGGCAGCGATGAAGCCGAATGCTCGGCTGAGGTTGGCGTCAACTGCGGCGGCGGCGGCGGCTGCTGCTGACCAGACCGGTACAGGTGCTGGTGACAGACGCGCATTAAACTGTGGGACTCGGTTGCTAGGCGGGATTGCGGAGAGCGCTGCGGGATAGTCAGAGAGCGAATGAAGATTGAGTTGGCTGCATGCTTGAGAATTCCTCTGTTCTTGTTTCAAGTCATGGGAATTCGACTTTGAGTTTAGATTCCTGGAAAGGAATGCTTAAACTAAGTTTAGATTTATGGCAAACAGGCAAATTCTGACCTCATTATCTTGGGGAATCCCGACCGCATTATCTTGGGGAATCCCAAACGTATTATTTTGGAGAATCCTGACCTCATTATCTTGGGGAATCCCGACCGCATTATCTTGGGGAATCCTGACCTCATTATATTGGGGAATCCCGACCGCATTATCTTGGGGAATCCCGACCGCATTATCTTGGGGAATCCCAAACGTATTATTTTGGAGAATCCTGACCTCATTATCTTGGGGAATCCCGACCGCATTATCTTGGGGAATCCTGACCTCATTATATTGGGGAGTCCCGACCGCATTATCTTGGGGAATCCCAAACGTATTATCTTGGGGAATCCTGACCTCGTTATCTTGGGGAATCCCGAACGTATTATCTTGGGGAATCCCGACCCTAATATCTTGGGGAATCCGGACCTCGTTATCTTGGGGAATCCCAACCTTAATTTTTGAAAAATCCCAGCCATAACATTATTAGGAAAATTCTGACCTCAATTTCCCGGAAAATCTCGACCTTTATACTAAGGGAAATCCTGAACTCAACTTCTTGGAAAATCCTAAACTTCTTATCTCTAATATCTTGGGATATTTCGATCTTAATTTCACGGGAAATCCCTTCTTTTTTTTAAAAAATCCCGACCTTATTTTTTTGGAAAATCCCGAACTCGATTTCTACCTCAATTTCTATGAAAACCCAGACATTTAAATTTTGAGAAATAATGACGTCCTCACCTGCAGATGCAGCATAGTAATAAAAGGCTGCACCAAAGCATTATCAGGCTCAATCCTAGTCTTAGACTCCAATCTTAGCAGCCGTTTCACTAGCGAACAAAACTGCAACCGATCGCTTCGCTCCAAATCGGTCTCCGCAGAGCCATCGGGACTGTCTATGGTGGCAACCGCGTTCCCGCTGCTAGCGCTGCTACTGCTAGTAGACAGCTGCCAGGGATCCAGTGCCAGCTGATCCAGACTAGACAGTCGGTACTTGCGAACCTCTTTACTGCGAATTCCAGTCTCGGCCAAGTACTGATTGGCCGGCTTGAGCTGATAGGCGTAGCTGTACGGGTGCCGGTTGAAAAAGCAGGCAGTCTTGCGGGCCACTTTGAGCAGGGCCGCCGTAGGGTAGCCTTGAGTCTCAACTATGTAGCGAAGCTGCAGTGAGACGTGGAGTATATTGGCGAATTAGAATGAAGATTCACTCGCTATATTAAAAATTATCGAGCAGTCATAAATTTAAGAAATAGAAACTTATTAAGAAATAACTGAAAAATCTGTCTGGATTATTAGAATTCCCCTGTCCAGGTTCTTAGAATTCCCTAATTCCGATTCCTAGAATTCCCTGATTTCGATTCTTAGAAGTCCCCTATTTTGATTTTTAGAATTCCCTGATTTCGATTCCTAGAATTTTCCTATTTTGATTCTTAGAATCCCCCTATTTTGATTCTTAGAATTCTCCTATTTTGATTCCTAGAATTGCCCTATCTCGATTTTTAGAATTACCCTGTTTTATTTCTTAGAATTCCCTGATTTCGATTCTTAGAATTCCTCTATTTTAATTGTTAGAATTCCCCTATTTTGATTCTTAGAATTCCCCTATTTTGATTCTAAGAATTCCCCTTTTTTGATTCTAAGAATTCCCCTATTTTGATTCTTAGAATTCCCCTTTTTGATTCTAAGAATTCCCCTATTTTGATTCTTAGAATTCCCCTATTTAGATTCCTAGAATTCCCATATTTCAATTACTAGAATTTCCCGATTTCGATTCTTAGAATTCCCTAATTACAATTCCTAGAATTCCCCTATTTAAATCGATTACTAGAATTCCCCAGTTTTTTTCGAATTCCCCTGTTTAGGTTCTTAGAATTCCTCATATTCAGATTTCTAGAATTTTCCGATTTAGATTAATATATATTTCCTCTATTTGGAATCCCTGAATTCCCTATTTAAATTATTAGAAAACTGTCTATATAGTTCTATAAATCTATATAGTAAATTCTGAAACGTATATCCTTACAAATATTCTTATGTTCAAGTCTCAGGGAGTGTCTTGTATAAGACAATTGAAGCAACATAGGGCTAAAACAGTTAAACACAGCTGGTTAGTCAACAAGATTAGATTTGGTTAGATTACAGTTATTATATAAAGTGCTTGACAAAAATCTGGGCACACCCACAAAACACCCGACACTCAAAACAAATGTATAACAGATAGATTGCTTATCACTTTCTGTAAGCATTTGAACTGCAGCAATTTCAATGAAGGATAGATAACCCAAGCGTTATAGGGCACACCAGTTTGAGCACTTAAATTTGAGCACTCTAGTTTGAGCACACTAGTTTGAACACACCAATTTGAGCACTCCAGTTTGAGCACTCTAGTTTGAAGACACCAATTTGAGCGCTTTAGTTAGAACACTCCAGTTTGAGCACTCTGGCTTGAGCAAACCAATTTAAGAACTCTACTCTAGTTTGAGCACACCAATTTGAGCACTCTACTCTAGTTTGAGCACTCCAGTTTGAGCACTCTGGTTTGAGCAAACCAATTTGAGCACTCGAAACCGAGCATACTCCAATAAAAAAGGACTACTCACCTGATCGTACTCGCTAGAGCCAGGATACAGAGGCCAGCCCATATACAGCTCGGCAAGCACGCAGCCCAGCGACCACATGTCGATGCTCTCATTAAACGGCAGGCCCAACAGAATTTCAGGAGCCCGATAGTAGCGAGACTGCAGGTAGGTGGACGTCACAGCTTTGTGCGTGTAGCAGGCCGAGCCAAAATCGATCACCTTGACGCGATAACGACGCCAAGAATCTTCGCCAGGATGCACAAGCATGATGTTCTCGGGCTTCAGATCGGCGTGAATTAGGCCGAGAGAGCGCAGCTTTGAAAGGGCCGACAGCACCTGACAGGATGGGAGCGGTCATATGACGCAAATGACGAGGGCGCTCTGAGGTCATACGAGTATCGTGACCAAAAACCGCGGTCAATTTTTTGCTGAGGAGGTTTTTGGAGTCATAGTCACGACTCACAAGAGTGACCAATTAAACTGGGTTATAGAGACTTCAATGACCACTAAAATTAGTCATGGCAGCTTCAACAACCAATTAAATGGGTCATACTGGCTTCGGTGACCAAAATAAATGGGTCATACGGGCTTCAGTAACCAATTAGTGGGTCATATTGGCTACAACGACCAAATGGGTTTTTATGGCTTTAGTGACCAATTAAATGGGTCATAGTGGCTTCAATGACCAATTAAATGGGTCATACTGGCTTCGGTGACCAATTAAATGGGTCATAGTGGCTTTGGACTTCGGAGACCAATTAAATTGGTCATAGTGGCTTCGGTGACCAATTAAATGGGTCATAGTGGCTTTGGACTTCGGAGACCAATTAAATTGGTCATAGTGGCTTAGGTGACTAATTAAATTGGTCATAGTGGCTTTAGTGACCAATTTAAATGGGTCATAGTGGCTTCGGTGACCAATTAAATAGGTCATAGTGGCTTCGGTGACTAATTAAATGGGTCATAGTGGCTTTGGACTTCGGAGACCAATTAAATTGGTCATAGTGGCTTAGGTGACTAATTAAATTGGTCATAGTGGCTTTAGTGACCAATTTAAATGGGTCATAGTGGCTTCGGTGACCAATTAAATGGGTCATAGTGGCTTCGGTGACCAAATAAATGGGTCATAGTGGCTTTGGACTTCGGTGACCAATTAAATGGGTCATAGTGGCTTTGGACTTCGGAGACCAATTAAATTGGTCATAGTGGCTTCGGTGACCAATTAAATGGGTCATAGTGACAGGGCGTACAACCGAAACTAGGTTCACAGACAGAGCGCAAGAGCAGACACCCAGCCCTCACCTGTTGAGCAATCGGTCGAATTTCTTTCAACATTAGAGGCCGAAATTTCTGGGCCTTCAAATAATCGTACAGATTCTGATCGAGCAGTTCAAATGCCAAGCACAGGTGCGATCGATGCACAAAGCACTCCAGCGCTCGTACAATATTGCAAGCATCCGTGTCTTCACGGCACAGGCGTTGCAGAATTTCAGCTTCAATACCGCCCTGCCTGGCGTAGCTCGGATGATTCTTTAAAATCTTCACCGCCACCAACCGGCTGTTATTCACATTCCAAGCTTTCACAACTTGACCAAATGTGCCTCTGCCCAGATAGCTCAATACTCTGTAAGCGTGCGATGTTGACTTTAATTCCTCGCCAACTGTGATGTGATAGTCGCCCTCTGCAGCTGGTGGAGGAGCAGCAGCAGCAGCGGGCTGGTGCTGAGCACTACCAACTCCATCGTTATTGCTATTATTGCTTAGCTTTCTTTTAGTAGCAACAGCAGCAGTACCACTTTTAGTAGTTGAGTCGCTATTCAAAGTGTTTCCCGTAGTAACAACACTTCTATTTAATTTGAGCTTCTTCTCTTTGAAACAATTGCTGCTACTAGAAGAACCACAAGCAGCTGAGCTGTTTAAACAATCGTTGCTGGAGGATTGCTGCTGTTGTTGCTGTTGTTGCAGACTCTGATGCAGAACCTTAATCAATGGCTGATGGTTATTGACAGCTTGCGACTCAAGCCTACGACGCTTAGCGGCATTGCCGCCGCCGCCTGCTGACACGCCAAGCTGAGCCTCAATGCTGGCACCTGGCGGCCCGGGGCACACAGACGAAAGAATTGCTGCCTGCATCTTTTGCCCTCAGCCCAAGTCTGTGTCTGCCTTCTCACTTCAAATTGGGCTAACTGCCACACTGAGCCGCAACACTGTAGCAGTAGAGACGACTTACTGACTGCAGAAATGACATGAAAACAAGCAAAATATAATTAAAACCTTGTAAAACCTTTACTTTTGACATCTTAGTATTGGTTTTATTTAACTTTTTTGTGTTGATTTTTAAAATATCTTATGCAAAATGCTACTAAATGATATGGACCCCTCCTAAATGTCATTATAAATATTTCTATACAAAAATAATCTTTTACGATTAACACTACAAATTACTAGACCTAGTTGTATATTTTTATTCATATGCTTTGATTGAAAAAAACAGATAAATTATGCAATTGTTTATGTATTTATATAATTGATCCATGTGACTTTAATATATTATGCTTTATAAATTGGCTCAACAAATGTTAATCTTGATTTCAAGTTAACCATTTCATGTTAATACAAATTCAAGATCTTGAAACTAAGATTGAGATTTAAAAAAGTGCCAAGACCTTAAAAAATCAAGATCTTGTTTGACCCCTACTTAATATTAAGTGAAGATTTTAATGAAATCAAGTTTACAACTTATGCCATAAAGTCAAGGGTCACTAGGTCAAGGAAAATAATAAAATGAAATTTCCACTCAACATATAGGTATAAGAATATTGGACCTAGCCTATATAAACAAACATATTTTTTTTATTATCAAAAAGAAACTATAAAGTTTGTATAAAAAACAACAAAGCCAAAAGTTAGACCTAGAAGTAGGGATGCCAATTCCAATTAACTAATTTGCCAAAAAATGGTTTTGGCCTAAAACCATTTTTTGGTCTAGTTTTTCACAGTTTTTCACATGCTTATTAAAAAATTAAAATGGAATATAATTTTTGTAATTTGTACATTTTATATGAAACAATAATACTATACCAAGATGGAATTCTTGCTAGGGGAAAAAATGCGCGTGCACATTTTTGGAATAGCGTGTAAGTGTGCATGCCAACTGTAAAAATAATTAGTCATATTGCAATTATGCAGGCCCCTCCCAATTCTTTTACAAAATTTCATATAACTCATTTTGAATGTGTGCCGAATCTAGGAAAACATGTTTGTTATAATACACATATTTTTTATAATATTTTATGCAAACTAATTTTTGTTTGAACTAGCAGTAAATTTTAATATAAATAGAAGCTTTTTTGGTGGAGGAGAGACCAACTTTGCATATTGCGTTTCCTTAAGAAACAAAGCCAGTATCAAATAGTAAGAGTTCCAAGTAAACATTATTGAGGATTGTTTTCCAAGTTATTTATTTGCAGAAGAGAAGTGAAGTGGCAGAGAACACATACAATATATACTACTGAGAAGTGGAAATAGTAAAAGACTACGAAGTAGATCCTAAATCAATACATAAAAGAATAACTGGAGGCTGTGGCCCTCTGATCTTGGTAACACCCAGGATTGGAAGTATATGCAATACATCTACCAGTAAGCCAATACACTACTTAGGCCAGAATAATAGTAGAATGCTACTATAATAACAGTAGAATGCAACTTGTATATCAAGAATAATACTAGAATGATACTCAGACAACTACTTAGATATATACTCAAACTAATTCTAAGAAACATTTATCAGACTTATTCTAAGATTAATAAACTCATAATTTATTAATAGAATAGTCTTAGTGGTAGCTACCAACATTTATAAAGACAGAAGTTAAGCCCTTTGACAACTTTGGTGACATTGTGGAATTTTTTGTAGGGACAGAAGTTTAGCCCTTTGACAATTTGGTGGCAGCAATGGGATAATTTCAGTGAGAGCAATCATGCCTGTTACAACTTTGGTAGCTAATTAGTGAGATATCAATAGAGGGAAGCTCATCCCTATCACACAAACATGGCCTATATGCTAAAAATGAAACTTCTAGTTTTTCAATTCTATGTCAACATAAATTAAAAATTGTACTCCAAGTGTAAATTAGTTTGAATGCTATTTTTTTAGAGAAAATATTCTTTAAAAATTAATATTTTAACTAAACTTTAAAGTAACTGTTTTTGCTAGGAACTATTATTCTTTGTTTTACTTTTGTTTTAAAATTTTTTAGTGTAAAAACAAATTTCTAGACTATAAAAAATAGGAGAACTTGAGTGCGCATATGTTGCATAACCATATTATATGCATGTAAAAGTCAAATCCTGTCTGTGATTCTGCCACAAATAGCTTTTTGCACAAGCGTATATGATTAAGCCTGCAGACACTTTCTTTGAGAGTGCGCAAGTAGGCCCCTTTTTAGCAAGCAGGCACGTACGAATTTAACAAGTGTGCACAAATGCAGACTCAAGGGGACAGAGTGGCAGATTCAAGGGGATAAAGAAAATGACATAAATATAAATGAGGGATTCTTATAAAAAGCTTTTAATAAACTCAATCTATCTAAGAATAACTTAAACTAAAACTTTGTCATTAACTCTGCCAAACTTTAAAGTTAATCATTTGAAGTTAAAAAAGTTTGTATTATCATATTTGCAATCATAAATTTACGAGTATAACATAATTGTTAGCTAGTGTGGCAGGCAGGATGCCACTGAGTTGAGTATTTTTTTAACAGTTGATGACTAAATCTTTATTTTGGTTGGTCTACATGTTGATCATTAAATTATTTTCCCTGGCTTGGAGTTGTTTAGCCAATGCTCCATTGAGTGTTCTATGCTCTGTATGCTCAAGCCCGTATGCGGGAACTTTTGTTAGAATATACTTGCCGCCGGGTTATATGTGTTATATTTCAAGCCCTATTCAATGTTATCCATTGAGTTTTCTATCAGCTGCTCCCATTTGCAGACTAGCTTGCATTACTATTTAAAATCTCTGTTTTTCTTAAAAAAAGTTATGCTTTGCCCCTTTTTTTCTTTCTCCTTCTCCTCTATGTTCTGTTTTTCTATTGCTTAATTTCTGACAAGTTTTAACTAGTTTACTTTATTCCACGTTTATACCTAGGTACTGCCGAATTTTAGCTTATTTATAAAATTAACTATTTGCCTGCTCAATAATTAACCACTTATTAAATCTTTAATAAAATTTATCATCTAATATTTATTCAGTGATCCATAAGCCATAGTATTTCTTAAGTATTTGCCCATGGGGCATAAAATAACCCAAAGTTCTCATCTCAAAGAAAGCTCTGAGAATTATTTGTTCCATAATACATAAATTATAGTGGTGGCAACAACTACCCTATTGAAAGAAACCAGCTTAGCAAAAGCAACACATTAATTTACAGTGTCAGAGTCTATGGCATCTTATTATTTGAACAACAGCACCACTACACAACTGCTCTGCTATGATTACGACTACCTTCCCCCCCAGACTTGAGAACCCGGTAGTTGGAGAAAAACAGGAGAAAGAATTTCATTGTGATTTGTCTGCGCAATTTCTAGATTTATTTGTGCAAACACCACACTTGCAGCAATTCAAACGTGGAATCTGCCCCACCTCATTGGTGTCAGCAACTAATTTTAAACAACCAATTTCTAAGAAAAAACTTTCTCTACCCCCATTTCATTAGTTTAGATAAAGTTAAGAAAAAGGAGTGTATGACTAAGACCACCATATACCCCAGGTTGCGGATGGTATGCATGTATGCTGGAACTTTTCCGGCGTACAAAATGGCCACCCTAAGTCCTTGGTATACACAATCGGCGTACACAACCCCTGGCGCACTTTGTTGGCGTATATTATTGGCATACACAAGTAACACAGCCACACATACTTTTTTGGCGTACAAATTTTGGTGAATAAATTCATGCCATGCATGAAAATTGTAATGTAAATTAACGTTTTTATGTAAAGTAAAAGAAAATTAAATCGTAAGTGATAAACTTTTAGCTTCTTTTAAATTAATAATAAATAAAATTAGTGTATTTTTTGCTAAGGGTATTAATTTTGCATCATATTTTTTGTAAGTATAATTTAGGTTTGTTTAAATTGAAAATATTTGTAATATTTTAAAAACACTTGTCATACAAAAGCCTTTCTTAGAAAACTCTACTTGTGAAAACCAAATGACCTCTTTTTAGGAATTTTTGGTGTACATTTTAGTGCAACTTTTTGTTTTTGGCGTACACTGGCGTACAAAGTCCTTGATGCCCAAATTTTTTCTGGCGTACACGGGTACATGATCCGCACACTGGCACATACCAAGAGTGCCACAGCTATTATTGGCTATTGGTATTAAAGAGGAGCTACCATTCTTTTAGCATTCATTGCTATTCCTCTCATAGGTTCCTCTCTTTGTCTCTTGCAGCCTTATCCTAATGGCTCTCCTACCTACTTATCCTTTTTTAGCATCATCTAATAACACATTGAGCCAAATTTCTCCCTTAGCTCTTTAAGTGTGGCAGTCTTGGTTCTACACCAAAAAGGACATGCTTTAGCAACAAACAAATATAATGAAAAGATGAATTTTTTATAGGCTTCGGCCTAGTATGTAATTATATTTTTTATGCTTATTTTATTATGTTTATTCTTTAAAAAATACACTTAAACTAGTTTTCTTAAAAAATATGGTTTTCAAACTGGTTAACTGGTTCTCAAAAAGGCATAGGCTAGTTTTTGGCATCACTAGGCCTACCTATCAAAAACAATCTAGAAGACAAAATAGAAAAACACAAGTCAACTAAGTCAAGTGGTAATAATATAAAAATTCAACCTAGACCTATTTGGATTTTTCAGTACTTGGAAATCATATTCATAAAATAATAAGATTTTCAATTTTGAAAAATTAGCCACCATAAGCCTAGTTCATATTAAAATCTGTAAGCAGTAAGCTGTACCTGCATACCAACGTAAACGACGTAAACGTGGTAAATATTGGAACAGCATTTTAGCACTAATCATCGATCACGGAATTGAATATTATATGACATATCCGAGCTTCTTCCAGTGGACTTCAGTCCAAGTTAATGGCTGCGATCAGCTACAAGAACAGTATAGTAGCCTACACTACGTACGTACGGCGCGTAACAAAAATATTTCATAATTTAAAAAGTCGCATATTACAAGTGCGAAAAACAAACATTGCACACTTTGTAATCTCTTGTTTCTCTTTGAACACAAAACTGGGCTAATAATATTTTTTACTAAACCAGCTATCTCAAACACTGAATTGTCAAAAAAGCGAATAAATCTAAAAATTAGATTGGCGAGTGAGACCAGCTACTTGAAATATATTCTACATGTAACGTACACACGACATGTCACATATTTCATATTTATGTATTACGAAAATCACAGCCAATCAAAAAATAACACTGACACTGACAGGACCGTTTGGATTTACTCTGGAGTAGTCTCTGAGACCATTATTTAAACGTGATAGTAATTAACTGATAACTGAAATATTTGCATTGAATTAAGGACAGTTATAGTTAGATATCATGTGATTAATACATGGAATACAAGTCATGTACATTTTATGTGTAAAAAGAAACTCGGAAAAAATTGCGGCTTTCGGCTAAGAAAAAATGTATGAGAGATAAACATTTTGATTTTTGGTGTAACATTTTGTTAATCATATTACTGCAAAAATTATCCCACCAATCCTGATTCCACCTCATCGGGCTTTGAGAGTTAGATTGGAATAAGGAAACCTAAGAAGTCCTTAATATTTGAGCTTCGTTGCGTAATTTAAATGCATATGTAAATATAATTTACAATATGCATTTCGTAAATTAATATGAATCTGCATGATCCTTGAAACAGCAAAATTAAATGTCAACTTAACAATTGACTTTTGCAAATTATTTATTTCTCATCAAAAACTGCTCGCAACAATTTTTGCCACTATGAAAGTGACTGTGTGCTTGGTTGCTGCTACATATCATTTTTGTATTAATACGTATTTTTCAGCGTTGTGTTACGTGTCGCTAGGATTTCAAACTGCTCTTTTTATAGGAAACGAAAACAACAGAACTAAATACAAATGGTACACACGTTGTTCGTTCGACTTAGACTGTTCCGTTTCAACACAACTTTAATAATATACCTATCATCTCAATTTATAAAGTATTTTTTATTTTGTTCTAAAGATGTTATCTATCTAGAGTCAAAATCTTAAGAGTTTTTCTTGACAATTCATACGACATAGGACATACTGCATTACTGCATACTTCATAACACTCAGCATTTGCAACGTCAATAAAGCTCAGTTGGCACGCAACCACCGCTCTACAGTTAAAATATTAAACAATATTTTTTCAATGAATAATATTTTGCAAGAGTACCTTCAAATCCCTGTCATTACTCGAGGGTATACTACAGCATGCCTGTTGACTACTTTAGCAGTTGTAAGTCACTAATCATGACTAATGTCTAATGCCAATGGCTATATCATGCTTAATTAAAGTTTTATAATTTTATATTACTTTGACAATAGATTTTCAGCATAGAGAATAAATTGAATAACAATCTGATTGAAGAAAAAAAATTTCAGCTTCTTAATTATTCATTGTATTTGTATCAAGATATCAATTCTCATTCCTTGGTGGACTATTGCTTCAAAGATAAACCAATATAATTATAGAGTATCTATGCAAGAGCTACATAGTTACAAAGAACCTGTATATAGCCTATATAGACCTATACAAGACTATGCAAAAAGTGATTGAATTGTTTTTTGCTTATTTTTGCCTAGGTCCTAACTGGCTTAGTTAGGAATTTTCCTATGTATAGAAATTATATTATATTCAATAATAGTCTAGAGAAGGTATCCTCATTCTAAATAATCAATGCATATATTTAGGCCTTTAAAAAATTGCTAAACCCTTGTTATACAAATTTTATCAAAACATTTGGTACATTTGGTACATTTAGAATAAATGCTAGTCACTTTAGTGATAAGTTATTTCAGTAACAGTTGTTTAAGTTATAATTAGTCATTTTGATTTTAGTTATAAGTTTCTTTTGTGACAAACACATTTTACTTTTGGTAAAAATAGATGATTTATAGTTAATTTTAATGAAAGATGCTTCCATTGAAATATTTAATATTTATCTTTGTATTTAAGTTATTAAAAAAACGAATTATTTTGTTTCTTGTATAAATTGTTTTGAATTTTCCTTGAAACATATAAACCAAAAACAAATAAAATATCTTTATCACAAAATGCCAACAACAAGAAATATCAATTTTAGTTACATAGATTCATAGAAAGACATAGATATATTTGGAAAGCATATAAGTTCAAAGTATTGCAATTCTATAATAGTTAATAAACATAATATAGCAATACTTTATTATTTAAAAAAACATCTAAAATTTTAGGTTTTATATCACTTACAATTGGCAAGATTATTTTCTATTTCTAACCATTTATGCCCAACCTCAAAATTTCACCCATCCAGTGTGACTTAATTTTGTTTAGATTTGCAACTTAGTTCCTCCTAATTGCAACTTAATTTTCACTTTGACATTTCTTGCCTTTTTTATTGTTTCTTCTTTTTCTCTTTTTCTCTCCTCTTTCCCCTTTCTCACTTCTCCCTCTTTTATTTTCCTTTTCTCTTTCTCTCTTTTCTTCTCCCAATTTTGCAACTTACCTTGGCCGTAGAGGCGTAGGGAGGGGGGATAGGAAGGATATATCCCCCAAAGAGCCCAACCAACTTTTTTGTTGCCCTTTGTTGCTATACATGCTACCATGTGACTCTGTCATAGCACTTTTACCTAGGTGTATCCCCCCATAGAAAATTCACCTTGGTGTATCCCCTCCATAGGAAATTCCTGGCTACACCCCTGCTTGGCCAGAGGCATACATGCGCAACAGTTGGCTGAACGATTTGGCGGCCAACCAAGGAAGTTGCAAAAATGCCCACCCGAAAAAACACCCAAGTAGTAGTACTAAGTAGCTGATGAGGCATTTTGACTTAATAAGACAGTCATAGTTACTCCTGCCGTTTACCCAAAGTTGCATTAATTTTGCTTTAGGGGTTTTTTACATGTAAGTCGCATTTTTGGCCAAAAACTACATTGCATTTTTGTTAAAACTTAGTTTTGGAGGTTGCGCATGTATGGCCAGAGGCCATCTCACCCATCCAGTTTGGACGGGTTGGATAGGTGTTAGGTATGTATGCTAGCTGTGATTAATAAATGCCTTAAAAAGCACTAAGGATAAGAATTCAAGGGTAGAAAATTCATAACAATGCCCCTTGACCTATATAGCTACTATAATCTAAGCATTCATTCCTAGATATTGCAATGCTACTATACATGCCCTACTTACTAGAACTTGCCCTTTATTGCAGGTAGCAAGCCTATATTATAATTCTAGCACTGTGAAAAACAAAAACTGGTATCCTATTACTGGGTTTTTTTTAAGATTGGAAATCCGGTTGCCAACTGGCCCTTGGGGCTCAAAATCCAGTTGCCAATGGCTATTTTTGGTTGCCTATTGGCAACTAGCCAAATTCTTGAAGATGGATATTTCCAAGGCTGCATTTGAAAAGTAGAAATTTGTTCTCTTAATTCTAAGATATCTATCTAAGCTGCTATCTAAGCTGCAAACAATAACAAACGAACAATTCTATCATATCAAATTAAATAGCACTTTTTTACACTTACAAAATCATTTTTTGAAATTGGCAACTGGTATAGGGAAAATGAAGTTGCTATATTGGCCTCTGATACCAAAAATCCAATTTTCAATAAGATTTTCAATGGGCCAAAAAATCTCATATGGCCTAAAAAAACCTGCTTCTGTCAGTTTTCTATTGTTCTCTTTTAAAGGCTCCTTAGAACTATAAACACATATATTTGTCTAAGCCACTTGTTTATGGCTTTTTCTATGGAACTCTTTCATTAAACCATTGACTTCTTTTACCACCTATTTAAGCTTCTTGTTGGAATAAAAAACTGTTGTACCCCCTAAGTTATTTGTTTGATATCTTAAGAAGGCCTGGCCAGAAGTCACAATAGGCAAGGCCTAGTAAGTAAGGCATGTGTGGTAGTATTGCAATGCCTTTTTGGTCTATGATTGCTTAGATTTTATTTTGGTCTATGATTGCTTAGATTTTAGCAGTTGTATAGGTGGTAGGAGGGCATTGTTATAATGAAACTTCTACCCTTTCATTCCTATCATTAGTGCCCTTTAGGCACCACTATCAATCATAACTAGCATGCACTTCAATTTACTACCTTTATAGCATTTTGACATTGTTTGTTGTCTCAGTGCATGGCATTTTAAAATTGAAAGTCTGCCATCCTTTGTACTTTAACAAATGTTGTTTTGGTATTGCAATTTTGCAATAAATGTCTGTTGCTTGCACCTAAGCATAATGTTTATAAACCCATGCTGCATGTCGGCAGAATCTGAAATTATATTCTAATATAACCAGCATATAAACATAGCATAGGGCAATACTTAAGCCTTAAAGACTATTGCTAGTAAATCAATATGAGTGTCAAGCACCATGGACTTTTGCTTGTTGCAGTGCAATGCCAAAATAGCAACCAATTCTGCTCACACAATTTAATTTAATTTATAGCTATATGGAATTAAGTAGTCACTAAATTTGACCTATTATTGTGCAGGCCTAAATGAATGGAATTCAACTAAAAATTATGGTCTAGACTATGTACATGTATAATGTACAGGGATTAGAATTTGAAGATTCTGCAATTTATGCAAGTGGTTGAATTGCAAAACTTTTGGAGTATTCCTAGTGTGCAGCAATCAAGAAATAATGTACTAGTATGACAATAGAACAAACATTCTGAGTATATAGGGTTTTTTAGTTTCTAAAATTGCTATTGAAAAACTTCTTTATGATTTAGAAGTTGTTCTACATGCTTTAAAGAATGTTATAAATGAAATGAAATTTATTATAAACATATAATTGTAGATTAAAATCTTTTTTGAATTGATTTTTTATAAATGTACTTTTCTTTTCATTTTTTAGCAATTGGACATTGTCAGTCCATTTCAACTGTACTTCCATCCAACATTGATATTCAAGAACTTACAGGTAAGTCTTATTTTATCATTTTAAATTAACTCATCTTAGTTGATTTTTTTGAAAGTTTTTATGCCCTAAATCTTGTCTTCTGTAAATTTTCAGCTTTGGCGTTTAATTACAAACTTTTGCTTCTTTGGCACATTTGGATTCAATTTCTTCTTTAATATGGTGTTCAATTATCGGTACTGTCGCATGCTTGAAGAAAACTCGTTCCGAGGCCGAACCAGCGATTTTGCGCTCATGTTCATCTTTGGCGGTTGCTTCATGACGGTGAGTGATCATCTGAGTGCAGCGGCCTTAAAAAGAGCCGTTTTTGTAAACATTATTGTAAAAGTGTTTTTAATAAGTCGACTCTGCATCTCGATTATCAATATTAGTTGATTTCATTAAAATTTGTAGATAAGTAGTGGTGGCCCTTAAAAGGGTCGTTTTACGAAAATATTTTATTAACACCCTAGACTAGATAGCAGAAATATTTATTAAATTGCGAAATTCAATATTTGTTTTACGTTTGTGTTCAATAGTCATAGATTTAGATTGTTATGTTATTTACTCTTAATTTTAATTGTGTATAGCAAGTAGCAGAACTGAAAAGGGCCGTTTTATCATTTTCTTTTTTAATTTCAGCTCGCAGGCCTATTCGTGAATATGGTATTCCTTAGCCAGGCTTTCACAATCATGATTGTCTACGTTTGGAGTCGAAGGAATCCATTCATCAGGATGAATTTCTTTGGTTTGCTCACTTTTCAAGCTCCCTACTTGCCTTGGGTGCTGATGGCTTTTTCGTTCCTACTGGGAAACGTTATTATTGTTGACGCTATGGGTGAGTCTGTCATAATTTAGACCTTTTCCCACAAGTTTTATTCACTAGAAACTCGTATTTATTAATCTATAGATCCCAATACTAAAATCTACAGATACCCAGATACTAAATCTACAGATCGCAATCATAAATCTATAGATCCTAATCCTAAATCTATAGATCCTAATCCTAAATCTATAGATCCTAATCCTCAATCTATAGATACTAATCATTAGTCTATAGACCACAATACTAAAATCTGTAGATCCTAATACTAAAACCTATAGATCCCAATCCTAAATTCTATAGATCACACAGCAGCAAATCAATATGTTTCTTATTATTATTGCAGGCATCGCAGCAGGTCACGTGTATTATTTTCTTGAAGATGTTTTCCCAAGACAGCGTAACGGCTTTCGCGTGCTGCGGACTCCTCAATTCCTGTGAGTCACTGCCCTTAATGATTAGTAAATACTCGGTCCCAGTCACAGTGACAGCATGGGTCACAGCCACAGTTACAGCATGGGTCACAGCCACAGTTACAGCATGGGTCACAGTTACAGCATGGGTCACAGCCACAGGTACAGCATGGGTCACAGTTACAGCATGGGTCACAGCCACAGTTACAGCATGGGTCACAGTTACAGCATGGGTCACAGTTACAGCATGGGTCACAGTCACAGTTACAGCATGGGTCACAGCCACAGTTACAGCATGGGTCACAGTTACAGCATGGGTCACAGTCACAGTTACAGCATGGGTCACAGCCACAGTTACAGCATGGGTCACAGTTACAGCATGGGTCACAGTTACAGCATGGGTCACAGTTACAGCATGGGTCACAGTTACAGCATGGGTCACAGTCACGGTGACAGCATGGGTCACAGTTACAGCATGGGTCACAGCCACAGTTACAGCATGGGTCACAGTCACGGTGACAGCATGGGTCACACTCCTCAGTTAAGTCGGTAAGCAAAAACTTCACTTTTGCCCACCCTGGTCTCCCACAGCAAAACGCTGTTCGACGCGCCCCCAGGCCAGCAAGATCCCAATTATCAGCCTCTTCCAGAAGAAGAGCGCCCTGGCGGCTTCAATTGGGGCCTGTGAGGCTGCCAGGTCGCGTGTGAACCAACAAAAAATGCAATCTGAATTTTTTCTCCTTCAAATGTCTTCTGTTGCCATTTTTTGAAGAATAAACCTTTTGACAGTGTTTTGCTAAATTGCCTACTGACTAGCTGGGTTAAGTAGTGTACAAAGAGCATCTATGATGAAATATTTTAATTGGTGTAAAAATTGTTCTATGAAGAGCTGGTTGTGCCAAAAATAAATAAAATTGCCCTAAAATCAGTCTCCTGAGCCCTTGTCTGAGTTATGCTTTGCTTTTATTAATATTGAAAACACAAGTAAACCCTATGCTTCGGTTTGCAGAACTTTTAATGCTTTCTAATTGAATAAACAATTATTTGTATACCTTTATTGTGGCCTTCTGATGCTTACTTGATTGATTACTTCTCTTATCTTTGGTGGTCATTTGATCAATTTATTATTAAATATTATTATTTATTTCGCATTTTTAGTCAGTTGGCGTGGCTGTGTACGTTACTTATAGTAGCGAGTGGAGAGAAATTTGCTAAATTTAAAAATATATAATCGTAATTTTAGGTCTTGGGGTTTCGGTTCGGGATCTTGGGGTTCTAATTTGGGATCTTGGGGTTCTAATTCGGGATCTTTTGGTTCTAATTCGGGATCTTGAAGTTTAATTCGGGATCTTGGGGTTTAATTCGGGATCTTGGGGGTTCTAATTCGAGATCTTGGGATTCGAAATCGGGATCTTGGGATTCGAAATCGGGATCTTGGGATTCTAATTCGGGATCTTGGGGTTCGAAATTGGGATCTTGGGGTTCTAGTTCAGGATCTTGGGATTCCAGTTCAGGATCTTGGGATTCCAGTTCAGGATCTTGGGATTCCAGTTCAGGATCTTGGGATTCCAGTTTAGGATCTTGGGATTCCAGTTCAGGATCTTGGGATTCCAGTTCAGGATCTTGGGATTCCAGTTCAGGATCTTGGGATTCCAGTTTAGGATCTTGGGATTCCAGTTCAGGATCTTGGGATTCCAGTTTAGGATCTTGGGATTCCAGTTCAGGATCTTGGGATTCCAGTTCAGGATCTTGGGATTCCAGTTCAGGATCTTGGGATTCCAGTTCAGGATCTTGGGATTACAGTTCAGGATCTTGGGATTTAAGTTCAGGATCTTGGGACTCCAGTTCAGGATCTTGGGATTTAAAGTTCAGGATCTTGGGATTCTAGTTCAGGATCTTGGGATTCTAGTTCAGGATCTTGGGATTCCAGTTCAGTATCTTGGGATTCCAGTTCAGGATCTTGGGATTCCAGTTCAGGATCTTGGGATTCTAGTTCAGAATCTTGGGATTCCAGTTCAGGATCTTGGTGTTCGATATCTGGATTTACGAATTTCGATAGAAATGTGAACAAACAAAATCCGAAGGATGGGCAGAAGACTTTACTTTTGAACAATTTACGCTCGTAATTTCTTTTTTTGCTAAATTAAGAAGCCTTGCATGTACTTTTCGAATGCAAATCATACGGATTTTATTTCCATATGTCTGTGTGTAGCCACCTCACCTCGCCTCGCCTGGCCTCACTAAGGAAAAATTGTAAATTAAAAAAACAACATTGATAAAAGCAGATTTCGCTGTTTTTTGTTAAGTCTGTCTGGTCAGAAAAAATGAGTTCTAGTTAATTAGTTTCCTGTGTGTACCACTGATACGGCAGTGTGTCTTGTTAATAATTATGGAATATTGGAGTTTGTAAATATCTGTGACGAATTTACTAAACTACTTCATTGATAATTATCACAAACGTCAAAGTATTTTTGATTTAATTATTTTATCTAAACAAAACAAAGGCGTCATTTACGGTTACTTTGAGTTCCGATTTCCGGTAATCTTGTGGTGCCATTTCCGGTTATCGCGAGGCACCATTTCCGGTTATCCTTAGGCGCCATTTCTGGTTATCCTAAGGCGCCATTTCCGGTTATCCTAAGGCGCCATTTCCGGTTATCCTTAGGCGCCATTTACGGTTATTTTGAGACGCCATTTCCGATTATTTTTAGGCGCCATTTCCGGTTATCCTTAGGCGCCATTTCCGATTATTCTGAGGCGCCATTTCCGGTTATTTTGAGGCGCCATTTCCGGTTATCCTTAGGTGCCATTTCCGATTATTCTGAGGCGCCATTTCCGGTTATTTTGAGGCGCCATTTCCGGTTATCCTAAGGCGCCATTTCCGGTTATCCTAAGGCGCCATTTCCGGCTATCCTAAGGTGCCATTTCCGGTTATCCTAAGGCGCCATTTCCGGTTATTCTTAGGCGCCACTTACGGTTAGCGTAAGGCGCCCTTTCCGGTTATCGTTAGGCGTCATTTCCGAATATATTGAGGCGCCATTTTCGGTTATCCTTAGGCGCTATTTCCGATTATTTTGAGGCGCCATATCCGCTTATTTTGAGGCACAATTTCCGATTATTTTGAGGCGCCATATCCGGTTATTTTGAGGCGCCATTTCCGGTTATTCTTGGGCGCCATTTCCGGTTATTTTGAGGCGCCATTTCCGGTTATTTTAAAGCGCCATTTACGGTTATCCTTAGGCGCCATTTACGGTTATTTTGATGCGTCATTTCCGGTTTTTTGAGGCGCCATTTCCGGCTTTTTTAAGGCGCTAGTTCAAAACAATTTCAGGCGCCATTTCGGGTTACTTTGAGCTGCCGTTTGCGGTCATTTTATGGCGCCTTTTCTGGTTATTTCAAGGCGCTAATTCCAGACATTAAGATGCTACATCCGTTATCTCTGGCGCACCATTTTTAGCCATAATGGGGCATGTAGAATCTTCATATCAAGTTAAGAAACGTGTCTTTAAGCAGCTCCGCCTTCCATCAACAGGTCCTTACGTTATCCCAAATTTTCACACTCCATTCAGGATTCCCCGTTGAGTTTTAAACAAAAAAGAATGAATTTTTTCATTTCTCAACTCTTATCGCATTGTGAATAGTTTATCAAGCCTCGAGTCATCAATTATCCACTTGAGTTGTTTATTACTCGTAGCTTCAGGTGGGATCATAATTTCGTGTCCCTTGAGACTTGAGACTTGAGAAGTATAGAGGAGAGTATAGTTTCAACTTCTTGGCCCAAACAAAAAAAACTCAATAAAAAAGTATATTATAATAGAAAGAATTCCACTGCTCCTAGGACAGCATCGAGGTGAGATTTGAGGTGTGCTTAGTTAGGAATGGCTGCTTCCCTGCTGTGATAAGTAGCCCACGGTTATATCCTGTTGAATGAGACCCATTCTTAGCAGTGAATGCTGAGATATTGAAAGAAGGAAAGACAGGTAATTTAGAGAGGGAAGAGATGGTGACTCAGAGAGAGAAAAGAGAGAGAATAGAGAGAGACTCAGAGAGGGAATAGAGAGAGACTCAGAGAGGGAAGGGGGTGGCTCAGAGAGGGAAGGGGGTGGCTCAGAGAGGGAAAAGAGGGTGACTCGGAGTGGGAAAAGAGAGAGACTCAGAGAGGGAAAAGAGAGACTCAGAGAGGGAAAAGAGAGACTCAGAGAGGGAAGAGAGGGTGACTCAGAGAGGGAAGAGAGGGTGACTCAGAGGGAAGAGAGGGTAACACAGAGAGGGAAAAGAGAGACTCAGAGAGGGAAAGAGGGTGACTCAGAGAGGGAAGGGGGTGGCTCAGAGAGGGAAAAGAGGGTGACTCGGAGTGGGAAAAGAGAGAGACTCAGAGAGGGAAAAGAGAGACTCAGAGAGGGAAGAGGGTGACTCAGAGAGGGAAGAGAGGGTGACTCAGAGAGGGTGACTCAGAGGGAAGAGAGGGTAACACAGAGAGGGAAAAGAGAGACTCAGAGAGGGAAGAGGGTGACTCGGAGAGGGAAAAGAGAGACTCAGAGTGGGAAAGAGAGAGACTCAGAGGGGGAAGAGGGTGACTCAGAGAGGGAAAAGAGAGACTCAGAGAGGGAAGAGGGTGACTCGGAGAGGGAAAAGAGAGACTCAGAGAGGGAAGAGGGTGACTCGGAGAGGGAAAAGAGAGACTCAGAGAGGGAAAAGAGAGACTCAGAGAGGGAAGAGAGAGACTCAGAGAGGGAAGAGAGGGTGACTCAGAGAGGGAATAGAGAGAGACTCAGAGAGGGAAAAGAGAGACTCAGAGAGGAAAGAGAGAGAGACTCAGAGAGGGAAAAGAGAGACTCAGAGAGGAAAGAGAGAGAGACTCAGAGAGGGAAAAGAGAGACTCAGAGAGGGAAAAGAGAGACTCAGAGAGGGAAGAGAGAGACTCAGAGAGGGAAGAGAGGGTGACTCAGAGAGGGAAGAGGGTGATTCACAGATGATAGAAGAGGGTTATTCAGGGTGGTAAAAGTAGGATGAAATGAAGAAAACTAATATCGGACCAAAAATGGGATCTCCTCAGTCTTAGCCGCCATCCTGAGGTGTCTGAGCTGAGCACACACGCGCGCAGAGATCACGCCTCACAGCTAATTAGTACACACGCTCACACAGGGTGTACGGTGCCCCCGACTGTCTAATATCGACAGGCATGTACACCTGACGATAGGAGACATAGGAGACTGCAATTATACAGTAGAAGTTATGGTAGTTGCTGCTGTATATTTAAAGATAATTATATTTATATAGCTCATTATAAACAAGCTCATTAGCATGCACTCAGCCTCCTAGAGGATTAAAAAACTACACAATTGCTTTAATTTATAGAGCAAAACTCTCATTGTTAAACTGTTGAAACAACTTTTATGCACAAATAAAATATCTTTAGGCGGCTGAAGAGAAAGTCGCCAGACAAGGTGACGATATTGCTTGAAGAATGACCTTCAAACGTCCCCTCCGCCAAACCACATTCCCGTGGCCGTTTGGGTTGGTCGCCAAATCCGGGCTCGAACCCGCGACCTGCTAGCCTCCGTCGGATCTTCCGGGCCGTTCGGACAGCGGATGAGCCGTTCGAAATCGCCTCTCTGGTCTATCCAGGCCAGCGAGTGGCCCCAGACTTCGCCGAGCTCGCCTTCCGGATCGTCGTCCATCATCTGTAGAGAGTCGTCAGAATCCAGCAGGCAGCTGCTGTCTGCCAGGTCCGGGATGGCCTGCTGGGGCGCTGGAACCGGGGCGACCGTTTGGGGAGGCATGGCGAGAGATGCACAAGTATTACTTTTGTTTTTTAGTTCATTGCTCTCTACCCTACTCTCTCCCTACTCTCTACCCTACTCTCTACCCTACTCTCTCCCTACTCTCTACCCTACTCTCTCTACCCTACTCTCTCTACCCAAATCTCTTTACCCTACTCTCTCTACCCTACTCTCTCCCTACTCTCTACCGTACTCTCTCCCTACTCTCTACCCTACTCTCTCTACCCTACTCTCTCTACCCTACTCTCTCCCTACTCTCTACCGTACTCTCTCCCTACTCTCTACCCTACTCTCTCTACCCTACTCTCTCTACCCAAATCTCTTTACCCTACTCTCTCTACCCTACTCTCTCCCTACTCTCTACCGTACTCTCTCCCTACTCTCTACCCTACTCTCTCTACCCTACTCTCTCTACCCTACTCTCTCCCTACTCTCTACCGTACTCTCTCCCTACTCTCTACCCTACTCTCTCTACCCTACTCTCTCTACCCAAATCTCTTTACCCTACTCTCTGTTTACCCTACTCTCTCTACCCTACTCTCTCTACCCTACTCTCTCTACCCTACTCTCTACCCTACTCTCTCCCTACTCTCTACCCTACTCTCTCTACCCTACTCTCTGTTTACCCTACTCTCTCTACCCTACTCTCTCTACCCAAATCTCTTTACCCTACTCTCTCTACCCTACTCTCTCCCTACTCTCTACCCTACTCTCTCCCTACTCTCTACCCTACTCTCTCTACCCTACTCTCTCTACCCAAATCTCTTTACCCTACTCTCTCTACCCTACTCTCTCTACCCTACTCTCTCTACCCTAATCTCTCTACCCTACTCTCTCCCTACTCTCTACCCTACTCTCTCTACCCTACTCTCTCTACCCAAATCTCTTTACCCTACTCTCTCTACCCTACTCTCTCTACCCTACTCTCTCTACCCTACTCTCTCTACCCTACTCTCTCCCTACTCTCTACCCTACTCTCTCTACCCTACTCTCTCTACCCTACTCTCTCTACCCTACTCTCTCTACCCTACTCTCTCTACCCTACTCTCTCTACCCTACTCTCTCTACCCTACTCTGTAGCCTACACTCTCTACCCTACTCTCTCTACCCTAATCTCTCTACCCTACTCTCTCTACCCTAATCTCTCTACCCTACTCTCTGTTTACCCTACTCTCTCTACCCTACTCTCTCTACCCTACTCTCTCTACCCTAATCTCTCTACCCTACTCTCTCTACCCTAATCTCTCTACCCTACTCTCTCTACCCTAATCTCTCTACCCTACTCTAGCCTAAACTCTCTAGCCTACACTCTCTAGCCTACTCTCTTTTTTATCTCTCTACCTATCTCTCTCTACCCTACTCTGTAGCCTACACTCTCTACCCTACTCTCTCTACCCTAATCTCTCTACCCTACTCTCTCTACCCTAATCTCTCTACCCTACTCTAGCCTAAACTCTCTAGCCTACACTCTCTAGCCTACTCTCTTTTTTATCTCTCTACCTATCTCTCTCTACCCTACTCTGTAGCCTACACTCTCTACCCTACTCTCTCTACCCTACTCTCTCTACCCTACTCTGTAGCCTACACTCTCTACCCTACTCTCTCTACTCTAATCTCTCTACCCTACTCTCTCTACCCTAATCTCTCTACCCTACTCTCTGTTTACTCTACTCTCTCTACCCTACTCTCTCTACCCTACTCTCTCTATCCTAATCGCTCTACCCTACTCTCTCTACCCTAATCTCTCTACCCTACTCTCTCTACCCTACTCTCTCTACCCTAATCTCTCTACCCTACTCTCTCTACCCTAATCTCTCTACCCTACTCTCTCTACCCTAATCTCTCTACCCTAATCTCTCTACCCTACTCTAGCCTAAACTCTCTAGCCTACACTCTCTAGCCTACTCTCTTTTTTATCTCTCTACCTATCTCTCTCTACCCTACTCTGTCTACCCTACTTTACTTTTCTCTTCTCTACCCTTCAAATACCAGACTGCCACTAATAACGAGCTATTGAAAACCTTAAATTTTGCGAGAATCAAAAGCTAAAAGAAGAATTTCTATCAAAGAATGCTTGAGCCTTGAGCCAATTTACGTGACTCTGTGTGGTATAAAATAGTGAAAGACAGACACTTAGTTGAGTGACGCGCAGCCATTGCTCCCCAGTGCTCACGAGAGTCAATTGATCCCTTGGTCAGGCACGTTTTGCAGCCATCTGCTTGCGATGGTAATTTGTTCATTTTTTCATCACTCGTCAAAATAAAACTGAAGGAGGCAAGAAGTTTTTTAAACTGCAAGGGCCGTATCTGGCCGAGGAACATGCGCCTGAGCTTTCTTGTATAGAAATTCGCGACAAAGACCTCCCTTTAACAAGCATATTTTATCGCACTATTGAAGTGTGCAAGTGTGCAGGGAGCACGTGTTTTATTTCGAAGGGATCGGTGAGTTAAGGGGCTGAGTTGCTGCAAAGTTCCCAAGCAGCTCAAGCATGGCGGGTCTGCATGGTAGCCACGTGGCCTAATGGTCGAATTCCTTGTAAGCGGTTCTTAATCTTTTATAAAGAATTTCGGATCATTGTGTAAAACTTTCTTAGCATACATGTGAAAGCGATTTTGACTGGGCACGCGTATGGGTGCGTTATGAGCTCAACCAGTTAATCTTGACCGTTAATTCCTTGGCACCTTTGCCGGTGGCTTGTCCAGCTCTCAGTTGTTGTATTGTGTTATATAGGCCTGTCAAAGCTTCAAGTGGAGACTGGTGAAGGTGGTGAAGTGTTAGAGCAAGTAAATCTATACCTCAGTATAATGGTGATTTTTTTATTAAGCTTTCAATAAACGGCTTTCATGAGATTTGGATTGATTCGGAATTTTACTTTGGTTGATTTTATTACGTATAAAAAATATCCGTGCATGAGAGCTCAGACTTCTGATAGGAAATAAAGTAGATATGAGAAGTAGGGGGCAGGTTAGATAAGAGGGCAGAAAGGGTAGATAGCAGAGAGTAGGCAGGCTAGATAGTCTATAGTCTTAGAGGAGTAGGCAGGCTAGATAGTCTATAGTCTTAGAGGAGTAGACAGGGTAGATAGCAGAGAGTAGGCAGGCTAGATAGTCTTAGAGGAGTAGACAGGGTAGATATGGGAGAGTGGGCAGGGTAGATATGGGAGAGTGGGCAGGGTAGATATGAGAGAGTGGGCAGGGTAGATATGGGAGATTAGGCAGGGTAGATATGGGAGATTAGGCAGGGTAGATATGGGAGAGTGGACAGGGTGGATATGGGAGAGTAGACAGGGTAGATATGGGAGAGTAGACAGGGTAGATATGGGAGAGTAGACAGGGTAGATATGGGAGAGTAGACAGGGTAGATATGGGAGAGTAGACAGGGTAGATATGGGAGAGTAGACAGGGTAGATAACAGAGTAGACAGGGTAGTTAACAGAGAGTAGACAGGGTATAGATAACAGAGAGTAGATACGGTAGTTAACAGAACAGTAGACAGAGTAGATAGGATAGTAGACAGGGTTGGTAGGAGAGTAGAGAGAGCAGAACATCCTGAACTGGCCAGTAACAAAAACTCGATATGGTTTGAAACAATTCAGCTCGAATCCTAACAGTTCCCATGCAGCATCGCATCCCCAGCAAGTCACGCACAAGCAGACAGGGGAAAGCACAGTTGCATACGGAGGTGCACACGCGTCGGTTGTTTAATTCACATTAAAAGGATGTGGATGGAGAATCGAGACGGATGAGAGCCACAAGATCTGAAGTGGCCAAAGCCACAGTCACACAACATCAATGATAAGATTTATTGTCTATAACATGTCACGCACACAGGCATCTTCTTGCCTGTGTGCGGCTGTTCCTGACCATGGTGACTACAACGGGGGGATCTGGGCGGCGGACATGGCCACGTGTGCTATTATAGAATTAAATTAGTGAGAATTGAACTAATAGTGAGTGAAAGTTCGCATTCCAAGCATATGATTTTGATCATTGTTATTGTTCACCTTGATTTTGTCGCTATTGCTATACCTCTGAAGAAACAGCCTCTGAATAAACAGCCCCTGAAGAACCAAGCCCCTGAAGAAACAGCCCCTGAAGAAACAGCCCCTGAAGAAACAGCCCCTGAAGAACCAAGCCCCTGAAGAAACAGCCCCTGAAGAACCAAGCCCCTGAAGAAACAGCCCCTGAAGAACCAAGCCCCTGAAGAAACAGCCCCTGAAGAAACAGCCCCTGAAGAAACAGCCCCTGAAGAACCAAGCCCCTGAAGAAACAGCCCCTGAAGAACCAAGCCCCTGAAGAAACAGCCCCTGAAGAAACAGCCCCTGAAGAAACAGCCCCTGAAGAACCAAGCCCCTGAAGAAACAGCCCCTGAAGAACCAAGCCCCTGAAGAAACAGCCCCTGAAGAAACAGTCCCTGAAGAAACAGTCCCTGAAGAAGCAGCCTCTGAAGAAACAGCCCCTGAAGAACCCAGCCCCTTTAAGAAACAGCCCCTGAAGAACCCAGCCCCTGAAGAAATAGCCCCTGAAGAAACATCTCCTGAAGAAGCAGCCCCTGAAGAAACATCTCCTGAAGAAGCAGCCCCTGAAGAAACATCTCCTGAAGAAGCAGCCCCTGAAGAAACATCTCCTGAAGAAACAGCCCCTGAAGGAACAGCCTCTGAAGGAACAGCCGTTGAAGAAACAACGACTTTTCCTGAAGAGCATAACGGGTCAGAAAGAGTGAAAAACCCCGAAGCAACTCCCGGACCCACTTTTTCCTTGAGAGAGTTCTCAAGCAGCTCCATACTGAGCAGACCCAGCCTCCTTCAATCCTTCAGCACCTTCTCTCAGCAACTTGGCAACAATTTCATAATTTCCCCAACTGAAGTGTCCGTCATTCTCAAACCCAGAATATGCTGCTGTGTGTGCATAGTTACATCATTAGCATTAAGTCTGCTGCTGGGCGGACTTCTTAACAAAGGATTTAGTGTGATAAGGATTAACAAGTATAAGAGGGTTTCAAAATCTAGCTGCCTGCAGGAACGGTTGCGCAATGTCTCGAGGGGCCATTTTTCTGTCTCTCCAAGTCTGTCTCTCCCCCTTATACTGCTGGCAGTTCCCGCGCCTTTTGCTGCTATAGCCGCAGCCTCCAACATCAAGTGTTTGCATTCTATAAAAGCGAGTGAGCTGCATGCATGCAGGCAGCGATTCTTCTATTCGGTTCGATCAATCATTTATTAATGCAGTTATATCGCAGAGCTGTATAGATATCGATATATATATACATTGGCGCATATAATAGAGCTACATAGTAGTCTCACGAAAAAATGCAATCTTTGTTTAGTTCCATTATATTTTCTATTTAAATTATTAATGCTAGCTGATTGACTTTTTGGCCCAATTATTAATATAAGTTAAACCTTTTGCTACATGTTGGAGATGGTTCTATAGTAAAGGGTAGACAGCGGAGAGGGTGAGGGTAGACAGCGGAGAGGGTGAGGGTAGACAGCGGAGAGGGTGAGGGTAGACAACGGAAAGGGAGATGGTAGACAGCGGAGAAGGAGAGGGTAGACAGCGGAGAAGGAGAGGGTAGACAGCGGAGAGGGAGAGGGTAGACAGCGGAAAGGGAGAGGGTAGACAGCGGAAAGGGAGATGGTAGACAGTGGAGGGTAGACAGCGGAGAGGGAGAGGGTAGACAGCGGAGAGGGAGAGGGTAGACAGCGGAGAGGGAGAGGGTAGACAGCGGAAAGGGAGAGGGTAGACAGCGGAGAAGGAGAGGGTAGACAGCGGAGAGGGAGATGGTAGACAACGGAAAGGGAGATGGTAGACAGCGGAGAAGGAGAGGGTAGACAGCGGAGAGGGAGATCCATCTCACCCATGAGAATCAAGCTCAATCAACTCACCTTGCCAGCCACTGCCAGCAGCAGCCGAAGCCGTCGAAGACCCCTCATCATTGGCAGTCCTGCACAGCAGGACAATCTTGGCCCTCCTCCTGGCGGCCACGCCATCAGGGTTGGTCCTGGCCTCGTCGGCCTCCAAAGCGTTGAGCAGATCGGCGAGGCCCTGAATGTACTGGATGGCGTGCTTGAGCGTCTCCACCTTGGACAGCCTCCTGTCCTCGGACTGCTCCACTGGCAGGCGCCTTCGTAGGCCTTCAAACGCGGCATTGATGGAGCGCATCCGCTTGCGCTCGCGCTGATTGGCCGCCTTGCGCTGATGGATGCGACGGAGGCGGGGGTCAAGACGGCCGCGCTTCTTGCCGGCTGGCTGATGCTGCTGATGCTGGAGCTGCTGGTGCTGATGATGAGGCTGATTGGGAAATTGCTGCTGAGCGTGACAGGCGGGCATCGGGGGCTGCTGATGAGGGTCGAAGCTGTGCGGATAAAATATGGACGATTGATGATGATGCTGGAACAAGCTGGGATCCATTGGCTGTAGTTGAGGGGCGATCCCTAATTGCTGCAGTTGAGGGCGATTCCTTGCTGCAGTTGAGGGGCGATCCCTAATTGCTGCAGTTGAGGGCGATTCCTTGCTGCAGTTGAGGGGCGATCCCTAATTGCTGCAGTTGAGGGCGATTCCTTGTTGCAGTTGAGGGGCGATCCCTAATTGCTGCAGTTGAGGGCGATTCCTTGCTGCAGTTGAGGGGCGATCCCTAATTGCTGCAGTTGAGGGCGATTCCTTGCTGCAGTTGAGGGGCGATTCCTTGCTGCAGTTGAGGGCGATTCCTTGCTGCAGTTGAGGGGCGATCCCTAATTGCTGCAGTTGAGGGCGATTCCTTGCTGCAGTTGAGGGGCGATCCCTAATTGCTGCAGTTGAGGGCGATTCCTTGCTGCAGTTGAGGGGCGATTCCTTGCTGCAGTTGAAGGGCGATTCCTTGCTGCAGTTGAGGGTCGATTCCTTGCTGCAGTTGAAGGGCGATTCCTTGCTGCAGTTGAGGGGCGATTCCTTGCTGTAGTTGAAGGGCGATTCCTTGCTGCAGTTAAAGGGCGATTCCTTGCTGCAGTTGAGGGGCGATTCCTTGCTGCAGTTGAAGGGCGATTCCTTGCTGCAGTTGAAGGGCGATTCCTTGCTGTAGTTGAAGGGTGATTCTTTGCTGTAGTTGAAGGGCGATTCCTTGCTGCAGTTGAGGGGCGATTCCTTGCTGTAGTTGAGGGGCGATTCCTTGCTGTAGTTGAGGGCGATTCCTTGCTGTAGTTGAAGGGCGATTCCTTGCTGCAGTTGAGGGGCGATTCCTTGCTGCAGTTGAGGGCGATTCCTTGCTGCAGTTGAGGAGCGATTCTTTGCTGTAGTTGAAGGGCGATTCTTTTCTGAATAATAAATAGACACCTCCTTGTAAATATAAGTATAGTCGTTTTGAAGTCTTTAGATAATTTTTCCTTTTGAATTTGAGCTGCTTTTGGCCGCTAAAAATGAGGGAGTTATTCGCCTCCCACACGCAGGCTCTTCTGGTTGGTCGCGCTGACACCCGACCCAGGCCAATGGGGGATCGACAACGAAATGCAGCAAGGGGGGGCAGTGAGGGGTGCGCGGGCGGTCCCGCTTTAAAATTTGATTCGGTTCCGGTTAAACAAATCGTTGATTGATTTGGGTTTGGTTAGTCAATCCTTTCTCAAATTGTTAGATATATTTTATAATGATTGACTATATAAATGTATGTTCAGGCAGAAGTTTATTTGGTGAAGTTGTTACTGACAAGACGCCTGTTCTAGTACCTGTGCAGTGCAGTAATTTAATCTTATAATATTCGTCCATATGAGAGATCGAGCAGTACCTCTGTCACAGTCACCATGCGGAGCAGATACAAATCTGTGCATAGAGACTGATTATATCATGCTTCATGACACATACTGTCCCCATGCTGATAGTGAGCCAGTTCTTAATCATATGGTATTGAGTTGCAGGATAACAATTGTACAGCCACAGGCATTCCTTGCTGAAATCTTGAGGGGCGGTTTCTTGCTGTAGTTTATAAGCGATTCCTTGCTGTAGTTTATAGGCGATTCCTTGCTGTAGTTTATAGGCGATTCCTTGCTGTAGTTTACAGGTGATTCCTTGCTGTAGTTTATAGGCGATTCCTTGCTGTAGTTTATAGGCGATTCCTTGCTGTAGTTGAGGGGCGATTCCTTGCTGTAGTTTATAGGCGATTCCTTGCTGTAGTTTATAGGCGATTCCTTGCTGTAGTTGAGGGGCGATTCCTTGCTGTAGTTTATAGGCGATTCCTTGCTGTAGTTTATAGGCGATTCCTTGCTGTAGTTTATAGGCGATTCCTTGCTGTAGTTTATAGGCGATTCCTTGCTGTAGTTTATAGGCGATTCCTTGCTGTAGTTTATAGGCGATTCCTTGCTGTAGTTTATAGGCGATTCCTTGCTGTAGTTTATAGGCGATTCCTTGCTGTAGTTGAGGGGCGATTCCTTGCTGTAGTTGAGGGGCGATTTTTTACTGCAGTTGAAAGGCGATTTCTTTGCTGCAGTTGAGGGGCGATTCCTTGCTGCAGTTGAGGGGCGATTCCTTGCTGCAGTTGAGGGGCGATTCCTTGCTGCAGTTGAGGGGCGATTCCTTGCTGCAGTTGAGGGGCGATTCCTTGCTGCAGTTGAGGGGCGATTCCTTGCTGCAGTTGAGGGGCGATTCTTCGCTGCAGTTGAAGGGCGATTCCTAATTGCTGCAGTTGAGGGGCGATTCCTTGCTGTAGTTTATAGGCGATTCCTTGCTGCAGTTGAGGGGCGATTCCTTGCTGCAGTTGAAGGGCGATTCCTTGCTGGAGTTGAGGGGTGATTCGTTGTCTAAAATACCCTAAACACAAATTAATAGTAAAATACACAGAGCTGCCATTCAGCCATGCAGATTCAGCCAGGTCACCACCACGCCATCACACAGAAGTCTTCTGTGAGAAAGTGTCAGTATGGCAGGGGTTGGTTCCTTTCTGCGCAGAAGAAAGAAACCCTGGCGATACCCTGCATGGTCCTTCAATAGGATTTTTGTCCACAACGGTCCAGACTAGTGGAACTGATATAGCAATACTATAACCATAACCATTGTTCCGCAGAACTGATCAAGAAGAGGGAGAAAGAATGATACATAATGAAATCTACTTGGTTATTGAAGTCCTCAGTTGATGCGAAGCATGTAAAGAGCTCCCATCAGTCAGGTGAGAAAAATGAATGGAACAAAGACAATGCCAAGAACAAAGACTTGAGGGGCGGGGAGTGTGGAAAGAAAAAGGTGACGAGGGGTCAAGACAGAGAAGCAGAAGAGAACAGAAACTGTCTTTAATTGGAGACCCTCATTGAATGCTCATGCCGCCACAGGCCTTGTTAACACCTTTCACTTTCCAGATATTGCTTGTTTGAAAAAACATAACAAAACTCTTTCTCGCGCATGAACTGGGAGCCGCCCTGGCAACTACAGCAATTAAATTGAATTGGTCTCTGGGCTACGCCTGCAACGAAGACTTCTCGAATCATTTAGGAAGAAATTTTAATTGCTTGCCTGCTGCGCGGCGTGAAGAACTGATTTTTTTAAGAGGCCTACCAGAATCTGCTGCACCTGATCCGATACTGTCTATCTCTTAAAACCCCTCAGTCTGTCTCTGAATTCTCCTCTGCCCCACGATAAATACCCCTCTGCCCCACTCTAAATACCCCTCTGCCCCACTCTAAATACCCCTCTGCCCCACTCTAAATACCCCTCTGCCTCACTCTAAATACCCCTCTGCCTCACTCTAAATACCCCTCTGCCTCACTCTAAATACCCCTCTGCTTCACTCTAAATACCCCTCTGCCTCACTCTCCCTCTACCTCACTCTAAATACCCCTCTGCCCCACTCTAAAAACCCCTCTGCCTCACTCTAAATACCCCTCTGCCCCACTCTAAATACCCCTCTGCCTCAATCTAAATACCCCTCTGCCTCACTCTGAATACCCCTCTGCCCCACTCTAAATACCCCTCTGCCTCACTCTAAATACCTCTCTGCCTCACTCTACATACCCCCTCTGCCTATCTCTAAATACCCCTCTGCTTCACTTGAAATACCCCATTTGTCTATCTCAAATCCCCTTCTGCCTCACTCTAAATACCCCCTCTGCCTATCTCTAAATACCCCTCTGCCATACTCTAAATACCCCATTTGTCTATCTCTAAATACCCCTCCGCTTCACTCTAAATACCCTATTTGTCTATCTCTAAATACCCCTCTGCCACACTCTAAATACCCCTCAAATTCTCACCCCACTCCTCAGCCATAGTGTTCAGCAGAGCTGCAGCACCAGAGAGTCCTGAAACTGACGCTTATAAGCTTCTTATCTATAATTGCTACTCCCATATTGATATAAACTCCTACATGAACTTCTCGCTTAAAAAACAATTAGTGACATCTGTTCGAATTTTCAGCAGACCCCCGATTCGATAAAACAAATCACATTGCAAGAACTCAATAAGCTTCTTTAGATGTCAAACCGACAACCAGCAAGTCAAAATTAAATTGACCTTTGACAGGTGACGTTAAAGCAACGATACGGACAGACTCTGAGGGGAAAGATTGATTGACAGGCAGATCGGTGGTTTAAGCAGCGAGCCTGGCTTAAGTCTGCTGCAGAAGGCTGATGAAGACAACCCTGTGTTTGGTAGATTGAAGCCGCCACTACCGCTTCATTTATTGCACAATGTCCAAATTGTCAAGAGATGCATGACCAGTGAGACTGAGGGGTAGGGAACTCGTCATCTGAATTGGGAGAAAAGTCGGCTTCAATGCCCGCCCCCGTTTGCTAAATTCCCACGGGCTTGCGAGCATGTGTCCAGGATCAAGATGATAGGCCCGCCAGGGACCGCTAGAAATATTACTTCTGGATCGGAAGCTCAAATCAACAATAAGATCAAAATACAAGTAATTGAGATTAACCGTGACTGAATTAAATTCTGTCATTTAAGTTTGTTTCATCGCAACTAATGTCTGTCACAATAGCGCAGTTTAATCACTATCACAACTAATGTCTGTTACAATAGCGCAGTTTAATCACAATCAAAACTAATGTCTGTCACAAGCGCTCAGTTTTATCACAATCACAACTAATGTCTGTCACAAGAGCGCAGTTTAATCACAATCAAAACTAATGTCTGTCACAATAGCGCAGTTTAATCACAACCACAACTAATGTCTGTCACAAGAGCGCAGTTTAATCACAACCACAACTAATGTCTGTCACAATAGCGCAGTTTAATCACAACCACAACTAATGTCTGTCACAATAGCGCAGTTTAATCACAACCACAACTAATGTCTGTCACAAGAGCGCAGTTTAATCACAACCACAACTAATGTCTGTCACAAGAGCGCAGTTTAATCACAACCACAACTAATGTCTGTCACAAGCGCTCAGTTTAATCACAATCAAAACTAATGTCTGTCACAAGCGCTCAGTTTTATCACAATCACAACAAATGTCTGCCACAAGCGCTCAGTTTAATCACTATCACAACTAATCTCTGTCACAAGCGCTCAGTTTTATCACACTCATCAGTCCACAAGAACAGTTCCAGAGGTCCATGAAGAGAGTTGAAGAGGCCCGTGGCAAAGATTCTATACAGTCATTATACAGATTTGCCGGTTGAGCTGACCAGACTGCTCCCGTTGTGGCTTGCATGTTTGGCTATTAGAGAACTCGAATTCAGTTTACACACGGGACGATAACATGCCTACTGAGAGGCCTTAGCGTGTCAACCATCATCAAGGGGCGCGATGCAGTTCCACTGCAGTGCTTCAAAGATAGGGAAATTGAAGATTGCTTCTTCCATATTAAGTCTGAATAACGTCGATCTATATACAAATATAAATAGATGTATAGATCATAGTGTAACGCTATTCTGACCTCGAATTCGTCTCTCAAATGATTACCCAAATCGGCGCCACAATGACACCAGAATCGGCGCCACAATGACACCCTAATCAGCGCCATAATAACAAACCAATCGGCATCACAATGACACCCAAATCGGCCCAGAATGACACCCAAATCGGCGCCACAATGACACCCAAATCGGCGCCACAATGACACCCAAATCGGTGCCACAATGACACCCAAATCGGCGCCACAATGACACCCAAATCGGCGACACAATGACACCCTAATCGGCGCCACAATAACACACCAATCGGCATCGCAATGACACCCCAAATCGGCGCCCCAATAACACACCAATCGGCATCACAATGACACCCAAATCGGCGCCACAATTACATCCCAAATCGGCGCCATAATGAAACCAGAATTGGCGCCACAATGACACCAGAATTGGCGCCACAATGACACCAGAATCGGCGCCACAATGACACCAGAATCGGTGCCACAATGACACCAGAATCGGCGCCACAATGACACCAGAATCGGCGCCACAATGACACTTAACTTGGCGCTACAATAACACCCAAACCGGCGCCACAATAACACCGAACTCGGCGCCACGATGAAACCTGGATCGGCGCCACATGACGCCCGAATCAGCGGCACAGTGACACTCAAATTGGCGCCACAATGACACCCCAAATCGGCGCCACAATGACACCAGAATCGGCGCCACAATGACACCAGAATCGGCGCCACAATGACACCAGAATCGGCGCCACAATGACACCAGAATCGGCGCCACAATGACACCAGAAAATTTTCGCCACAATAACACCAGAATCGGCGCCACAATGACACCAGAATCGGCGCCACAATGGCACCAAAATCGGCGTCACAATGACACCAGAATCGGCGCCACAATGGCACCAAAATCGGCGTCACAATGACACCCAAATCGGCGCCACAATGACACCAGAATCGGCGCCACAATGACACCAGAATCGGCGCCACAATGACACCAAATCGGCGTCACAATGACACCAGAATCGGCGTCACAATGACACCAGAATCGGTGCCACAATGACACCAGAATCGGCGCCACAATGACACCTAAATCGGCGTCACAATGACACCAGAATCAGCGCCACAATGACACCAGAATCGGCGCCACAATGACACCAGAATCGGCGCCACAATGACACCAGAATCGGCGTCACAATGAGACCAGAATCGGCGTCACAATGACACCAGAATCGGCGCCACAATGACACCAGAATCGGCGTCACAATGACACCAGAATCGGCGCCACAATGGCACCAGAATCGGCGCCACAATGACACCAGAATCGGCGTCACAATGACACCAGAATCAGCGCCACAATGACACCAGAATCGGCGTCACAATGACACCAGAATCGGCGCCACAATGGCACCAGAATCGGCGCCACAATGACACCAGAATCGGCGCCACAATGACACCAAATCGGCGTCACAATGACACCAGAATCAGCGCCACAATGACACCAGAATCAGCGCCACAATGACACCAGAATCGGCGCCACAATGACACCAAATCGGCGCCACAATGACACCAGAATCGGCGCCACAATGACACCAGAATCGGCGCCACAATGACACCAAATCGGCGCCACAATGACACCAAATCGGCGCCACAATGACACCAGAATCGGCGCCACAATGACACCAGAATCGGCGTCACAATGACACCAGAATCGGCGCCACAATGACACCAGAATCGGCGCCACAATGACACCTAAATCGGCGTCACAATGACACCAGAATCAGCGCCACAATGACACCAGAATCAGCGCCACAATGACACCAGAATCGGCGTCACAATGACACCAGAATCGGCGTCACAATGACACCAGAATCGGCGTCACAATGACACCAGAATCGGCGTCACAATGAGACCAGAATCGGCGCCACAATGACACCAGAATCGGCGTCACAATGACACCAAATCGGCGCCACAATGACACCAAATAGGCGCCACAATGACACCAGAATCGGCGCCACAATGACACCAGAATCGGCGCCACAATGACACCAAATCGGCGCCACAATGACACCAAATCGGCGCCACAATGACACCAGAATCGGCGCCACAATGACACCAGAATCGGCGCCACAATGACACCTAAATCGGATCGGTTAATATGAGATAAGCAGACGTAAAAGATTTCAGGTGCAACATAAGGCCATGCAACCATGAGGCCAGCCCCACGGTATCCAAGGCTGCACGCCTGCAGTCCCCGAGACTCAGTACGATTCGCATAGAAATAATCGTGAGTTTATTGAGAGAGTTTGAACGAAACCGGATCCGGTTTGAGCAAACTCTCCGCAGCGACCATCCAGGTTTAAGAGAGACAGAGACAGCCAAGGAAACTGATCCCCTCCAAGGCATGCACAGTCGAGCTTCTGTTTATATTGGATCGCTTCTCAGATCGAATCGTGACTTCAGTTAGAAAAGCAGCTCAGCCCTCAGAAAAGTTCGATGTCAAATTTTCTTCTTTTTTCTCTTGAGTATATTTTTTCTCAGCTTCCTCGCCGGGACGGTGGCGCGCGGCCGGCCAATCGCACGTGCAGTTGGGGGGGAGGTTCCTTCTGAAGATTCGTGTGGACAGCAATTACCAATTAAATTGCCAGGTGTTTGCGCTCGCGAACGCCTTTCATGACGCGTGCTTCAGTTTGCGCCGCGGCGGGTAAATGCAAATTTATGAGTTTTCATTTTAATATGCAGAAGCAAGGGAACTGATCTCAAATTGCTGCTGATGACGGGTTTCAGTCAGCAGCAAATCATGGGAGTTAATAAAATTCCTCTGCTGCTTCGGATTTGCTACTGCAAACATCAAAATGTGCTACTGCTAGTAGAATAAAAGGGTAAAAGTATTTTATTCTTGCCAGAGATACTTCTTGGTGCTGGCGTCCCTCTTGCTCGCGCCCCTGGTGCTAAAGCCCCTGGTGCTAAAGCCCCTGGTGCTAACGCCCGTGCTACTGAAATACATATGTAAAGATAACACCGAGTGACACAACACCGAGTGACACAATTCATTAGCTGAGTGACACAAACACTGAGTGACACAAACACTGAGTGACACAAACACTGAGTGACGCATGCAGCACTGAGTGACACAATTCATTAGCTGAGTGACACAAACACTGAGTGACACAAACACTGAGTGACGCATGCAGCACTGAGTGACACAACACTGAGTAACACATGCAGCACTGAGTGACACAACACTGAGTAGCACATGCAGCACTGAGTGACACAAAACTGAGAGACACAAAAATGAGTGACACAATACTGAGTGACACAACACTGATTGACACAACACTGAGTGACACAACACTGAGTAACACAACACTGAGTGACACAAAACTGAGTGACACAACACTGAGTGACACAAAACTGAGTGACACAACACTGAGTGACACAACACTGAGTGACACAACACTGAGTGACACAAAACTGAGTGACACAACACTGAGTGACACAACACTTAGTGCTCTTCGTCGAATCACGTTTGCCACGGACTTTGGGCGAGATTATAATCGATAGAGAATCCATATCCGCAGTGTCTCACCCTCTATCCAACAACAACTACACACTCATTAAGGCCAGAGACCCTCACAAAGGCTGTCACAGCTCATGCTCGCTACTCTCAGTAGCATAAAGTCCCGAGCCACTCAGCTTTTCTCATACTCTCGGCAAAGCAGGACACTACCAACCAGTCGACCAGAGACATTGCTTGCGTTGTTTTAGCAGCCAACAGAGCAAGCCAAAACTGCATGCCATGGGGTTTCCTTTCTTTTTTCTTGAAAATCTGGAAGATTCAGGCGGTTCTTCCATTTCATTTTGAGCAAATATATATATTTTTAACCTTGCCAAAATATCATTTTTTTGATTTGTAATTTTGTCAAAAAACGAGCCCAATGCGGGATGCGCTGTCAAGTTAACTACATACTGGCCTGTGACTTAAGAGTTGAGAGTTGAGACCTAGACCTGTTGTTAGGGATTGCAAAATCCCGGTTTTTGTGATCTCGGGATCCCGGGATTTAATACCGGAATTTGGCCAATCCTGGTGGAATTCAATGATTTTTAAGGTTTTTGGTTGAAATTTTAAGGCTAAATATTGGCTAGACCGTTTTTTACTTCCATTTTTGATTGCTATAGAGTTAATGATCTATTTGTAGATGAAAAACAGCATTATCTTGTGATTGTGACGTAATAAATAGTATAAAACTACTACTATATTAGTAGTTAAGAAGCAAATCAAAATATCAAAATTTGCATTTAAATCTGTGATGCACAAATTACAAATGCGATATTACATGTATGTATGTATGTATTGTGTATTGTTATCTTTATCTAACGAATGTAGAATGTTGATAGTATCGAGTAGAAAAATGTAAAACGAAAAGTATTAATAAAGTTTCTAAAGCAGAAGCTCTAAATTGACTTGATCAATTGAGCCAATTGATCAACTCTCACTTTCACACAGCATCAAATACTAGCAACTAGCAGTTTTGGGCCCAGTTATGTTCCTATTCATATTTATATTAAATATGATATTTCAACACTTTTTGAAGAAATATTAATAAAAAAACTTGTCCCGGAATTCCCAAGCTAGAGCAAGGATTTCTCTATAGAAAGCAGGGACTCCTAAGTCCTAGGCTCGCTTGTCGCTTCGCTTAGGTCGTCTCTGCAAAGCGAGCTTAGGAGTCCCTACTAAAAAAAGAATAGCAAGAGAAATCCAAGGATCACTAGAAGTCCTTCTAGCTCGTAGTGGTCCAGTGGTCCTTGAAGAAATCAATTGACTAGAGGCAGGCAAGGCAACTTGCAAGCCCCTGAAGGACAGAAGGCCAGAAACCGAATCAATAAATGTACGAGTGTGGGGGTGGGGCTTGACTCGAGTACAAAAAGACGATATCCCTAACCTAGCTAGCTAGCTAGCATACTGGTAAGGTGAGTCACTGGCTAACTTGCGGTGTTCCGACTCGAGCAGTGAGCCGTTAGTTGTAGACTGTAGAGATAGCACCTGGAGAAGAAAGGCATGAGTCACGCTTCTCCCCCGCAAGTTGAGGACGGTATATTTTTGCTATGAATGGACTCGACTGCAGACTCTGGGTCTAGGAGGCCAAGGTTAAAGTTGTAACTTTACTTTCCAAGCATGTTCTGTTCAACAAATGTTCTGGATACTGACTGGGTGTGTGCAAGTTCCTTAGCAACATCAACATCGAGAAAAAAGTAAACTTTAATCTTTTAATTGGAGATCATAACTCATAAGTAAGTAGTACAGCTGGAACTTATATAATTTAGACTCGCAATTACTAATGCGAGTGCGACGTGCGAGTGGGAACAAATGGAATAGGCAGGCACACAGAAAATTTTTTTATCGGTTTCTCATGCATTTTCATTCCAGTCAAGGCCTCAAGAGTCAAGACAATCCCTTCTTACAGAAGCCCATTACCCGCCATTACCAAAGGGACCAACAGACATTTGTTCGCAAAGGGCCTTTGTTGACAGATAAAGTTAGCAGTGCTGTATACGTATAAAGGTCATTTGAATTGTCTGGGTCTGGCTGGGCCGGGGACGAAATTTTATTGGTGCCTGAACAAGCCCCGACTAAAAGGGGGTGTTGCTTTAGTCAGCCATAATAAAATCCTTGGACCAAATTACTCTAGCCAATTAGATAACGAGGCGCTCAATGTACATTGCTGGGGAGTGTACGCACAGACCAAGACTTGCTATAAGCGATAAGGAAGACACTACACCCCTTCGGTTTGATTTTCTAGACTAGGCTTTATTTATTCATTATTGTAAAGTTGTAAACGCGACTTGAATTGATTGGGAGCAATAAACTGCAAGACTGCAAGTCAGCACAGCGCTTGATACGATAATGGCGCCTCAGCATCAATTGCTATTTCTATCTGTTGCCCTACTGGCTCTGGTAACAATCTTTGGCAGCGTCAAACCAGTCTCCTCCTCCTCGACTGCAGAGCATCATTCTCAATGTCGAAGCCTGTGCGCCACCTGCCAGTCGTTAAAACCGGCAAGAATCAATCAGATATGCTCAGCGGGTCTGCTCACCGGCTGCAGCTGCCCCGAGAATGCGCTGAATTTGACGACAGCAAAGACGGCTCCTGACGAGGAGACAAAGATGAGAAATAACTGTCCCGGCACGAACAAAGATGCTATTGGATTCTGTACTTATGGTAAGCTTCCCTTGAGAATTAACTAACAATCTTCCTGGCCTTACACTACACTACACCAGTTTAAATAAGCCAGTTTTTTATTTAAAACGGCCCTTTTAGGGCCCGCTAGTGTGGCTTATACCGACTTATGAATAATTGAATATGAACCTTTGGTTTGGAATTGGATGTCAGGCGTCAGCATGAGTTATCGACAGTTACGAGTAACAAAGGAGACGCCCCTCTTTTCCGAAAAAATAGCATTGCTTCACATTTACACGAGTTACATACAATTTTTAAAACCTAAAACGGCCCTTTTAAGGGCCAACAGGTAACCTACGCCTTGCCTGTTTAAATAAACTGCCTCTCCTTTATCGCGTCTAGGCGTTTGACAGTGTAAGGCACATTTTTGCCAATATAAGACATCGCCTTTCGCCCCCCCCCGCAGGACAGCAAGTGGATTCCAGCGGGTGTCCAATCGGCATCTGCCGCCCTCCGCCCAGCTGCTCGGAATCTTCATCTATGGTGCTCTTCAAATCAGCCTGCCGCCTCTCCTGCCCGTCCGGATTCCAGACTGACTCAGCCGGGTGTCCCCTCTGTCGCTGCCGCTGTCCACCTCGAGATGAAGCTCGCCTTAGTTGCTCAAGGGCCTGCTCAGATTTGGGCCTGGCATCGGCAACAGCTAGGCTCGTCTCGCGGGGTTCTGCTGCAACTGGTAGCGATTCGAATACTGAAGGCTGTCCAGTGTGCGTCTGTCAGCAGGACCCGCCGGAGCCTTTGACCACGCCGCCTCCGCCGCCGCCGCCGTGTCTGCTCCGCTGTCCCAACAGTTGCGGATCTTACGGCTACGCTAGCGGCGAGTCTCGTGACGATCGGGGCTGCGTCAGGGACTGCTCATGCCGGTGCCCGCCTGCCAGACAGGTGAATGATGGATGGATTGTCCGCCTGACTGTGCTTTCACAAGTTCCAGGGCGATTTGTACCTACTTTCTGGGCGATTTTTTCTCTTGTACTTTCAGTCAGGGCAATTTTTCTTGGGATGGGGAGAAGGGCGATTTTTCTAGGGATGGGGAGAAGGGCGATTTTTCTAGGGATGGGGAGAAGGGCGATTTTTTTGGGATGGGGAGAAGGGCGATTTTTTTGGGATGGGGGAGAAGGGCGATTTTTTTTAGGATGGGGGAGAAGGGCGATTTTTCTTGGGATGGGGGAGAAGGGCGATTTTTCTAGGGATGGGGGAGAAGGGCGATTTTTCTTGGGATGGGGGAGAAGGGTGATTTTTCTTGGGATGGGGGAGAAGGGCGATTTTTCTTGGGATGGGGGAGAAGGGCGATTTTTCTTGGGATGGGGAGAAGGGCGATTTTTTTGGGATGGGGGAGAAGGGCGATTTTTCTTGGGATGGGGGAGAAGGGCGATTTTTCTTGGGATGGGGGAGAAGGGCGATTTTTCTTGGGATGGGGGAGAAGGGCGATTTTTTTGGGATGGGGAGAAGGGCGATTTTTTTGGGATGGGGGAGAAGGGCGATTTTTCTTGGGATGGGGGAGAAGGGCGATTTTTCTTTGTACTTTTAGGACAATTTTTTTGGGGGAAATGCGATTTCTCGTTAGGATTTTGGTTGGAAAAGCGATTTTTCTTGGTGAAAAAAGTGAGGATGATTTTTCCATATCTGATTAGTGATAAGGCGATTTTTCCTCACTTCCCACTTATTATTTCGCCTTGCTAATGATGAATTTATAATCACGTTTGACTCGGAATAAAAGATTTCCATGCACGAAAATAATTGCAGCTGATTTATTTAAAGTGTAAGAATTTGGATTTGCAATTTTGCAATCATTGTTGTTCAGAGAGGTGTTAAAATCCCTCGCCCAAATCCTCAATTGAAGGCCTGCCCAGTTGGCGAGAGCTGCCTGCGCTGGGAGATTGACAGGTTCGGCTGCCAGCTGTGCTCAGCCTGCTCTGGCGGCTCCAGGTCTCACTCTGCAGCTCAGCAGCTGCCAGCCTCCCAGCCCTGCATCACTAAATCCAGCCTCCAGCAGCCCAACGCCATGGACCGCCTGTGCCCGTCCAATTGTCCCCGGCAGCAGTTCTCCATCAGCGAGGATTCGAACTCCGGCTGTCTGACCTGCTCATGCGCTGGCCAATCGCCAGCGAACAGGTGCTCGCAGACTGAGCCCAGCTGCTCAAACAGCTGCGGCCCGCACGGCCACCTGCGGGACTCGCTGGGCTGCCTGCTTCCCGGCTGCAATTGCAACTGCCCCGACCTCAACCAGTGCATCTCCAGCTGCGGTCAGGCTGGCAATTTCACTGTTGCTAAGGACGCCTACGGTTGCCATGCGTGTCACTGCTTGCAGCCAGCAGCAGCTAGCAGGTGTCCAGCCAAGCCGCGCTGCTCCCGAAGCTGCGGCCATCACGGATTTGAAATTGATGAGGCCACCGGGTGCCAGGTCGGCTGCGGATGCCGCTGCCCCAACCGGAGCTGCGGCTGCTTCTACGGCAGCAGGCAGGACGCCTTCGGCTGCGACACCTGCGAGTGCGTCACGGCCAGCGAGTACCTGCGGCTGCTGCCGTTCTGAGCTCAGTTTATAAGGGCCCGGAGCTTAATTCGATATATTCAGAATCTTCTTTTATTGATTTTCTAAGAATCACCCTATATCAGTGAATCTCAAAATCGCCATTCACCAATCAATCAAAGAATCGCCATTCACCAATTAGTCAAAGAATCGCCATTCACCAATTAGTCAAAGAATCTCCATTCACCAATTAGTCAAAGAATCGCCATTCACCAATTAGTCAAAGAATCGCCATTCACCAATCAATCAAAGAATCGCCATTCACCAATTAGTCAAAGAATCTCCATTCACCAATTAGTCAAAGAATCTCCATTCACCAATTAGTCAAAGAATCTCCATTCACCAATTAGTCAAAGAATCTCCATTCACCAATTAGTCAAAGAATCTCCATTCACCAATTAGTCAAAGAATCTCCATTCACCAATTAGTCAAAGAATCTCCATTCACCAATTAGTCAAAGAATCTCCATTCACCAATTAGTCAAAGAATCTCCATTCACCAATTAGTCAAAGAATCTCCATTCACCAATTAGTCAAAGAATCTCCATTCACCAATTAGTCAAAGAATCTCCATTCACCAATTAGTCAAAGAATCGCCATTCACCAATTAGTCAAAGAATCTCCATTCACCAATTAGTCAAAGAATCTCCATTCACCAATTAGTCAAAGAATCTCCATTCACCAATTAGTCAAAGAATCTCCATTCACCAATTAGTCAAAGAATCTCCATTCACCAACACCAATCAATTAAGGAATCGCCATTCACTAATCAATTTAGGAATCGCCATTCACTAATCAATTTAAGAATCGCCATTCACTAATCAATTTAGGAATCGCTATTCACCAATCAGTCAAAGAATCACCATTCTCTTACGACATAATACCGGTCTTAAAAACATGTGAAACCAGATGACCTATTTACAGTGACCGCAATGAAATTTTTCGTTATTAATACTCGTCAGTTCTACAAAGATAAATAAATATTTTTCGAGAATTTTGTTGTTTAGTTTCGTTTTGATAAAAAAAAGCAAGTCCAGTGTGTTTATAAATTTTTTTCATTCTAAAATTTGCAATCTTGTGCAATGGCTCTGTTCGAAATCAAATTGTCAAGTCAAGCAAAGGCCTCGGTTTAGTAAAGTTTATTGTCATAAACAATTTGGCAGGTAGGGCATAATATGCATATAAATATTGTGTCATTATGAAATCATTAATCATTTAAGTAAGGCACAATCAGTTATAAGAAGCGATTAACACTATATACGCGTGTTATGTAAAATTTTAATAACCAAGATACAGACAGACTATTAATTCAAACAAAACTAGTAAATACAAGTAAATCTAGTAAAATACAGACTAGTAAAATTGATTAACAATTTATTTAAACCTGTGTTCAAGTTCAAGGGAACTGAACTGTCTATGGGAGTGAACTGTCTAAGGGAGTGATCTGTCTAAAGAGTGACTTGTCTAAGGGAGTGAACTGTCTATGGGAGTGGGCTGCTGGAAGAGTGATCTTCCTAGTCTAAGGGAGTGATCTGTCTTTTGGAGGGACTGTCTTTAGAGTGACCGTAATGAAGCAAGTTAACTGCAGCATTTACTGGCAATTCAACTAAGGTAATTTGAACAGCAATTGAACATTTCTTCTGAAACATGATGCCAATAAAGCTTTTCTGAAATCATGAAAGTTGCTTCCTATAAAAACTGAACTACATTATTTACAGGTAGATGGCCATTTTAACAATTGGAAATGTGGCAAATCGTGTGACATCATCAATGATCAAGTGTGCAATACAATATGGCATTCAATTAACGCAAAGAAAGTGTCTGCAACTAAAACTAGTTTGCTAACTAAAAAATCAGAAAAACTGACAAACGAATTTGTGGAAATTAAGGAAAAATTGAAGAGAATTTAACCAGCTGATCATAAATTGAAACAAAATGGAAGGCAATACTATAAATAAACAAAAAATATGCAGATATTAATGTCCTACATTGCTTACTTAAAATAGAAGCATTCAGTTAAAAAAGCAAATAATTTGTCACGGAAAACTGATATGAGCGCCCGAAAAAGTCATAAAGTCAAAGTAGCAAAATAGTGCAGATTTACAAATGAATAAATGGTCAGATCACTGATTAGATTTAGGAATGAGGGTAATTGGTGCTAGAAGATCAAATAATTAGGAGGTCAGTTGACTCCTATACTTATAGATCGAGGAACAGAGAGGTCAGTTGACCCCTATACTCCTAGATCGAGGAACGGGGAGGTAACTTGACCCCTATACTCCTAGATCGAGTAACGGGGAGGTCACTTGACCCCTATACTCCTAGATCGAGGATCAGGGAGGTCAGTTGACCCCTATACTCCTAGATCGAGGAACGGGGAGGTAACTTGACCCCTATACTCCTAGATCGAGTAACGGGGAGGTCACTTGACCCCTATACTCCTAGATCGAGGATCAGGGAGGTCAGTTGACCTCTGTACTCCTAGATTGAGGAGCAGATAGGTCAGTTGACCCCTATACTCCTAGATTGAGGAGCAGATAGGTCAGTTGACCCCTATACTCCTAGATTGAGGAACAGATAGGTCAGTTGACCCCTATACTCCTAGATTGAGAAACAGGGAGGTCACTTGACCCCTATACTCTTAGATTGAGGAACAGGGAGGTCAATTGACCCCTATACTCCTAGATTAAGGAACAGAAAGGTCACTTGACCCCTATACTCCAAGATCGAGGAATGGGGAGGTCCATTGACCCCTATACTCCAAGATCGAGGAACGGGGAGGTCAGTTGACCCCTATACTCCAAGATCGAGGAACGGGGAGGTCAGTTGACCCCTATACTCCAAGATCGAGGAATGGGGAGGTCCATTGACCCCTATACAGGTACTTCTAGGTCAAGGAACAGGGAGGTCAAGTGACCCCGGTAAAATTAAGTAATAAGAAAATCAATAGACCTCCGCACACAAAAAAGCCAAGTTGACTCTTATACTATAGCTTAGGGAGGTCAGTTGACCCCCCACAGCAGCCCCTAGGTCAGTTCAGTACCAGGAGTAGCACCTTTGTACGGCCACTTTCCATTTCTCATAATCCCTAGCCAGCCGTTGAGCGGCCTCAGGCCTGGGCTGGAAACGTCGCTCAATGCTGTCGAACCTCTGGCCAATCTCAGCCTGGCTCCACAGTCCTGCAGCGATCGCCGTTAAAAATGCGCAACCGAGCGACGTTGCTTCGCGATTCGAACCGCGGACCACATCGCAATCGAGTAAATCGGCAATTCCCTGCATGATAAAATCGCTGGCGCTGACGCCACCGTTGCAACTAAAATTAGAGATTGGCGGGTTTGAAGAGCCATAGATAAATTCATCTAGCAAAATACGCAACTAGCCTACTTACAGCACAGTAAGTAGACGGTTGAGGACTTTTTAACTAAAAATAAAAATTGCAACAAATAAAATGAATTTTTCTGTAAATCTCACCGCAACACAGCCGGTTTCTTGCCAGTCTCCAATCGGAAGGCTTCCGCAATGGCTTTAGTCTGAAATATGACCGCCTCAAGCAGGGCCCTGGCCATGTGCTCCCTGCTTGTACCAAGGTTAACTCCTAGGAAGCCAGCGCACGCGGCCGGATCAAAGACCGGCACAGCCGACCAGGTGAAACATGGCACAAAGAACACTCCGCCAGAGTCTGCGAGTGCGATATTTAAAAAAAACTTGGCTAGATTGTGCACGATTTAGCTACTAAAAGTAGTTGATTGCTTTTACAGGCTTAAATTTAGAAATTCTTGAAGACACGAAGCTTCACAAGCTTGAATCTTACAGACAGAAAGACAGGCAGGCAGACAGACACACTGACAGACCTAAAGACAGACAGACAAACAGACAGGCAGACACACAGACAGACCGACAGACAGACAGACAGACAGACAGACAAACAGACCGACAGACAGACAGACCGACAGACCGACAGACAGACAGAAGCCACTTACCCGCCACTGTCAAAGCCGCAGACTCGGCCTCCGACACGCTGGGATAAAATCCCATAGCGCAGCCCCAATCCAGTGTGTTGCCTGTGTCTGCGTGACTACCTTCGATCATGTAGGTCGGTCCGCTCTGATCACCGTCAATGACCCAGCCAATCACGGGGTAGAGGCCTTTCATCGACGCATAAGGCTCTTTGCCGGTGTTCCAGTCCAGAAACGTGCCGGTGCCAAGGGTGACCTTCACCTGGTCGGGCTGGTGGCACAACTCGCCAAAGGTGGCGGCGCTCTGATCGCCAGAAATTGAGGTGATGTCCACCGGACCGCCGGGGAACAGATCGGTGTGGCCGAACTGGCCGGCTGTGGGCCAGACTTCCGGTAGCATGCGCAGAGGCATGTGCAGCAGGGCGGACACCACGATGGGGCTCCACTCCAGCTGGATGGTGAGTGAGTGAGTGAGTAAATGAGTGATTGAATGATTGAGTGAGTGAGTGAGTAAATGAGTGATTATATGATTAAGTGAGTGAGTGAGTAAATGAGTGATTATATGATTAAGTGAGTGAGTGAGTAAATGAGTGATTATATGATTAAGCGAGTGAGTGAGTAAATGAGTGATTATATGATTAAGTGAGTGAGTGAGTAAATGAGTGATTATATGATTAAGTGGGTGAGTGAGTAAATGAGTGATTATATGATTAAGTGAGTGAGTGAGTAAATGAGTGATTATATGATTAAGTGAGTGAGTGAGTAAATGAGTGATTATATGATTAAGTGAGTGAGTGAGTAAATGAGTGATTATATGATTAAGTGAGTGAGTGAGTAAATGAGTGATTATATGATTAAGCGAGTGAGTGAGTAAATGAGTGATTATATGATTAAGTGAGTGAGTGAGTAAATGAGTGATTATATGATTAAGTGGGTGAGTGAGTAAATGAGTGATTATATGATTAAGTGAGTGAGTGAGTAAATGAGTGATTATATGATTAAGTGAGTGAGTGAGTAAATGAGTGATTATATGATTAAGTGAGTGAGTGAGTAAATGAGTGATTATATGATTAAGTGAGTGAGTGAGTAAATGAGTGATTATATGATTAAGTGAGTGAGTGAGTAAATGAGTGATTATATGATTAAGTGAGTGAGTGAGTAAATGAGTGATTATATGATTAAGTGAGTGAGTGAGTAAATGAGTGATTATATGATTAAGTGAGTGAGTGAGTAAATGAGTGATTATATGATTAAGTGAGTGAGTGAGTAAATGAGTGATTATATGATTAAGTGAGTGAGTGAGTAAATGAGTGATTATATGATTAAGTGAGTGAGTGAGTAAATGAGTGATTATATGATTAAGTGAGTGAGTGAGTAAATGAGTGATTATATGATTAAGTGAGTGAGTGAGTAAATGAGTGATTATATGATTAAGCGAGTGAGTGAGTAAATGAGTGATTATATGATTAAGTGGGTGAGTGAGTAAATGAGTGATTATATGATTAAGTGAGTGAGTGAGTAAATGAGTGATTATATGATTAAGTGAGTGAGTGAGTAAATGAGTGATTATATGATTAAGTGAGTGAGTGAGTAAATGAGTGATTATATGATTAAGTGAGTGAGTGAGTAAATGAGTGATTATATGATTAAGCGAGTGAGTGAGTAAATGAGTGATTATATGATTAAGTGAGTGAGTGAGTAAATGAGTGATTATATGATTAAGTGGGTGAGTGAGTAAATGAGTGATTATATGATTAAGTGAGTGAGTGAGTAAATGAGTGATTATATGATTAAGTGAGTGAGTGAGTAAATGAGTGATTATATGATTAAGTGAGTGAGTGAGTAAATGAGTGATTATATGATTAAGTGAGTGAGTGAGTAAATGAGTGATTATATGATTAAGTGAGTGAGTGAGTAAATGAGTGATTATATGATTAAGTGAGTGAGTGAGTAAATGAGTGATTATATGATTAAGTGAGTGAGTGAGTAAATGAGTGATTATATGATTAAGTGAGTGAGTGAGTAAATGAGTGATTATATGATTAAGTGAGTGAGTGAGTAAATGAGTGATTATATGATTAAGTGAGTGAGTGAGTAAATGAGTGATTATATGATTAAGTGAGTGAGTGAGTAAATGAGTGATTATATGATTAAGTGAGTGAGTGAGTAAATGAGTGATTATATGATTAAGTGGGTGAGTGAGTAAATGAGTGATTATATGATTAAGTGAGTGAGTGAGTAAATGAGTGATTATATGATTAAGCGAGTGAGTGAGTAAATGAGTGATTATATGATTAAGTGAGTGAGTGAGTAAATGAGTGATTATATGATTAAGTGAGTGAGTGAGTAAATGAGTGATTATATGATTAAGTGAGTGAGTGAGTAAATGAGTGATTATATGATTAAGTGAGTGAGTGAGTAAATGAGTGATTATATGATTAAGTGAGTGAGTGAGTAAATGAGTGACTGACAGAATTCTCACCCCAAACGGATCGTACATTCCGGTAGTGCTGGCGCAAGAATAATCGGTAGCAAACGTTCTGCCCTCGGTCAAACGCCACAACAGCCAGGACTCGTTGCAGCCAACGCAAATCTCGCCGCGCCTGGCCCTCTCTAACAGGGCCGGGTTCTCGGCAAAGAGCTTCACCAATTGAATAACCGGCATACCGATTTTGAACTGCAGCACAGACGCAGCCAAGAATTTCGCTCGGCCAGTAAGCTTGTACAGAGCCCAGCACGCCGCCCTGAATGCCCGCATTCTCAGAGATCGATTCCAGATTGCGCAATCTTTACCAGCCCGCCGGTCCTGCCAGGAGATGATGGGCATCAGCGGCTTGCCACTGTCACGTTCCCACGCTGTGACTGAGTTGCGCATCACTGTGATGCCCAGGCCGCGGATCCGGCTGGGCGCCACCTCTGCGGGGGGTGGGTGCGGCGGTATGAAGTGGGTTGGGTGATGCGGTATGGAGTGGGGTGAGTGCGGCGGTACGGAGTGGGGTGGGTGTAGCGGTATGGAGTGGGGTGGGTGTAGTGGTATGGAGTGGGTGGGTGCTGCAGTATGGAGTGGGGTGGGTGCTGCAGTATAGAGTGGGTGGGTGTAGCGGTATGGAGTGGGGTGGGTGTAGTGGTATGGAGTGGGGTGGGTGCAGCAGTATGCAGTGAGGTTCTATGGTGCAGTGGGTGGTACCGGTGGTTGCAGTGCAAACTAGAGTAATTGCTATTGATTATTGAACACTGCAATATGCAATATGTAAGTAATGATACACGAGGTCACTCTTACCAGCAAAAGCTTCCTCTAATATTCCTTTACAAACTTTCCACAGATCCTCTGGGTCATATTCAGTTTGCAATGGCTCTGGATGCAAGGCAGTTACCTATTTATGTGGATATTAAAATTATTCTGTTGTAGACTCTGAAGTACTTGATTAATAAATCAATTATAGTTAACACCTGCCTTGGCACTTTTGATAAGTATAATTGTGGCCTCTTCATTATAGATGTGAACCCGAGCACTTGAAGAACCAACATCAAGAACAGCAATATATTTTGCATCTGTCATGATCTTTGAATAGCATATATAGCAGAAATAAATGATTTTTAAATTATAATAGATCATTAGCCTCATTTACTGCTTTAGTTTTAGTGTCTTAGCTTTGCTATTATATACTCAGCAACTAGACAAAATATCCAATGGGGTGCAATGGTTTTGTATCACTTTTTATTGATGAGTTATATAGCAATCTATCAGGATTATAGGGTAGTAATAAACTAGGGTGAATTACAGGGAGCTATAAAATACTATTAGAAAATTGAAAGTACAAAGCTAGCATAAAGCTAAGAGTAGTAGTAGTACACTAGACAATGGTTTAATAAAGGTTAAGAAAAAACATTCTTATGGTTGTTTAATTAAAACTTTGCCAGTATACTATATAGGCAGACATACAATTAAATATAAAAATTAACTAATACCAATGAAAGGAACAACTACAGCTGGTTATTGCGAGTGCTAACACTGCTAGTAGTATATACTAGCCTATTTTTTTCTTAACCACCCTTTTATATTAGATTATTAGTAGGCAAAGGCAATATACTTGATTGAAATCCTGACAAAATTCTAAATCTTCAATTTAAAAATATTCCATATAGTCCATATATATATTTCAAGCCTAGACTATCTTTTTGCAAATATTAGACCTATCTAAAGAGGCTCAAGTTAATATATCTTTGGAATTCCTATTGTTTTAATGAAAATGACTTTGTTTATATCAAAACTAATAAACTCTGATTAAATTAAGTCTATATTATTAAGATTTAGGCATATTCAACTTTTTATTAACTAAATTAAAAAATTTAGACAATCAATTATAGCAATGTCCTAGTCCTAGTTTCATATGACAGATGATTATAATAGATGTTGTAGCACTTCTTTGCTATTCCTTCTATCCTACAAGATCCTCCTTTGAATTCGAACATGCGTACAGTTGATAGCACCGATTACATCTGCCACTGCCAGTTAACTAATTTGATTAAACCCCGTTGACATGCGCGTCCACTTAACACCTGGCTCTGACTGTTTAGCCACTAAGTTGTTAAAGTGTAATTGTTATACTTGAACTTGAACTTATCTCTAACTATTAGGCTAACTCTAACTCTAACTAACTATTTAAAAATCAAAACTCTGTGTGTCTGTCTGTCTGTCTGTGGACAATTTTGATTGCTATGGACTCCTAAACTGCTCAACCAAATGCCACCAAACTTTACACCCACCCTAAACTTACTATGGAGAATGTCTTAGGCTACCTTTAAATTTCCTAGACTCAAGTCTTCCTACCTAAAAGTACAAAAACTGCTCAGAATGTGTGATTTTTTCAATAAATCCTTTATAGTGCCACTCCACTTCTACCGATTCTTTTCAAATTTGACACAGAAAATCTTAAACTATTTTGGCACAATCATGTAAAATTTTGAGTCTCAAAGTTAATCCTGAGTGGTGCTGTGCACTTTTAAAGTTAGGCTGTTTTTTTAGCCTAGCAACAACCCCACCTCTGCCTGCCTGCCTCTTTCCTGATCCCGATCTGGGCCCAGATTTGTAAGGTTTCAATCAAAATTGACTAACTTTAAGCTGCTATAAGTTTGCTCCCCATAAAGCGATTGACTTTAAACTTGACACAATTCTTCATTGACTCATTCTCTGTCTAAATGTAAAGTTACAACTCTGTAATGCATTCAGAGAAGAAACTATAAGCATGTGAAGTTTGTCTGTTTTTTCTGTTGTTTGTGCCATTCTCTCACTCATTCCCCCAAAGCCAGACAAATGATCAGGCGATAGGACTGAATGTACATGGCAATGTACAGTGTTTTGGAATAACTTTATTTATAGCCTTCTCTGCACCCCAAGAGTTGAGAGGCTATATTTATCCATAACAGTTTAATGAGAAATTTTAACCACAACCCTCCCCTCTGTATTGGCAAACTCTGCAGCAGTTTAACAGTGGATGGCAATTGGCAAATCGAGGGAATCCAGCATGGTTTGTAAAAGCAAAAGATTTATGAAAAGGCAATGCGATGCAATGCAATACAACCCTACTAAATTAGGTACACCATGGAAATTTTAGGTTTCTTTTAAAGGTACTGTGTAAACTTTAAATGGCCCCCTAAGAAATGTATATTTCCTTGGTTGTTAGACTGATGCAGACTGCAGTGGAGCTGAAGATACACAAATTCCTTTCAGGGCTGAAAATTGGCAAGAAAGATGACGTGATCAAAGTATGGGAACAACCATGAGAGTACTATGTCCCACAAACTGGCTTTCTAAGCAGGGATAGGCAGACTTTTAACCTCAAAGGCCAGATAAAGAATCCAGCTCATGGCTGAGGGGCAGATGAGAGTGGAAAGAAAAAGGAATAGACGATTTGAAGAGAGAAGAGGTGACAGAGGGGATAAAAGAAAAGATAAAAGATAATAGGAGAAATGAGGGAGTGAGGATGATAAGAGAGAGGGGGAGAAAAGGGGACAGAGTAGAGATGAGAGCAGAGAGCTGCAGATGAGAGGAGACGGGAGACAGCAGAAAGGAAAGCAGAGAGGAAAGAGGTGAAAGAAGAGATGAAAGAGTAAAGGGAAGAGAGAAGAGATAAAGATAGGCCTACATCTCTACATCTCTAAGGTTATAGAGATAAGAGAGGTGGAAGGAGAGATGAGAAATGAGAGATGAGAGATAAAGGAGAGAGGAGAGTGGAGAGAGAGAAGAGAGGGAGAGAGAGTATAGAAAAAGGAAGAAAAGAGAAAAGAAGAAAAGAGAAAGCAAAGTGAAGAGTCAAAAGAGGGAAAAGAAAAGAGTATAGAGGAGAGAGGTGAGAGAAGATATAAGACAGAAATGCCAGAATAAAGAGGGGGATGAGAGAGCAGAGACAAGAGTGAACAGATGAAAGATGGGAGAGTAGAGAGAATGGAGGAGAGATTACAGAGACAAGAGGAGAGAGGAGAGACAAAGGGAGAGAAGTGAGTAAGGAGAGAGGAGAGGAAAGAGGAGAATAGGGAGGGGAGAGAGTAGAGAGAGGAGAGATAAGAGAGAGAGAGAGAGAGAGAGAGAGGGGAGCAGAGAGAAATGAGAAGAGATAAGAGAGAAAAGATAAAAGAAGAAAAAGGAAAGATAAGAGAGCAAAGATGAGAGAGAAAAGAGATGAGGGAAGATACGAGAGAAGAGGGGAGGAGAGATGAGGGATTAGAGAGAAGAGAGGAAACAGAAGAGACAATAGAAATTTTAAAGGATCCAAGAGACATAGGGAGAGTCAGGGAGAGACCAGAGTTTGCCAATAAATGTTTTAGAGTCAAACAGACATTTCCTGACATTTTGTGCAATACCCCAGCCAACAATATCAATGTTTGCCTCAAACCCTAATTTTACATGAATGTTTCCATTTTATGTCTACCTCTATCCTACTAACTATTAACAAGTTTTTGTTTGTGTATGGCCTTAGATTTTAGAATACATGCAAAAATAGTTCCCAGGATTAGAATTCCCTGGGTTCAAAATCCATAGGTTTCAACATACCTATATGTACTTTATGGGCTATCATCAGTACGAATTACCTTGGGTAGCTTCAGTGCCTAAGCAGCAAGACACTGCTGACCAACAAAGACAACAAAATTAGAATTTTCAGATCAACAAAATTAATAAAATGTAGACAGTGATTGATAAATGTGTGCATGGTTGAAAAATGAAAAGGAAGAAAAATAGGTAAGAATTTAGAATAATTTAAGGGTCACTTTCACAAGCCCTAAATTTCACAACGTTGCAAGACACAAACTTTCATAAGCTCTAAATTTCATAAACCCTAATTTTCACATTGTCGAAAAGTTGTGCATAGTATTTCATAAGCTCTAAATTTCACAACGTCAAAAACAAAACTTGCATCAGACTGCATAAACTATAAATTTCACAAGCCATACTTTTCATAAGACCTAATTTTCACAATGTCGAAAAGTTGTGCACAGAATTTCATAAGCTCTAAATTTCACAAGCTCTAAATTTCACAATGTCTAAAAACACTATGGAGATACAATCTATCAGACGTGTTTTTAGGCATTGTGAAATTTAGGTCTTGTGAAAGATTGTATCTCCATAGTGTTTTTAGGCATTGTGAAATTTAGGTATTGTGAAAGATTGTATCTCCATAGTGTTTTTAGGCGTTGTGAAATTTAGGTCTTGTGAAAGATTGTATCTCCATAGTGTTTTTAGGCATTGTGAAATTTAGGTCTTGTGAAAGATTGTATCTCCATAGTGTTTTTAGGCGTTGTGAAATTTAGGTCTTGTGAAAGATTGTATCTCCATAGTGTTTTTAGGCATTGTGAAATTTAGGTCTTGTGAAAGATTGTATCTCCATAGTGTTTTTAGGCGTTGTGAAATTTAGGTCTTGTGAAAGATTGTATCTCCATAGTGTTTTTAGGCGTTGTGAAATTTAGGTCTTGTGAAAGATTGTATCTCCATAGTGTTTTTAGGCATTGTGAAATTTAGGTCTTGTGAAAGATTGTATCTCCATAGTGTTTTTAGGCGTTGTGAAATTTAGGTCTTGTGAAAGATTGTATCTCCATAGTGTTTTTAGGCATTGTGAAATTTAGGTCTTGTGAAAGATTGTATCTCCATAGTGTTTTTAGGCATTGTGAAATTTAGGTCTTGTGAAAGATTGTATCTCCATAGTGTTTTTAGGCATTGTGAAATTTAGAGCTTCTGAAAATAGAAGCAAATTTAATTTTTGACATTGTGATATTTAGGGTTTGTGAAATTTAGAGATAGTAAAATTTAGGGCTTTTGAAATTCCGTGCATGCCTTTAAGGTATTATGAAATATAGGTCTTATGAAAGGTTCTGGTTTCGACGTTGTGAAAATTAGGGTTTGTGAAACGACCCTTAATTTAACACAGAAATGGGGAACTAACTAGGTCTAGAACATTGGTCATTGCCAAATTTAGTTTAATGTATGCAATATAATTATAATATATATTATATAAATATATAAAATAAAAATACATATTGTGATAACTGATACAAACTCATATATTGTTATATTCTTTGATTAATTGATTTGCACCATCTTAAAAAAGGCATAGAACTTTAATTTTTGGTAAGGGGTAAAACACTACCCGAAAAATGGGGTAACAAGCTACCTGATGATTTTAGGCGTCTACCTGCTTCAAATTGTCCAGAAAATGTGCCTAACCTATGCAGCTTCTAGTGTGGAATTTTTTTAGGTGAAAAACTGAAAGATTATGATGAAAATCACGTTTATTTTTGTTGGTAGTGTTAATTTACTCCAAAAAGCTACCCAAAACTACCCGACCCCTACCCCCGTCATTGAGAATCGAAAATCAATAGCTAAGCTTACTTTTACATCTTCTGCCATAATGTATAATATCAAGTGGTTTTAACGTGTATGAGCAAAGTTAGGGTAATGGGTAATTTGTTTTACTGTATTTTACTTTCGCATTTTTTAATAGGCATTTTCATTTACGTTTGGCAACTTAGTTATTGTGTAGCCCGTTAAGCTAGTGTAAGGTGCAAACTAATATTAAAGTATCGTTTTTTAGTTGATGCATAGTATAGAAAATAAATTACATCTAATAGAGGCTCGGTATATTTTTGCCTCAATTCAAAGTGAATTTCACTGTCGAAGTTTTTTATGGTTAGGCCTAACATTAAATTTATTCATTAAAAATTAAGCAGATTGTGTAAAGTATAAGTATGAAATGCCATATACCATATGTCAGCTGTCCTTTATAAGTTTATATATTTACGCTTTGTATACCAGAAGCATAATACTATGTTTACTCAATTATTTTTGGCCATGCCTTGTCTGTCACTACCATTGGGCATTGCTATGGATGGCTTTTGATAGGTTTTTGAATACTCATTTTAGATTCTTCTTATATTGTGGCAGGCTGTGAAGCACTTCTATATTTAGGAATGGATCATGATCTAATTAGAGTTACTATTTTACTTTATCCTACTCTACTTTAAGGAAGTTTCGGGAATAGCAAAACCATGATATTGATTATACTTATAGAATTTTACAATAGGAAGAATAAATTAAGAAAGGACCATAATCTAATGGGGGTTATTAAAATTTGCTTTCTCACTTTGTCTATTGGCCTTATAAATTTAATAGCAAATTGGAAATGCTTTTAAGTTGATAACTAGACTTAGTTTGTTATCTATTTTTGCCCTAGGGCTCTCTATTATTCTTTCTCTTGGTTCTAACTTATATACACTTTATATATACTTTATAAAGTATACAATACACTTTTCTTCTAATATTTCTCTTGTCTAAACTTCCTCTCTTTGGTAGTGGTTGTGCCCAAGCAGCTTGGCACTCTTTCTTATAGTCTAGGCATTGTGATCTAGAGGGTCATAGCAATTACACAATCTAAATGATTGGAATACTTCTTGAATTTAGACTTCAATGATTTGCTCACTTTCAAGCTAATTGCTCTTTGTTGCTCATTAGTAAGATGATTCCTTTTAGTCTAACCACCTATATATTTATAGTAATTTTTCAAGATATTTAAAAAAATATAATTTTATGCTTTAATTGGGCATCTAAATATAATACAATATTGTAGAATATTTGAGTGTTTTAACAAAGTTTACTAGGCCTATATGATTTGAACATTAAAAGAAATTGCTTTGATACAAAATCAATTTTCAAATATTCAATAGTGAATATTTTAAAGATGGCCTAATAATTTCTAATTATAATATCTTTTAGACAAAATTTGGAATGAATAATAGCAAAATGCAATATTTACTTGTTTGTCATAGCCTTCTAATTAGACTGATAAAAGTTTTATACAATTATAGCATTTTGTGCCTTACTTTGCTTTTTATCTGTTATGATTACAATTAAAGTCCAAACTTATTTAATAACTAACTTAGAGTATTGCAAACTGAAGATTCTATTATTAGTATATATTTTCATTTTTAGAATACTAGATTGTCATAGGCCTGGCATTACTTGGCATTTACTTGGCAAATGCCATAGGCCTAGGCCTGGCCAAGTAACTGATTACATGGCATTACCTGGCATTTACTTAGCATTAGTTGGCATTTACTTGGCAGACACCTGGCATTAGTTGGCATTTACTTGGCATTAGTTGGTATCAGATGGTATACATTAGTTTTCAGTTTGCATTGGGTTGGTTCATAAATGTAAAGTGTAGTAACTATAGGACAAGCACAAATAGTATCTCTGTAGTACTATTGTCTCTGATCCAGTCTTTCTGAGTGTCTGTCAATTTAGATGCTAATGTTAGACTTCTAAAATCCTATAAAAATTGCAGCTGAACCTCCTATAGACTACACTTACTGTAGACTTACTGCAGCCTGGTCCGCCACTGCCATGTCCTGATAGTTCTGTAATTGTGGTGTTTGCACTCCCACAAGATCTACCATTGCGCAGTATATGCCAAAGGCTTTGTGTTTATACTCGTGGAATGACTGCGTCTTGTGTTCACATTTACAGTCAGCATGGCTACAAGCGGTGTGGTAAAGACCGAGTGTCTGTTATTACTTCCATTGAAGAGCCTAAAGTGGCTATATTTCTACATGGCGTATATGGTGGAGCAATCCATGGCAAGCACCACCAAAATGGTAAAGAGTGGCTTTGTTGTCTTTCTACCCCATCTAGACAGTAAATTTACCTCACCAACCTTGCCTTGCTCATCCGTGCACATCACCACACATGCGACGTATACTTCAACGTTTGCTCACCCAGTTGGTGCTCTGTGGGAATGACCGCGTTCTTCGATGCTTTATTCTGTGGTTGATCTCTGCTCCGCTATTCCGTTATAGAACAATGAGCCCAATCATAGCCATTATAATGAAGAGTTAGTCAATAACCTTGAAGTAAACATTGGCAAGCAGGAGCTGGGCGGCGACAAGCAGGAGCTGGGCGGCGATGAGCAGGAGCTGGGCGGCGACAAGCAGGAGCTGGGCGGCGACGAGCAGGAGCTGGGCGGCAATGAGCAGGAGCTGGGAGGAGACAAGCAAGAGTCGGTTGTCCTGATGCAGCTGCAATCGCGGCAAGTAAAATCTCAGATGATGCTTCGTAAACGGCGTGTGGGATGAGCAAGATAATCTATTTAAAATTTCCATATGGATTCACTTGATCTGTGAAACCCGCACTAGCCGTACTAGAAACAATATGCATTGTGGACACAAATGTTTAAGAAACAGTTATCTCATAGACTTTTAATAGTGGTTTATGGAACCAATATCAATATAAGTGAAAGGAACTTATTTCTAAGACACTAAACTAGGATACAAAATGTGATCCATGTCTTCTGTTTGTTTTTCTAATAGAAATGAGACCTAGCAAGCTGTTAGTAGCAATCCATTTGTTAGGTCAATGCGTATACGTTAGCCATATTTGGAAGAGTAAGTTTTAAAGTGTAATTCTCTTGGGGTGCTCTACACGCATCCCGACAAAAAATTTCTGGACATAATCAGCGTACTTTTGGTAATCCATTTTGCATCTGTAATTTTGTAATTTCTCTATTCCTTGGACCTTGAAATATATTGTCTTAGCTCCTACGTGTTTTCTTTATATCCATAAGAACCATCTGATTCTTATCAATTTAGTCAATTTAGAGCAACAATAAATTTCGTAATTGACATTTATCTTAATTGACTTTTGGAACATCTCAACTTTCACTAAATCACCCAGGATTCGCCCCATTCTGGTCCGTGATATCGCTAGGTGCTGTGCAAATGGTGCACAAATACGTAGATAGTGAACTTTTAGGCACAGAAATGCACTATACAATGCTTTGAGATTTCTACTTTAGAATATCAAACTTTGAGATTCCAAATCTCTAAGCCGAGAAAAAGTTAAAAATAGCTCCAACTTTTTTGCCTCACTGCCTGGCGTCTCCGGAGTTTTGCCATTTGATTTCTCATGCCAAAATCATTGGGAAAGAGTCATTTTGCAAGTGGGCAATCATTTTGAAAAAATTTTGACTTTTCAAAATCTCAGGTCAACTTACTAAAGTAATCCATGCCCATACCAGCCATTCGAGCTCGAGTACATACTCGTAGAACCGCCCAACATCATCCGGACCACGCTACATTTTGATTGGGCATGCAAAATGCGTTCGAAAGACGGCAACGCGGTCGCTCAGAACCTATTAGAAGCGCTTCTAGTGGGCTAAAATAGCACATCTATTGGGTCTTATATCGATTTTTTTATCAGAAATCAGCATTTAGTCTATAAACCTATCAAAAGCCATCCATAGAATGCCCAATGGTAGTGACAGACAAGGCATGGCCAAAAATAATTGAGTAAACATAGTATTATGCTTCTGGTATACAAAGCGTAAATATATAAACTTATAAAGGACAGCTGACATATGGTATATGGCATTTCATACTTATACTTTACACAATCTGCTTAATTTTTAATGAATAAATTTAATGTTATTGTTAGGCCTAGGGCCTAACCATAAAAAACTTCAACAGTGAAATTCACTTTGAATTGAGGCAAAAATATACCAAGCCTCTATTAGATGTAATTTATTTTCTATACTATGCATCAACTAAAAAATGATGCTTTAATATTAGTTTGCACCTTACACTAGCTTAACGGGCTACATAATAACTAAGTCAAACGTAAACGAAAATGCCTGTTAAAAAATGCAAAAGTAAAATACAGTAAAACAAATTACCCATTACCCTAACTTTGCTCATACACGTTAAAACCACTTGATATTATACATTATGGCAGAAGATGTAAAAGTAAGCTTAGCTATTGATTTTCGATTCTCAATGACGGGGGTAGGGGTCGGGTAGTTTTGGGTAGCTTTTTGGAGTAAAACACTACCAACAAAAATAAACGTGAATTTCATTATAATCTTTCAGTTTTTCACCTAAAAAAATTCCACACTAGAAGCTGCATAGGTTAGCCGCATTTTCTGGACGATTTGAAGCAGGTAGACGCCTAAAATCATCGGGTAGCCTGTTACCCCATTTCTTGGGTAGTGTTTTACCCCTTACCTTAATTTTTGGTTGTTTACTATCTCTAATGATTTCTATATAAGATAATTCGAGTGAACTATCAGTAATAATATAGAATTGTCTAAATCTGAACATATATAATAATGCAAAAAAGAGGTCCGAGGTCCTGGGAGACTGGGAGTCGCCAACTATTCGCTGCATGGGTTGTTGATTCGGGTCCATATAATCTTTAATTACTTTGATTGCGTTGCGGCTCTACAATAATCTAAATATACTAAATCTCTAATATTTGTTTGTTTCTAATTGTATGTCCATAACGCTATAGTACTTCTACTATATTTGGTTGGCGACTTGGCGACTTTGAGATTTCTCCAAATTTCTCCAAAAACGTACGGGTGAAGGGCTGATGTTTTTGTAGTTGAGTTGTTCTAAATTCATAATGGTTGGATCAACGATTGGACTATTCGAGTTTTTAATGTCAATTACAACTGGCCTACATGCAGAATTTGTTTGACTTGGTTTCCAGTGGCACAACCAGCGGCCGGCGGGGGGCGGTCGCCGCCCCCCTCAGGCGGAGACCGAAAAAAATTCGAAGGGGGACCAAGCGAATTTTCGCCAAAAACAGAGCCGCCCCTCCGCCCCCCTCCCGGGTCTTTACTCTTCAGAAACCGCCCCCTTAGAAAATTTCCATGGTTGCGCTACTGTTGGCTTCAGTCCTGGAAATTATCTCTGGCAGTTTCCAGGAGTGGGGGAGTGATTTTTCCTAAACTAAGAGTTGATAGTTAGAACATCGGGGAAGCTTAACGAGAAAACTTAGAAAAGTAATAGGGTGATCCTTCCGTACCAATGCAAAATTCCAAAATTCCTGTAAATTCCAAAGTCTTTTTTCAACTAAAATATGAATATTTAACTATGCGTACAGAACAACCAGTACAAAAATTAATCTTTCACCAGAACCACATAGCAGTACCTTACTGCTGTAACCAGTAGTACATGTATGTACATGTATATATATGACTGAGATAGAGCATTCGACGTGTAAGTTCTTTGATTACTTACCGAATTTTGCCCCAAAAATATATTTGCTTGTTTGAATACAAAATTTTTTATTATCGCATACTGCAGCGCAGTGTGCATGTAATTTTAATGTACTTTTTATTACATGTTACAATGTATACGCGGCCTATTAAAACCAATTAACTTTATAAACTCCATCATGAGATGGACACCCTGGGAGGAAGCTGAATACTGCAGTGGCTGCATGGCAACAATGGGATTGATGAAACGTAGATATCTATAAGACTGTGCCATTTTTGTGTGAAAGTGTACTATACTGCACTATACTACTACTTATACTAATGTTCTGACATAGGGTCAAAATAGCTTTATTTAGTTAAATAAACAAATTTATTTTAAAATAAGCTCAAGCTAGTTTGATTATGAAACTATCTATATTCTACCAGTATGTAAATATGTATTAGTTTATATATAAGATTCAGTATAGGATTTTAGTGAAAGACGGTTGACTGACTGATAATTCGTGCATACATGTACATGTAAGTTTGAATGGAAAAGAATAGGCAAACGAATTGTGAACCTTATACCTACAGTATTATAAATTTGAAAAACTTTATCCCATGCATGTATTGAAGGCACCATGCGAAAATGCTGGTTTGACAGTTGCTGCATACAGGTTCTGCAGGACTCACAAAAAAGTAAAGCTGCACATGTCATTTTTTGTGTGCCACACAATCACCTGTGGCACTTTTTGCAACCCCGGGCTGTGACAGAAAATTACAGAGATATTATACTTATCATGCTGTTACAGTAGATTACAGGAAATAAACATGCGGTGACAGTAAATTACAGAGATTTACATGCTGTGACCGTAAACTACAGGGATGTGTCATGCTGTGACAGTAAATTACCGAGATTTATCATGCTGTGACAGTAAATTACAGAGATTGATCATGCTGTGACAGTAAATTACCGAGATTTATCATGCTGTGACAGTAAATTACAGAGATTGATCATGCTGTGACAGTAAATTACCGAGATTTATCATGCTGTGACAGTAAATTACCGAGATTTATCATGCTGTGACAGTAAATGACAGAGATTGATCATGCTGTGACAGTAAATTACAGAGATTTATCATGCTGTGACAGTAAATTGCAGAGATTTATCATACTGTGACAGTAAATTACAGAGATTTATCATGCTGTGGCAGTAAATTACAGAGATTTATCATGCTGTGACAGTAAATTACAGGGATTTTTCAGGCTGTGACAGTAAATTACAGAGATTGATCATGCTGTGGCAGTAAATTACAGGGATTTTTCAGGCTGTGACAGTAAATTACAGGGATTTGTCATGCTGTGACAGTAAATTACAAAGATTGATCATGCTGTGACTGTAAATTACAGAGATTGATCATGCTGTGACAGTAAATTACAGGGATTTGTCATGCTGTGACAGTAAATTACAGAGATTGATCATGCTGTGACTGTAAATTACAGAGATTTTTCATGCTGTGACAGTAAATTACAGGGATTTGTCATGCTGTGACAGTAAATTACAGAGACGTTCATGTATCTATCATGCTGTGATGAAGAAGCAGCCATTGAAACTGAACCCAGTGACCGATCCAAATCGCTATGCAGAGAGCTGCCGGTTCGAACTCAGGACTCTTCTTCAGTGTCCGAGTCGTCATCATTTCTCCTGCACCTCTGCACCAGAATATAGATGAACTCAAGCAGCTCAAATGTGCTCACGACGCTGATGCCGAGCCAGAGTCCCAGAGTTCCTCCGACCTGCGGAATATCGAGGAAAAATTGAAAACTGGCACAGCAGCTCAGTGTTGCTAAGGGAACCAGGGTGGTGGGATTTGCTGGAGCCGATTTTAACTGGGCATGCAAGTGGAGCTGAGGGTGAGACAGTGGGGCTAAGGCGGGTCTGACCACCAGCCTTAAACACTGGAATATTGCAATAACCGGAATGCAGCTCTCACCTCCGACAGGGCCTCAGTCCAGTGGTATCTGTACATCTCTTCGTAAACGTCCGCGGCAGGACTCTGCAAGCTGATGCTGACTGCTGCCAGGTTCTCCGCCAATTCGCTATGACGAACGCAAGGCGTTCCGAAATTTATATAATCTTCGTATGCCTGTAAGTTCTTTAATTAATAAACATTACGGCAGGTTCTGTCGTGAGATAGACGAAAATTAACTAGAATTTCCTGTCTGGATCTGTGATTTTTCTTATAGATATGATGCACCTTGCCATCCTCGGGCAGGAACTCGACTCCATGTGTGACTTGTGGCACCATCAGGTTCTCCCAGATCTCTTGAATGGCGCTGAACGGGGGCCACCCGCGGCTCTGCTGCCAAGGCCGTTGCTGAGTGAATTGGCACCACATCCGGTGTTGGAACTCCTTCGCCAGCTCCTCGCTTTTCCTCTGTGCGTGCTCAAACCAGTGATCATGGCAGTCGATTCTCTTCAGCACAGCATCCGATGGGGTGATCCACTCCTGTGGTGGAGCGAAGTAGCAAAGGTCGCTCGTATTCACCGAGAACGGGAGCAGGTGCGAGTAGCAGCCGCAGTTGCTGTGCAGGATGCTCTGCTGTGCCTCGACTACGAAATCGGAGACGGACTTTGAGTAGGCCTTGGTGACCACGTTCAGCGAGGCGTTGGAGAAGTGCCTGACATAGTTGATGGTTTCGATTGGAGGCTCGGAGCAACTGCGGCTCGGCGTCGACTTGAGTCGGTTGTGGACCGGCCTGAGTTTGATGGAGGTGCTGGTGGCTGAGGCCACGTCCACGAACTCGGTCTCTGCGGTTTGGCATGGGTTTGGCATTGGCTGTGAGACTGGTTTGGCATGGGTTGTGCGTGGGCTATGAGACTATGTGACCTACGAGCTATGAAAACAATTTAATGCGACCTCAAAATTACGTACGACTCATCGGGTAGCTTTTCGCGTCGTGAATGAAAAGGCGCAATCCAGTAGACTGAGGCTGGTTGTTCTGCAGTAGCCGATTGGCAGATCTGCTTCTGAATAATATGCGGGACATGCAGGATGGAGGGTTATTTTTTTCCTGTTCGGTCTGAAAAATATACCTAGAATAGTAGGAACTGTCTGTGTAGCCATCGGTGAAGAGCACCATGTCGAGCTCGGCTCCCCTGCCCCCAGAACCGCTGGACGACTGCCCCGGGTCCGGGTGGAACGTGTAGCAGCTCCAGAACCGGCTGGTCTGGACAAGCGAGAAGTTCTTGTGACTGCAGGGCTCGTTGTTGTAGCGGCAGCTCAGCAGCATGGTCTTATCGAGGTGGGAGATGTCTCTGGTGTCGCCCGACACCCACATCACGTCCAGGACCTTCTTGCACACCTTCTCAATTCGGTTTTGGTAGCTTTCATCCGATTCCTGCGGGCGCTTCTTGGTGTCCTCTTGGAACCAGTTGTCGAAGTTGCCCCAGAAGGCTTTCAAGTAGTTGTAATATTGACTATTCACGGATAAGCTAAGAGACATGGGCTTGAAATTGCAGATTGTGACGTCGGGAAACTGGGCTCGTTCGCTCCTCAGCTTCAGCCGCGACTCAACGGAGCGATCGGTGAATTTCTGCACCAATTTTGCCAGGTGGACGGTGCAGCCGATCAGGGCAGCTACGAACAGAAGCAGCCAGAAGAGCCGTCGAGCTGTGCCTCTGGACAGGAATATGTGCAGCAAGCCGTGGGTTCTCGTGATGCCAGCCACCTCCTGGGCGGCACCGGTCACCGTGCGGAGTCGGGCTCGCATTTTCCTCTTCAGTTTTTAAAGCAGCCTGCAGAACGGAATGCTGTAGATTTCTTAAGGCAGTTGCTAAGGAGTTATTTGCTAGTACTCAGAGGTTATCGAGCGCTCAAGCCAAACTCTTCCGCTCGGCAGTCCTGTTCCGCAGTGCGAGCTGCATCCTATCGGTGCCCTAGACTAAAGCATTCCCGCAACTGGGTGGCTTATTTGCTACTTGGCTTACATGGATTTTGCTACGCAATTTAGGCGCAGCTAAAACAGTACTGTATAGACTGTAGAGTATGTAATATTCTAGCCAATACATGCACATAATTTTCTAGCAAATCTGGTCCCTAGATCCCGGTCAGATCGCCAGTGCTTTAAGGTTAAAGGTTAGGGGTCTGGTGAAGTCGCCAAAATGAGTACCTGTGGTGCCAAAATGAGTGTGCTAACAACACCGACTCGCAAAATAATTTACAAGTAGAATTCTTGTCTTTGTCCCCCCCCCCCCTTCGACCATAAAAGCCAGGGCAACGCAACTGCAACGTAAAAAAAAATTAAACGTCAGAGTAAAATTACATTAAGAGTTTAGGCGTCAATTTTGAAAAGCTTGTAGGTTAATTCACTTTACTGCGATGACTCTTTAGTCAATGAATGTTCACGAGGGAGCTGCCAGTCACTGAAAGTTCACGAGGGAGCTGCCAGTCACTGAATGTTCACGAGGGAGCTGCCAGTCACTGAATGTTCACGAGGGAGCTGCCAGTCACTGAATGTTCACGAGGGAGCTGCCAGTCACTGAATGTTCACGAGGGAGCTGCCAGTCACTGAATGTTCACGAGGGAGCTGCCAGTCACTGAATGTTCACGAGGGAGCTGTCAGGCTGTCAGTCACTGAATGCTCATGAGGGAGCTGTCAGGCTGTCAGTCACTGAATGCTCATGAGGGAGCTGTCAGGCTGTCAGTCACTGAATGCTCATGAGGGAGCTGTCAGGCTGTCGGTCACTGAATGCTCATGAGGGAGCTGTCAGGCTGTTAGTCACTAAATGCTCATGAGGGAGCTGTCAGGCTGTCAGTCACTGAATGTTCATGAGGGAGCTGTCAGGCTGTCAGTCACTGAATGCTCATGAGGGAGCTGTCAGGCTGTCAGTCACTGAATGCTCATGAGGGAGCTGTCAGGCTGTCAGTCACTGAATGTTCATGAGGGAGCTGTCAGGCTTTCAGTCACTTCTGGTTAAAAATTGCAGATTTGAAGATTGGTTGATTTGAGTCTGGTAGCAGTACGTTGCATACAACGTACGTTATAAGAAAATATACCTACAATAATCCAAGACACACAAAGACATGTACAGAAGAACTGAAGAAAAGAAATTAGAAAAGAACAATACATGTACTTGAAAAAAATTACAAAAAATTTGCATGTACACTAGTGTAACTTTAGATCCAAAAGCCGTGAGACAAAAAAACCAAGGCAACGAAGTCCTCATCATCAGGTCATTGCAGTTTCATTCTATTGAGCTTGGCGTGAGTCCAGCTGTCTAACTGCTCTACTGCTGTTTCCATGGCAACCAGACCCCCCAAGTCGGCCCCGTCTCGCAGCAACCTCGCCCTCGCCCACAGCCTCCGCTCCTCATCTTTCCTGCTGCGGTGAGCGCCGCTGTCGCTGCCGCTGCCGTTCGAAACTCGCCACCGCTTCTGCCTGACCCAGCCGATCTTCTCCTCGTCCTGCGTCTCCATGGCGACGCGTCTCTCTTTCTCGATCATCTCCATCTGCTGCAGGCTGAGCTCCACGTGCTCGCGGCAGTCGCTGTAGTGAGCCAGAGTGAGCAGCTCCTCCAAGTCCGGGTCTCCAAGCAGCTGCTCAATCCAATGATCGAATGCGATTGCAGGTGCGCGATTGCGGAGCAGCTCAGCTTGGAGACTCCAGCTCAGGCAGCGGAAGTTCACGTACAGGTGAGAGGAGAGAGGCTGCGACAGTCTGGCTGTGAACAGAGTCTGCGTGAACTCGGGAAGGAATGGGAAGCGAGGCGGAGAGTCGCAGGGGAGGCAGAACCTCCACGCCCAGTCTGAGTCTTCTGGCAGTTTTATCTCTTTTTCTCCACTGCTTATACTCTCATCTCGAATATCCTGTGGCTTCAACCCTGACCCAACTTGATGTCTCTGCAGCTCCATGGCGAATCTCTCAGCCTCCTCAGATTCTTCGAACTTCAAATGCGCCATGGCGGTCATGCACAGGGCGGCGCACTTGCACCACTGCAGCTCATGCAGGAGACTGAGCTGCCTCATCAGGGTGTCTCTGTCGCTCGATTCCGACTGCAGCTCGCTCACACACTGGTGCACCACACTGTACACGTCTGCAAACTTGCAAGTTTCCAGATAGTTACTTCTTTCCCTGATCTCCGTGACAGCAGGCGGCGCTGTCAGAGGCAGCAGAGTGAACGGGTGAAAGTAGAACTTCTCTGACTGCAGAGGTCTCACGAGTCTCCTCAGCTGCTCGACCACTCCGCCGATGTCGCTTCTCAGCTCACAAAGTCGGTCTCGAACCCTCGCCTTCGTGTTGTCAAAGTCGCCGCCGATTCCAGCGTTCTTGAAGTAGAGCGGAGCGTCGGGCATGAAGAAGTGCGGCATGCACTCATCGGGCGAAGTGTTTGAGTTGATGAAGCTCAGCATCATGTCGAGAGACTCCTTGAGCAGAGCGATCAGATATTGGGGTTGCCAAGCCTCATTCCGCCAACTATATGTGCCATGCTTTTCCAGCATGAAGAAAAGCATAGTCTTTGCATGATAGGTTTTGAGTCCAGGTGTGTCCAGAGTGAGCGGCAAGTGTCTCTTGAAGATGAACTTGATGAGTGTGAACAGCTGGCCCTGTACTGTGCTCATCTGTCTCATGATTTCTTTCTCTTGGAAGCTGAAGCTCACTCTGAGCTCGTTGGTCGAGCTCGGTCTGGTCGCTCTGACAAGGTGAACGTTCGTATCCTGATAGCTGAGAAGCCTCTCAACTCTGCTTTGACAGAAACTGCTGCAGCACTGGATCGCCTGGCAGATGTCTTGAGCAGGCCTCACACCGCATGCAGCCGCTGTCACGGTTGGTTGATTTCCTGAATTTTTTGTTTCAAATGCTTCACTTGATAATCTACTGCAATGAAATTAGCTGTAAAATTTTACATTTCTCTTCATTCTTGTCATCACAATGAACTACCAAAACATTGTCCGGAATTTATTAAACCCAGCCTCACTCACCTGCTCCCACAGACACCTGTGCGTGGCCCTCCTTGACTTGCAGCCGAGTGGCATATCTGCAGGAGTCCTTCCATCTTTCGCAGCCACCTTCTAGGTGGAACTCTTGCCCAGCAACCAGCACAGTCCAGTCAATGTCCGAGTCTGCAGCTGTCCTGCCGTTCACTTGCACCAGACTGTTGGCCCAGCCCTCTGCGTAGCTGCCCGTTATCTGCCTGCCATCCTGTGTGAGGACTCGAGCGACTCCTTCAAGCCAGTCAGCCAGTCTCTGCTGACACTCCGCTCTCTCCCTGGTGAATCCCGCCTCGCTAAGCAGTCGATGAAGCTCTTCGCTCAGGCGCCTGTCTTGCTGGGAGTCGTCTGAGAGCTTGGAATGCTCTTCGCTGAGTTGCCTCTCATTCCGAGTGTCGTCTTTGACCCTGACAAATACATATAAAGAAGATTACGCAATTCTCAATTGGCAGTCAACTACGAGTATTAACTCTAACGTATAAAGTTTCTAAGGTTTCCATAAAGTTTCTGCTACAATTGGCAAATGAGTAAGACTGATAAGATGCTAAGTGTAGTGAGTCGCTATTTAGTTAGGCGCCGCACTAGTCAGCTGGTTTCCTCGCCCTCGCCCCAGGCTTCTGTCTGCCGCTGGGCAGTTGTCTGTCCCTTCTCGCCTGTCCTCTGGCCTGTCCCTTGCCCGTTTGCCTGTCTGTCTGTTTGTCCTCGTTTGCCCCCTTTTGTTTCGTGTTCTCGTTTTGCAGTGCCCAGACAGCTTGGTCTGGCCTGCCTCTGTTTCGTCTCTGTTAGGCACCTCCAAATCTGGAGTGCCGTTCTGTTTTCCGATCCCAAGGTCACGAGTGCCTTCACTTGTGGGCCCTTTTCCCCTTGTCGTGTGAGCCAGTCACATGACAAGCCTCTTCTGTCTTATTAGTCCAAAGTACAATGATTTCCTCATTGTGCACTGGGCTCGTGTTTATGGGGACATCACGTGCGTCAGGACCCCCTGTCTCCTCTTCTGAGGCGGAACCCGCTCGCTTGTTGCTAAAAATAGCAACAGCGTCATCTATGACGCGCATCGATTGCACCATTTTGTGATATGGTGCAATCGATGCTCCCTATAAATGCAGTCCCTCTCATGGCTTGGCTCAGACAAGCGCGTCCCCTTTTCTGCCTCACCGTTTCACCTGTCTCTCAGTTTCAAGCCAAGCTCGTGTGCCAAGTTTGAGCCTAAGTTTGAACTCCAAGACTCCCGACTTTGCGAGTGCCTGCTTCTAATTGTTCCTGCTATCTATTAGCGGGCCGGCTCAGATCGCCCGAAGCTAGCACCATCGCTCTAGCCCCGAACTAGCCCGGCAGGGACTGCTGATTGTGGACGCATCTGCTCGAGAACTGCTAGTTATTGCTAGTTATTTGCTTCTACGAGCTCAGCACCTCACCGAAGGCTGCGACTCTACGAAGCTGGTGGCAGCACTACCTACGCTACGAGAACTAGTTTCTAAGAAACCGCCAGCTAGACGCCTCCGCCAGGAGCTAGAAGATCTGCCAGCCCTTCCGAGACAGCCCGAGGAAGCCAGCAGACACGACATTGGTGGCAGCGGTCTAGTCAACAACCACAGGCAAGAGCACTTACTTCATTGGTGGCAGCGGTGGGATTCTAAGACCTACCATGCAGGCCATCTCCAGACCAACTAAAGTGCAAATACTTCAGAAGCAACTGCCTATTTTCATTTTAGGACTTTTAGCTCCGATAATAACATTATAATCCTCACACTGAATTCTGTTCAAGAAGTCGGAGCACCTGCCGCTGCTCGAATCGCTGTGCCACCTGCGCACACGTCAGACCCCGACCGTCTCGATGACTCGCATCCGCTCCTCTGTCCATCAGAGCCTTGGCTGCTCGCACGTGACCGGCTTCGCACGCTCGTGACAGAGCAGTCCGACCCTGACTGTCTTTAGCACGCACTGACGCACCGAGATCGATGAGTTTCTCAATGAGCTCGTGATGACCTTCATCAGCTGCCAGCATGAGAGCAGTGGCTCCAGTGCTGTCTGGCAGATCGACATGCTGTGTGCTGACTCGCTCATCATTGATCAGTGTGACAGCAAGAGCCACGTGTCTTTGAGAGATGGAGAGACGAAGCAGCTGTGTGATGAGAGCTGGCTGCATTCGAGAGAGGGTGTCGGTGAGAACAGAGTTCCTGCCTTCGATGGCCATTGCTGCAGTGAAGCTGAGGATGGTGCTGGATTGGAAGAGCCAGTCGGGCTCGAGGCCGAGGGATGCAACGACATCTTCATGAAGACGAGAGCAAGCCGCGACTGCATATTGGAAACGGAGATTCGCTTTGGGATCCCGACTTGAGATACACGAGATGAAGAACTTCGCGACTTCTAGCTGACCCTCTTCAGCAGCATATTTCGCTGCCCCAATGCAGCACTGATCTCTGTTTGTTTGGTCAGCGACTGACTGAACCAGAAACTTCACAATTTCCCACTGACCATTGCTTGCAGCAGATTTCACTGCCTCAATGCAGCACTGATCTCTGTTTGTTTGGTCAGCGACTGTCTGCACCAGAACCTTCACAATTTCCCACTGACCATTGCTTGCAGCAGATTTCACTGCCTCAATGCAGCACTGATCTCTGTTTGTTTGGTCAGCGACTGTCTGCACCAGAACCTTCACAATTTCCCACTGACCCTCGCTTGCAGCAGATCCTGCTGCTTCAATGCAGCACTGATCTCTGTTTGTTTGATTAGCGACTGACTGAACCAGAAACTTTACCACTTCCCACCGACCCTTTCTTGCAGCAGATTTCGCTGCATCAGTGCAGCACTGATCTCTTTTTGTTTCGTCAGCGACTGTCTGCATCAGAAATTTCATAACACCGAAGTGACCTTTGCTTGAAGCAGATTTTGCTGCCTCAATGCAGCAATGGTCTCTGCTTGTTTGGTCAACGACTGTCTGCACCAGAAACTTCAGTACTTCCCACTGACCCTCACTTGCAGCAGATACTGCTGCCTCAATGCAGCACTGATCTCTGTTTGTTTGGTCAGCGACTGTCTGAACCAGAAACTTTACCACCTCCAACTGACCATTGACTGCAGCAGATTTCGCTGCCTCCTTGCAACCGTGATCTCTCAATTTTTGGTCAGCGACTGTATGCACCAGGACCTTCACCTCCTTCAAAACACCGTTGATTGCTGCAGATTTTGCCGCTTCAATGCAGCACTGGTCTCTCAGGCTTTGGTCAGAAATGGTCTGGACCAGAAACTTCACCACTTTCCACTGACTGTCTCGTGCAGCAGGCCTCACTGCCTCCATGCAGCACCGATCTCTCACATTTCTGTCTGTCACAGTCTGCACAAGAAATTTCACCACTTCCCACTGATGCTCATCTGCAGCAATCAGCGCTGCCTGTAAGCAGCAGCTATCTTTGAAATTTAAGTCGCATATCAAATTAACAGCATAGTCAAGAATCTTTAAATTTCCAAATCTTGCTGCCGACTTAGCAGCCTTTGTGCAGCATTTGACCCTCATGGTTTGATCGCATGCCACCTTCAGCAGGAACTCCACAGCCTCCCACTGGCGTTCTGTTGCAGCGGCATTCACAGCTTGTACGTAGCAAGTCTCTTTTAGCTCCGGGTGAGTAATTTCCCGAGACAATAGTTTCAACAATTCCAGATGCCCGAACTTGGCAGCGGACTTTGCCCCTTCAGAACAGCACTGATCGCGCAGACGTTCATCAGAAATCTGCTCGAGCAGCAAAATTATTATCTTAGAATCGCCACATTCTGCAACTCCGTTTACGAAAACCGCGCAGCAATGAAATTTCAACGTAGAATCAACCACGATCTGGTTAAAAAGCTTTAGAACTTCATAATTTCCTACTGTTGAAGCGGCAGAGACTGCTTTCTTACAGGAAATCTTCTTTAGATCGTCTTTCATTATACAGTGCAAAAACAGATTCAGGGTGCTCCACTCGCATTTTACTGCGACATCTTCTATGATTTCAAAGAAGCACTGATCTCTTGCAAAGCCGTCTGTAACGCTGGTTACTAAAAGTTTCACGACTTCCCATTCGGTTTTCTTAGCAGCAAATTTTGCCACCTCCAGGCAGCACCGATCCCTGTCCGGGATGTCAGAGATCTGTTGAATCAGAAACTTCATCATCTCTATCAGGTTCATACTCGGCGTGTCTCTGAACTCAACCATGCAGAAGTCTGCAAACATGCTCTCCTCGGTCTGCAGGTTCACGACTGTCAGCGAAGTCTCATCCGATCGCCAGTGCTGCAGAGTGGACGTCATCAAGAGTTGAACAATTTCCCACTGGTGATATGTGGCCGCAGATTTCGCTGTCTCAATGCAGAATTCGTCAATAAAGTCTCTATGTACTTTTAGATAGAGATAGCGCACGACTGACACCCGACCAAATTGTGCAGCACATTTAGCAGCCTCTAAGCATCGTCCTGCGTCCGTTAGTTGGGATCCGTCTGATTGTATAATAGAGTCGAGCAGTTTCAAACGACCAATCTTAGCGACAGTCAGCACTGATTCTTTATCAAACACTTGGCAAGCAAAAAATTCAATATTCTTCATTCGAGTGAACGCTAAAGCTGACGTCAATCGATTTTTGACAGAGCTTTTGTTAAACACCACATAAATAACAAACTGAGTGGCGGGATGCCTTCTTCCAGAAGACTTTTGTATTTGACCAGAATTCCAATTTTTAGTCCAGCGTCTGCGACCTAAGACGTAGGCCCTGGTTAGATCTGGCATGTCCTTCTTCGAATAGCTGTCCAGTTTGAGCGAACAGCATCGAACTAAAATTTGAGCAATTTCAAGCGTTTATTATTGGTCTATAGTGAAACTATCTTTTCTAGCTCATTCAAAATACACATTACTGGGGATGCAGATGTATAGTTATGATCAACTGAAATTCCAAGGTAATTTTCGATCAGCCCATTCAGAACTTACCGTTGCTTCACAAGTTTTAGGCAAGTGCAAATGTGTATTGCATGAGTTCTTCTAAAAACTGTTCTGCATTTAGAGTTGCCAGAGCTTATTCCAGCTAAACAGCTCGTAGTTCCTTATTTTTACGCGGTAATAGCAAAGATACGTGTACTTTGCAAATGTACATTGAGTGTACATTGGGGGAGAGGGTTGATATAGGTAGGTTCAAAAGAGGAGATTCCCTTTTGTTAAGCAAAGCAAAAAAGTTTCATAATTTCTTGCCTTATAAACTTCCGCTCAATTTAAAATGAAACTTGATAGTGCCAGTTGTGAACAATTTTTCAATCTTTAAAAAGAGACTATGAATTCGTAAAAATTCAGTTTTGGCTATGTGTTTTAATATTGTCATAATTTTGTGCAGGCAGTACGCTTTTTCCGCCGAAGCTTATTTCTTGGAAACGAACTGTCGTGTCACGTGACTCAACGAGTGTACACAGGGGGGATTTCACAAACTCGAAATTTCACAACGTCGAAAGCACCTTCTTTCACAAGATCGAAATTTCACAAGGTCGAAATCTCATAACACCGAAAACTCAAATAGCAGCCACTTTCACAGGGTCGAAACTTCATAAGGTCGAAATTTCACAACGTAGAAAACTTTAGCATAGTTCTCGTTATACGCGCGAAAGTTTTCGACTTTGTGAAATTTCGAGCTTATGAAGTTTCGACCTTGTGAAAGTGGCAGCTATTTAATTTTTCGATGTTTTGAAATTTCGATCTTGTGAAATTTCGACCTTATAAAGTCTCTTACTGAGTTTTCAATGTAAAATTTAGACCTTGTGAAGTTTCGACTTTGTGAAAGTGGTTGATATTTAAGTTTTCGACTTTGTGAAATTTCGACCTTATGAAGTCTCTTGCTAAAGTTTTCGGTGTTATGAAGTTTCGACCTTGTGAAAGCACCCCTGTAAACACTGGGTATTCGACTGTTTTAATTGACTCGTTAAACGTTTTTTGTGCCACAAAAGTTTCAAAATTGGTAGAATAGGCTTCTGCTACTAATAAAGTTAGTTACTTTTCCATGAATGTCTATGGAAATAATAAAGAAAAGAAATTCGTATTTCAACTTTACCTGTTGTGTTCTAAGGCAGCAAGAATTATATGTATCTGGGTAAAACAGCTTTTAGCTCGAATGCATGTATTTTTTATTTTTCTAATTTATCCAAGCTGTGAATATAAACAGACTTTATGAATCTCTCTCTCTCTCTCTCACTCTCTACAGCTCTATCTTATCTAATATTGTCTTATATTTTCAGTACTGTGCAGAAAGACACGTGTACATGTAACAGGGTACTAATTTCCTGCATCGCCGTACTCCACCCCAAAGCCTTGCAGGGATCCGCAATAGCTCTAGCGCATTCAAGGTGTGTCAATGACTCGGCCATGTGATGACCCCGAAAAAATCAAGACTGAAGATTAAAGGAAAACTTGAAAATGCTAAATTCAGTTTACTTGTGGAGCGAAAATTTGGAGAGAAAATTGGTGGCGCACCAGACCCCAGCTGGTGCATCAATGCTCGGTGGATCAAGTACAAGCTAAATGATGACGCTAACGCACTGTCCAGAGCGCCGGTGGAGGAGCCTAAAGCGAGCGATCAGATCCTGGAATTCGACAACAGGGAGCAGGCTATCAGCTCAGTGCACGCTCTGTTGCAGTCGGAGAAAGAAATCTCCGAAGCAGCAAACCGTGATTCAGAATATCGGCTTCTCAAGAAGATAATCCTAGATGGTTTTCCAAACTGCAAGGCGAACCTCCAAGAGAATATCCGTGCGTACTGGCACCTACGGCAACAACTCTGCGTCGAAGACGACCTCATCCTGGCTGGAAGACGGCTACTGATCCCTAGGAAGCTAAGGAGAAGCGTCCTCGAAAATCTCCTGAAGATGCAGCAGGGGATTCCACAAAATGAAGGAGCAAGCAAGGCAAAGCATTTTCTGGCCTGGCCTGATCAACGACATCGAGCAGATCGCTAAGACGTGCAAACCATGCCAAGAAAATCTTCCTAGCCTGGCGAAGGAACCCATGGTCGTTCCAGAGCCACCGGAACGAGTCTTCCAAGAGATCTACGCGGATCTATTTGAATATGCAGGGAAGAATTTCCTTGTCATCGTGGATGGCCTATCCGGTTGGGCAGCTCTCAATTACCTTGGCGATGACACACCCGCAACCAAAGTCGTCAGTGCTATCCGACAGAGATTCGTCGAGAAATCGGTCCCCGACATTTTCTGGTCAGACGCCGGTCCACAATTCAACGCAAAAAATTTCAAGGATTTCCTACTAGCACGCTGGAACGTCGAACACCGAGTATCGTCTCCACATTATCCACAGAGCAACGAACGCGCCGAAGCTGGGGTGAAAGAAATGAAGAAGATCGTCAGAGGGTCTTGGAACCATCAGACTGGCACGCTGGACTGGGAGAAACTGTCAAAAGGCCTCTTAGTCTATCTCAACACTCCAAGATACGACGGCAAGTCCCCAGCTGAAACAGTGTTCGGCCACCCAATTCGTGACACGATTCCGGCACACAGAAGAGCGTTCGCACCTGAATGGCAAAAATCTGCAGCTGAGATCGAGGAGAAGCAGGCTAGAGTCAAGGCGACTACGGAGAAATACTACAACCAAGACGCTCAGCCCCTGCCGGACATCAAAGTGCATCACAGAGTGGTGGTTCAGGACTGTCACACCGGATGATGGGACAAGTACGGCGTGATCGTGGAAGCCGGACGGAACCGAGATTTCATGATTCGACTGGCGAGTGGGAGATGTCTACGGCGGAACCGCAAGTTCATCAGGAAGCGGATCCCAGTCAGCCCAATCGAGGCCAAGAAGACCGCCGCGGACGGTGCTACCGAGCAAGGCATGCCTGGAGCATCCGGAGGGTCGGCCGAGCCAAGGAGGACCCGATTCGGCCGAGAGACTAAGAAACCTCAGATGCTACAGGTTGACCTATAGGAGGAAAAACTATGATAGTTGAACTTTGAAAGGGGAGATGGTGTATCCCCAGCCTTAGTTGTGTGGCTTTGGTCATAGACAATTATACGCGTGACTGTAACCGTATGCAAATATACGTCGTACTGAAGACGGCCACCGCGACTGAGCGGATTATTAAGCTAAGCCGATTATCTATTAGAGATACAACACCAGCCTGGTTGGTAAATAGTTTGGCTTACGTCTGACTTTGACCTTTTTCCTTACTGCTCTCTGATTGGCTGAGCTAGATTAGGCCTGCCCCCTAGACTCCTGACTTTAACGACCCCTCCTTACTGCTTTCTCATTGGCTGAGCCAGATTGGGCCTGCCCCCTCGGCTGAGTTTAATCTGTCTTGCGTTCATTTGCGTACATCGAGCGATCGACAGGCTGGTCGAGCTGGCATCGAGCGTCGGTCTGATCGTCAACACGCTAAAGACCGAGGTGCTGACTGTGCCGGCCGACATCCCAGCGGACCTGACGTGCCGCGGCGCAGACGGGCAGATGACCAAGCTCGCATGCTGCCAGCGGTTCACCTACCTCGGCGGTCTGGTGCCCTACGTGGAGGAAGACCTCCGGCGGCGCAGAGGACTTGCCCCGGGCAGCCTTCCGTTTGATCCGGGCCGTCCTCCAGTCCGAAGTGCTACCCGACCGCCAGAGGGCTCGGCTGTGGCAGGCGGTGGTCAAAACCGACCTGCTCTACAACGCCGAGACGTGGACGCTGACGGCTACGCTAGAGCGGCAGCTGGACTCGGTGCACTCAGGGCTGCTCCGCGCGGTCTTTTAAGCTGACGAGATCGAGCGTCGGGACCGAGGCCCTGTACGATCGGGCCAAGCTGCAGCGCCCGTTCATCATCCTGCGCCGGCAGCGACTTCAACTGGCGGGCCACGTGATCAAGGGCTACTGCCCCCAACCTGTTCAGGACGTCCTGCTGTTCACCTTGCAGGGCCCGTTCAGGCGGGGTCAGGCCCAAACCCGTGATGGATACGTGGACTGCCTGCTGTGCCACGCTGGGGCACCCGACACTCCAACGGAGCGGACTTCGTCCGCTCTCAGGCTCTGCGGCTCTGTAACCGTGACCTTTGCATGCGGAGCTGCGTAGTTAAATGCTCGTTGTTCCCATATGCTCCACTTTTTTATTACACAGTTTATGTTTACGATACAATTTATGTTACACAGCTTAAACAAATACGAGCTCTTACTACCAAAACAGACTAGCCGTTCTACTTTTTTTACTATTTTAATGGCGAGTGACATACATGTACTTGTTTTAATTTTTCGAAGTTATTCGTACATGTATGCATGACAGTGGATATGAAACAACAACAACAACAACAACAGAGTACGCTGCCAGTTCACAAAAGCAGCGTCAGATGGCGCGCTTCAAAGCTTGGGCGCGAACAAAAGCCGCACCGCCGGCAGAGTCCGGGGCGCCGGCGTCAGCCAGCAGACAGTCGACGTAGCGCCGAGTCTTCGCCTGTCCCCGCCGGTAGGGTGCCTGCAACGAAAGTAGCAGCACCTCCTGCACCGGCTCCGGACAGTAGGCCTCGGCGCGGATGACGTGGCCTGCCAGCTGGAGTCGCCGACGGCGCAGCAGATCGCTAGGACGGGCCAGGCCGGCGCGATGATAGAGCGCCGTGTTGGTGACTCGCTCGATGCCGATCTTGAAGGCGGCGCGGATATGAAACATAAACATCTTACTGACCTGTTCATCCTGTCCTCTGTCAGTAAAGTGGCTGAAGATTAAATTTGTTGCAGACATCTGTAGCATCCACTATATTAAGATACTTAGCAAAATTTTAGTACCGTATTACGAGTACACAACCTACAGTCATTGTTGCTGTAGAAGATTGTACAATCTTGTTAAACTCTGCATACAAAAATAGCCAGCCAACAAATAGACAGATTTATCTCTTCGCCCCTGCCTTTTAGAGCTAGAGTTGCCTTTCTAGAGCTAGAGTTGCCTTTCTAGAGCTAGAGTTGCCTTTCTAGAGCTAGAGTTGCCTTTCTAGAGCTAGAGTTGCCTTTCTAGAGCTAGAGTTGCCTTTCTAGAGCTAGAGTTGCCTTTCTAGAGCTAGAGTTGCCTTTCTAGAGCTAGAGTTGCCTTTCTAGAGCTAAAGTTGCCTTTCTAGAGCTAGAGTTGCCAGCACCAGAGGCACCAGCACCAGAGGCGCCAGCACCAGAGGCGCCAGCACCAGAGGCGCCAGCACCAGAGGCGCCAGCACCAGAGGCGCCAGCACCAGAGGCGCCAGCACCAGAGGCGCCAGCACCAGAGGCGCCAGCACCAGAGGCGCCAGCACCAGAGGCGCCAGCACCAGAGGCGCCAGCACCAGAGGCGCCAGCACCAGAGGCGCCAGCACCAGAGGCGCCAGCACCAGAGGCGCCAGCACCAGAGGCGCCAGCACCAGAGGCGCCAGCACCAGAGGCGCCAGCACCAGAGGCGCCAGCACCAGAGGCGCCAGCACCAGAGGCGCCAGCACCAGAGGCGCCAGCACCAGAGGCGCCAGCACCAGAGGCGCCAGCACCAGAGGCGCCAGCACCAGAGGCGCCAGCACCAGAGGCGCCAGCACCAGAGGCGCCAGCACCAGAGGCGCCAGCACCAGAGGCGCCAGCACCAGAGGCGCCAGCACCAGAGGCGCCAGCACCAGAGGCGCCAGCACCAGAGGCGCCAGCACCAGAGGCGCCAGCACCAGAGGCGCCAGCACCAGAGGCGCCAGCACCAGAGGCGCCAGCACCAGAGGCGCCAGCACCAGAGGCGCCAGCACCAGAGGCGCCAGCACCAGAGGCGCCAGCACCAGAGGCGCCAGCACCAGAGGCGCCAGCACCAGAGGCGCCAGCACCAGAGGCGCCAGCACCAGAGGCGCCAGCACCAGAGGCGCCAGCACCAGAGGCGCCAGCACCAGAGGCGCCAGCACCAGAGGCGCCAGCACCATCTTCCAATCAAAGAACCTCAGATTTGCAGAGGGGTCTATGCACTCGCAAGCGAATCCAGAGTTATGGTTGCAACAGATGTCCATAAGTTGTCCGAGTTTGTTCCTTCAAATGCAGTTTTCGTAAGCTCGACCTGATGGTTTATTCACGTAAAACAGACTTTCAGGACCATGCTGTTGCTGTTTTAAGACATTGTTTTAAGCGCATTTTCAAACTAATATTATTATTAATGTTGCTGGTATATAAGCGCAAATATATGCCTATTCATTGCATGTTCTGCGGAGTTCTTCTGCTATGATGGTGTCTCCTGCGTGAGAGGCAAAAAACCTGCTATATTTAAAAGGACACCACTTGTCAACACAACTGACTATTCAAGGTGAAATTCTTCACCTGTCCATATTCATTCGTCAATCAGATGTCAATCAGTGATCCAGTATTTAGTAATCATAAAATTTACTTGAACTTGAACTTGAACTTTACTCATAATGATGACAAAACTAAAGATTCTACTGGGATAAGTAGCGGATAGGGCGAATATGCTGAAAAATTTGAGTTTTTTTCGAAAAAAGGATTGACATGAAGTTTTGCTACTGGAAATGTCACTGCACTACTTGCAATGCTGCTACTGTTTTCTAAACTAAAAACCTATTTTAATTGCCTAAAGCATAAAGTTTCTGAAACATTCTTTGTTTTCTTGTAGCAGTTTTGCACATTGGTTCGCCTCAGCGGCTTCAGTCTGTGGTTGCTGCTTGAGCACTGCTGAGGGAATTCTTTGAGCAGCGGCAGGCGAGACAACGCAGTTCTTTTATGTCATCGGCTCGCTGATCCTCCAGTCTTTGCAGCCGGACATGCTGCCTGCAAAACAATAGATAGATGATAGATAGATAGATAGATAGATAGATAGATAGATAGATAGATAGATAGATAGATAGATAGATAGACACCCACCTAGCCAGAGCCTCATCAAGCTCTGAGTGCACTTCAGCCAGCGCATTTCTCGTATGCGACTTCAGCACGTCAGCATCGGACCGATTTGCCTCCAGTTGCCGCGACAGACCCGGGCGCGAGCGCCGAAATTGCGTCGCCTGGAACTCCAGGAAGTCGATGTACTTCTGCGGATAGTCCGATTCTTTCAGCCACCAGCTCTGCGGGAATAATTTTTCGGGATTGGCGGTATAGGCAATCAAAATAGACAAATATAGAAACGTTAAAAGACTTTAAATTGCTCAGAAACCTTAGCCTTGCTTTCGTCGTCAGTTCGATTCATCCGACGGCACTTGGCGCACTGTTGAGCCAATTTGAAGGGGTAGTAGACAAAGGACAGCGGCGGCACTGGACCGGACCGCTTGTACTCGAGCAGCATGTAAAAGTAGGATCTGCGCCAGATGCCTCGCGCTTTACTAGACATAATGCTCACGCGTAGGTTGAAAAGCGCAATGAGCAGGTTGAGCATGACCAGGTTGCACACCAGCAGGAAGGTGTAGCGAGCGAAGTGCTCAAACACCGGATATCCAGTCGGATGTGCGGCCTCGCTACTCATCGACTGATTGATTTTGTCAGCCTTGGCCGCGGTCAGGTCCTCCGGGAAGTCGGTGAAGAGCAGCTTCAGGGGCATAGTGTACACCTGAACGAAGACATCAATAGCATAAGTGGCCGAGCTCGTCTCCGATGCCGGCGCTGTCACCACGGGGAACAGCAGATTGAAGAAGAACACGCCAAATGAGTACACGATGACCAGAATGATGCCAAGAAACGGCAGCAGGTCTCGGATGAGCAGGTGCTGCAGCATGGTGATCACTGGCCCGATTAGTTCCGAATAGCTCAGGAAGGACACGGAACGGAACCCCCAGAGCAAGTAGGATGTACTTAAAACCATTTGACAGGTGTAGACAGTTGGGTGTGTCGGATTGTCCTGGATCGCAAGTTTCCAAACAATCCCTAACCACATGAACACCAGAGCTAAGCAGTCGAAGTAGTTGAAAATATCTAGGAAATATTCCGGAAAGCTGCATGTTCGCTTGCAGCGCCTCGAGTGCCACTGGCGGGGGCGCAGGCTTCGAAAAAAGTCGTTGACCTCGTGAGCAGTCAGTGACAGCGTGTACAGGAGTAGAACAATATCGGACCAAACATTCAGAAAGGTAGTCTTAAAGTCGATGATGTACCAGGAAAAGTAGATTAGAAACAGGGCGAATCCGAAAAGATGAATGTAAAACTTGGCCTTCGGTGACGCCGCCTTGGTTTTGGCTTGCTCCGAGCGACCCTCCCATTCTTGTTTCACCAACTCGTACATGCAGTCGGTGGCGAACAGGTCGTTGCAGTCCGCCTCCTTGATCAGTTCGAACAGCGTCTGGTAGGGGGCAACCTCGTCATCGCTCTTGTTCGGCCGTCGAGGTGAACAACACGTTGACTGCACGTTAGCACAGGCGCAACTTCGCGAGGCACTAGCGAGTTGTCTGGTGGGAAACCGAGGCCCAGAGCTTAAACTGTCCTCTGCCTTAATGCCGCCTAAAATATAACTAAACAAAAGATTCTTCTGCGTTTGGTCCGCATTCACGAACAGCTCGTCCAATGCGTTCACCGCGATGCAGACGGTGGCGCTGTGCAGCCGCCTCAACTGCTCGTGCCGGCCCTTATTGCTGATAATCTTCGGCTTAATCTGGATTAGCAGAGTAACGCAGGCGGGTATCAACTGAAACTGCCTGGTCAGGATCAAATCTGGCAGAACTTCTACGACTCGTAGCTTTTCAAAGTGCAAGCAAAAATTTATAATGTGCATCTCGGATGTTTCGTCCTTTTTCAGTTCGTCAATACCATTCTCTCCTTTGGGTTCTTTGAGAAGGAATTCTTCGAGTTCCTTCTTTGAGAAGCTCTCCAGCTCAGTTTGCTGAGCTCCCAGCTTCAAAAGTTGGGTGATGAAGTCTAGAAAGCTATTTTCTGTACTAGGCGAAATCAGACCAAGCCGAATCCCGCTGCGAAGAATCTTTGAGGAGTCCAGATGGAGCGCTCGTAGCAGAATCTTTAGATCAGTCCTGCCGCTAGTTTCTTCCGTGTTGAGGATGCCCGCGTCCCGCTGTATCGTCACTCGCATCGTTTCGTCTGCAATTGAAGCCAGCAGGTGGCGAGCTGTAGACCGGTCGGGCAGCTTCAGCGACCGGTTAACGGGATCCACAAGCCGCAGCAGGTCGATCCGTTGCACCCCCGGCAAACCAAATATGACATTCTTCTTGCCCTTGTCGTAGCCGAAGTCGATGCAGGACTGACCATCCTGGGTTTTCTCCGCCAGCCACAGGCCGCACTTCATCAGGTATTGCATGTTCTCCTCGTGACCGGCTTCGCAGGCAAAGTGTAAACTCGTGGCACCTTTGTTCGGGCCCTTGGCCACAGTAAGCTGGAGCATTTCTGTTAACTGCATGTCAGATAGTTCGGAGAGCGACTGGGCCAATTCCTCCAAGTTGTACCGACCTGCAAAAGCGTGAACGGCATGGACACCGTCGGAATTAGTTGGAGCCTTTTGAAAAAACTTCTTCAGCTCTGCATCTGCGGCAGCTTTGCTGAGAATATCGATAAAAATGTTTGAGGCGATGATTGAGCCATGAAGACAGGTCTGCCCCATATTGTTCTCAGCTTTCATATCGACTCCAGCCTTGATTACTTCGTTCAGCGTAGCGAAGAACTCATCTGTAGACTGCTCTCGGCTGTCATTGAGGAAGACAGCATGGGCTAAGGTGTTCTTGTCAACGTCAAGCCGTTCAAACTCTTTGCCAGCCGAGTCACCCTGAATAATAATGCCGCCGCTATTCCAGCCAATGCAAGCGTAGAAGAGCATATTTCTGTCTGACGCATCTACAAACCTCACATTTTCTTGGATCAACGATTTTTCTAAAAACGGCTGGCTGCTTGCATGCCTCATAGCCAGGTGCAGCACTGTCTGGTCGTGCCTGTTTGTCCACAGCCAGCAGTTGTCGCTCAAACTGGAAGCCGCGGCTTCAATGACTTCATGACGCCCGCACTGAGCTGCATAGTGCAGGCAGGTGTTTCCGTCCTGATCGCGTAGCTTAATAACGGCCGCTTTGGCTTTCCTGACCAGTTTAACTGCCATTCCTTTGCTGCAATGCCGAACTGCCAGATGCAGCACTGATTGGCCTGTCTTGTTTTGCGATCGAAGACAAGCCGCATTAGTCTCTGTCACCAGTGCGTCAATCTTCTTATCGCAATCAACCTTCGACAGGACCGCAAAATGAGCGTTCCGGTTTCCGTCGTTGTCAGCTTGATTCAGTATGTCCAGTCCGGCATCTTTAAACTCGTCCCTCAGCGATTCGACAGTTTGAAATCGGCAAGTCTTCAGCACAAGGTGCCACACGAGCTCGCCCCTGAAGTTGCGCATTAGCAGGCACATTTTACCGGCCACTTTTACGATTTCAATTATTACAACATCGTTGCCATCCTTCATGGCCGCATAATGAGCGCATGTGTTGCTATTGCTGTCTCGGAGGCTAATAATATTCAAGCCGGCTATTCTAATGAGCTTCTTTGACGTGTCTGGACCGCAGTACTCTAATACAATATGCAGCACAGACTCTTTGTGATTATTATTCAAAGACAAGATTTTCTGTCTGTTGAGCAGTTGAGACACCGCGTTGTCATCTGTGCCTCTCTTTGCGACATAGTGAGCCCAGCTGTTGCCCTCTTCATCTGTCAGATCCTGGGCCGAGCCCGCCTGGTCTAGAAGCGGCTGCAGCTCAGAACCTGCCGCATTCAGTAAGCCGATGTGCAGAACCGGTTGACCTTTGGCATTTTGCCAAGCCAAGCATTGAACTCCAATACAATCTACTGGCACTTTGATTGCATCCTTGTGCTCAATGTTCGAGGCTGCATAGTGAGGTACCGTATTGCCAAACTTGTCCTCCCTCTCTAAATACGCGGCTGGCTTGGATACACCAGCCAGGATTTCGTGCAAATCGTCCGCGGTTTGCTTGGCAGCGGCCAGATGCAGCGGAGTGATTTGCAAGCAATCGGCCGTCTCCAGACACCGATGGCCAGAGCGCTTAATTATCCGCTTGAGCAGGCCTGCACCCTGGGGGCTCAGCGCGGCATAGTGCGCCGCTGTCCGCTCGTCGGAGTCCTGCTCTAGCGGCACGTTTTGCTTGAGCTTTGCGGCCAGTTCGCTGGCAGCACTGAACTGACCTCGCTTCGTTAGGGCTAGTAGGTGACGGACATCTGAGCTGTCGATCTCGATTGGCTCATCGACCTCGGCTAGACGGCGGCTGTCGATCAGCTTTAACAGGTCGATCACGTCAATGCTGTTGCCAGCCATAATCTATATTTGCATTAACATTATTGCGAATACGCAAATGAAAAAAAATTAGGAAATTTTATAATGGCAAGTTTAATTTTAATTTTTTTAAGTTAGGAACTTTTAAGTTAGAAGAGCAAAAAGTATAGTAAAGATAAAAGATAAAGTGTCTCAAGTGGACGATTAGTGGGCAGTAGCGGAGACGTAGGCATGTGATAAGAGTATTACAGCCACCCTCCATTCCAGATACCAGTAGTCAAAGCGAGGTGGCATCAACGTCAGCCGAGGTTACCGGGCAGGGCCATTCACTACGGTGCCAGGCGACCCAAGACAACGAGATCACACGACTTTTGGGCGAGATAAAGCGACGTTTGACAGTCGAAGTCAGTGCTGACGAGCGTGAACTGATCTCCTGTAATCACCCCGACTCAACCTAGCTAAAATAGCTGATACCAAATAATCTATATTGTCCCGTAGCAACCAGCTAGTTTAATGTAAAAATGTAGCTGCGTCTGTTTATTTGTTTATTTGAACCCTGCTGTTGTTAACCAACAAGGGAATCCACCGCCTCCAGCCACAGGGAGTGACGTGCCCTGGACGTTCTATTATTCATTTACGCTAAAGGCACGGAAAGACAGCAAGGAGATTGAACAGCCTCCAGTGCTCAAGTACGACCACAGTTTGTACTTGTTGCGTCGGTGGTTGTTGAATATTCAAGGCCAATCTCTAGGCTCTTATTATTTCTTAATTACAGTAGAGCCTGCGATTAGCGATTAGCCAAAGTTGAACTGCCATAGACAAATGTACAGAATTGTAAAATTACTTAAGGCACACACAAGTTAACCAGCTGGAGCAGGGTTTAACCACTTTTCAACTCTTGTTATACGTCGATCTTGACGAAATTGATTTGTCGTTCGACCAATTCTTTATGGATATGGAGTCAGCTCAAGTTGCGACATGAGTCAATAGCGATGAAGCACCGGCCTACGAAACCGCTTGATAATAATACTGACGGTTGGAGATCTACAACATCTGGACGACACCTGGAAGGTTCGAATTATGGCTGAGACTCCTCAGTGATGGCGCTGACCCTAGAACTAATTCGTCTGTTTGTCTCCAGTTCTCAACAGATTGACGTTCGCGTTGAACCTCTTGGGTAGACAGGTCAGGATACTGTACCACCTGCTGAGAAAAACAGGTTCTGTCGACAAGGTGGAGATTGAGAGGGTTGTAGTGTTTTTCAAGCGATTGTAGTAAAAATTCAATAAATGTAGCTTAAAGCCAATTGATCAAACTGTTATTTGCTATTATCTTGTTGCCATTTAGTATAAAAAACATGTTTGCCTTCGTGAAGACAGCCCAGTGCATGTACGAGCTATGCCAACAAGCCCATTTTCTAGATAATGCTATAATAAGCGGACCATTATACGAGCTTCTTTGGTGTAAGTGAAGTTTACGCGTTTATTTAAAAAATTCATTTGACCGCGCCAAATAAATGATCAATTAGACAAATAATACAAACAAATAAGCCATAAGAAAGTACTCGAACAAATGAAAGCAACTAAATATTATGTTCTAGAATAGCGAAAAGTTCAAAGTGAAGACAAATAAACAATCGTTTTCCGACACCTCACAAATCACGGAACTCACCAGTTGTCGTGAACTATCACTACCAAGCACACCTTCAGACCAGAGCTTCTTTTTGATGCTAGATGGAACAGGTCCTGCACAACGCAATCCACTACCCTTTCCAGTACGGGTACTCAGCTCCACCAAAGTATCTATAGCGCGCGTCGGCTCTCGTTGAATTTCACGTCATTCCAGAAGCATGCTGACAAAAATCCTTCAACGTAAAAGCGTCATAGCGATCACCACGCGCTTATTTCAGATCTCTAAGATAAACCACTTAAGAACGTAGTTGAGATCGTCTCGGATAGATCGGTCTACACCACCAAAATCGGTTTATGTTCTGCCTTAGCCCAGCAAATCTTCTTCTCATGCCACGATCAAAAGATTTATACCATCCATTTACCCAGAACAGAAATTGTTCACCTCTTTATAAACATCCGTCCATCAGCTGTCACCAACCGTGTTATCCAGTTTTGCCTAAATTACTAGATTTCTATAAGCAAATACGCTTGTAAGCAATCTTTATTCATATACAAACTGATGGCAGAATCATAGCTTCTACTGGAATAAGTAGGGGGCAGGGCAAATATGCCGAAAGATTTGAGTTTTTCCGAAAAAAGAGGATTGACAAGAAGTTGTTCTACTGGAACTGCCACTGCTCTTCTTGCTGTGCTGCTACTGTTCTAAACTAGAAACCTGTTTTGATTGCTGAAACATTCTGTCGTAACCAGGGTCGGTTTAGGTGCCCAGTCCCCAGTACAATATGTTATACGTAATATAACAGGCGCAGTGACCCTCTGTCAGGTACTTCTATACATGTAGATACGAGCAGGCGTGACGACGCTCTGCGATAATAGGTCGCTCCGTCTGGTGTTGTGACACTCAGAGTTCACGCTGCAGCTCGAGGTGTGGTGACACTCTCGAGTGCTTCTAGTTTCGATACTTTAGGCCAGGGTGTACACACTATATAAAGTAAGCGGTACAGTACTACAATAATACACAATATACTACTCTGCTGTGCTGCAGTGATCACAGTTGCAGGCGTGATGACGCTCTAGCTATGGAACCACTGCTACGGCAAGACCTCGGAAAAGCTAAAGAAGCGAATGAACTCGGGGTCTTACTGGTGCCAGAAGCTGTGAGGCTCGTTCGAATATCGCTACCACTTGACCGATTTATTTGCTCGCAATTAATTGAGTCCTCGCAGAAAGAGACCGTCTAGAAAGAGAAGAGCTAGGAGCGGGGCGCGGAGCGGTGGGGAAGCTGGCTGGGCAAGGGCTTAAGCACCATATACCACTTAAACAGGGTAGAGAGGCAGACAGCGTGAGAGAGAGAGAGAAACGCCAAACAAAAGAGACGACCCGTCAGCCAATCAGCGTGCCCGCCGAGCAGATCTGATTCAATAGGGGCTAGAGCGAAAGGCGCAAACTCACAGGCCCAGCCAATTAGAGGCCGCCGCGGGGAAAGACTCAAGCCGCGCCGGGAGACTCCCAACCAACCAGAACTGGTCCGGGGATGGCCGCCTAGGGCGCACGCAAAAACCTAAAAAAGTGCAGACGGTGCCAGACACCATAATTCTTTGTTTTCTTGCAGCAGTTTGCACAGTGGTTCGCCTCAGCGGCTTCAGTCTGTGGTTGCTGCTTGAGCACTGCTTAAGATAGATAGATAGATAGATAGATAGATAGATAATTAGATAGATAGATAGATAGATAGATAGATAGATAGATAGATAGATAGATAGATAGATAGATAGATAGATAGATAGATAGATAGATAGATAGATAGATAGATAGATAGATAGATACATAGATAGATAGATAGATAGATAGATAGATAGATAGATAGATAGATAGATAGATAGATAGATAGATAGATAGATAGATAGATAGATAGATAGATAGATAGATAGATAGATAGATAGATAGATAGATAGATAGATAGATAGATAGATAGATAGATAGATAGATAATTAGATAGATAGATAGATAATTAGATAGACAGATAGATAGATAGATAATTAGATAGATAGAGGCAATGCAGGCCCTCTTCCCTACCCTCGCCTCTCCCTGACAGAACTACTCCAATAATTCAACACACAGCAAGTAAAAGTTGCTCATGGAAAGTGCAAAAACACAATACTTTTGAAGCTTTGGTAGGAACTGTGGCTGAGTTGGTCCCACACCGTTTCTAGACCCCAATTAGTCTCCTACAAGTGATATTCAGAGCGCAAGCAAGGTGTACAATTGGGAGTCTTTTGTTGACTAAAGTGAGAGCTGTAGCCTGAGTTAACCTCTCCGCTGCCAGCTTTGTACTTCGCTTGGGGTAAGGAAGACAGGAGAGAGAAAGGGACTTCGGGCGCGGGTTCAAGGATTCTATTTAGAGCTAGAGTATAGATTGGATGAAACAAAAATTAAATGTACTCGTCTTGTTGCTTGACTAATTGGACCACAGTTTATGCCGATTTGACAGCAGCTTTAGCGCCAATTTAACAGCTGCTTTGGCGCCAAGTTGACAGCAGCTTTAGCGCCAATTTGACAGCAGCTTTGGCGCCAAGTTGACAGCAGCTTAGCGCCAATTTGACAGCAGCTTTAGCGCCAATTTGACAGCAGCTTTAGCGCCAATTTGACAGCAGCTTTAGCGCCAATTTGACAGCAGCTTTAGCGCCAATTTGACAGCAGCTTTAGCGCCAATTTGACAGCAGCTTTAGCGCCAATTTGACAGCAGCTTTAGCGCCAATTTGACAGCAGCTTTAGCGCCAATTTGACAGCTGTCTTGGCGCCATCTTGACAGCTTTTTGACGCCAATTTTGACAGCTTTTTGGCGCCAATTTTGACAGCTGTTTTGGCGCCAATTTGACAGCTTTCAAATTGCAAGCGCCTTTTGTAGAATCCTTTCTATATGCTAAAAATGTTAAATTCTAAAATTTCCTGCCAAAAATAAGGAGAAAAAATCCCATTCCTGATTGCTTCTGTTGGTTCTCCATGGCTCCTTGGGGAGGCGGGGCTGAGGACACACGGAACAGGCATCCCCTCTTCTCTTCCTCCGCTGCAGACCCGATTTCATTGGCTGACGCGAAAGCTATTCTTGTTCCTACGTCTTCTCCTGAACAGGCCCACCCTTGCATACCTTCAGCTCGTGAATAAAAAGTTAAACCAGAAAGCCAGAAGAGACAAAGGTAAACGAACTTTACACCTATACACATAGCTATCGAGAGACTGCTTTCGTATAAAAAACCCGCAGATTTGATTACGTAATCGTTAAAAGCGTTTCTTGGTCTTTGGACAAGTCGCCCGATCGAGAAACCTGAGACCATGTAAACCATTGAGCAACTCGAGAATATCATTAAAGAAAACCTCATTATCATTATTAGGACGCGAGCTTTGAAGAGTTGGCAAACTCGACTCGAAATGTTGAAATGGGCGAGAAACACTCCTATGGAGTCGCAGCAGCAGCAGCCGGTAGCAACAGAAGAAGACCAAAGACAAGACGCTGACGAGCAGACCTCAGGAACCCTCGCGCCCGAGACTCAGCAGCAGTCTCAACGAGTTCCTCGACTGTTTGGCAGCTTGCGACTCAGTCGGAAGCTGAGTCGACGACGGAAATCCACGTCGGAACTGGCGCCGGCGGTGGATGCTGCTGGAGCCTCGAAGTCAGCAGATGGCAGGAGCGATGGGCCATCGCTGAAGCGTTGGATCACCGGGTCACTAAGGCGCATCAGCCGGCTGAGGAAGGACAGCGGCGCTAGCGGTGGCGCCAATGAGGAAGGGGCGCCGATTTTAAGGCGCTCCAGGAGTGCCGACAGATATGGGAGCAGAGGGAGCTGCGAGGTGAGAGATCTGTCTGTCTGTCTGTCTGTCTGTCTGTCTGTCTGTCTGTCTGTCTGTCTGTCTGTCTGTCTGTCTGTCTGTCTGTCTGTCTGTCTGTCTGTCTGTCTGTCTGTCTGTCTGTCTGTCTGTCTGTCTGTCTGTCTGTCTGTCTGTCTGTCTGTCTGTCTGTCTGTCTGTCTGTCTGTCTGTCTGTCTGTCTGTCTGTCTGTCTGTCTGTCTGTCTGTCTGTCTGTCTGTCTGTCTGTCTGTCTGTCTGTCTGTCTGTCTGTCTGGCTGTCTATCTGCCTGACTATCTATCTATCTGTCCACCCAGCAAGCTTTACAATAAAAGTACTTGTCAATCTATTTACAAGATTTACTCACGGTAACTACCTCTCCTTGACCCCCGATTTAACCTGAACATCCTCAAACCGCCGTGCAATTCCCTTTTAATTAGACAGTTAATTAGCGATTCACACAAAAATGAGTGTCATGCCTGCTCAGTCCAGTCGGAAGTGGAGATGCTGAAGGGATACCTGAGTAGGGAAGAGACGAGATAAACTGACACAGAGATGGAAAACTTAAACGCAGAGGCCAAGGCAGAGGCTGCCCTGGTAATTATAGCTTTATTCGCTACGAGCCTATCCAAAGGATCGAGTTATTGTTATCTACAAAGCGAAAACTAGTTTCGACTTGGCAGTTTCTCATGGAAAAGACAGGGCAAGTTTACCTAAGAGAGAAAAAAACGAGAGTAAAAGAAGGGGGAGACTGCAAATTTGCATTGTGTGCTCGAGCTCAACCGCGACACGATGCAATTCTCGGTAGTTTTAGTCGAATTTAACCAGCAAGTTATTAATTCAACGCAAAATATCGGTTTTGCTGACACATTAAAAAGTACATGAAATTCTTGGAGAAATTCAGCGCTTCATAAGTCAGTCAATCGATCAATCAGTATAGAACTTGAGCGGGAAAAGGTCTGCTCCATCTGCAGGTACAGCTGATAGGGACTGAGTGAAAGTTTCTTAGAAACGGACTCAGAGTACTTTTGGCACTCTTTAATCAAATGGTTTCTAAAAAGTATTCTGCTAGCTATAAAACTTGAACGAGAAAAGAAGACAAATATTCCAGGTAAAACAGGCATCCCAAGGTAAACAGGCATCCCAGGTAAACAGGTATCACAGATAAACAGGCATCCCAGTTAAACAGGCATCCCAGGTAAACAGGTATCACAGATAAACAGGTATCCCAGGTAAACAGGTATCCCAGGTAAACAGGTATCACAGATAAACAGGTATCCCAGGTAAACAGGTATCCCAGGTAAACAGGTATCCCAGGTAAACAGGTATCACAGATAAACAGGTATCACAGATAAACAGGTATCCCAGGTAAACAGGTATCCCAGGTAAACAGGTATCCCAGGTAAACAGGTATCACAGATAAACAGGCATCCCAAGGTAAACAGGTATCACAGATAAACAGGCATCCCAAGGTAAACAGGTATCACAGATAAACAGGCATCCCAAGGTAAACAGGTATCACAGATAAACAGGTATCCCAGGTAAACAGGTATCACAGGTAAACAGGTATCACAGATAAACAGGTATCCCAGGTAAACAGGTATCCCAGGTAAACAGGTATCCCAGGTAAACAGGTATCCCAGGCAAACAGGCATCACAGGTAAACAGGTATCACAGATAAACAGGAATAACAGATACTCGTAAACAGGTATCACAGGTGTCCCTGATATTGGATACCACAGGCATCCCTGTAGTATCACAGGTTTTGGTATTGGGTATAACAGGTATGCCAGGTATGACAGGTTTTTAATATTTTTTAATCCCCTCCACTCCACCCCATCAATCGCACAGTCCATGCTTGGCTCAGCTTCTTCATCAACTTTGTCGACGGCAGCCTCCGCAGTTCAACGCCAAGGCGCTTCGGAATCTGCCGCAGCTCTGGCTGACTTTGCTGAAACTGCCGCCGTGATCTGCCAACTACTGGGCAGCGACTCCACAGCCGATAGCCGCAGCCTCCGGTACCTGGTGGATGGGGCGCTCAACTCTCCCATTGCAGGTGGGCTGAGGATTCCTTTAAAGGGGCGGATTTTTACAATCTTCTGAAAATCTCATTGCAGAATCCATTCACCATGTAATCGCTTCAAACTAATCGCTCCTGCAATAATCCCATCACGATATTACCTTCAAGATAATCCGTTCACGATAATCCCTTCACAATAATCCCTACACGATAATCCCATCACGATATTCCCTTCAAGATAATCCGTTCACTATAATTCCTTCAGGATAATCCCTTCACAATAATCCCTTCACAAAAATCACTACACGATAATCCCCTCACGAAAATCCCATCAAGATAAACCCCTTACGATAATCCCCTCACGAAAATCCCATCAAGATAAACCCCTTACGATAATCCCATCACGATAATCCTTTCACGATAATCCCTTCACGATAATCCCATCACGATAATACCTTCACGATAATACCTTCACGATAATCCCTTCACGATAATCCCTTCACGATAATCCCTTCACGATAATCCCTTCACGATAATCCCTTCACGATAATCCCTTCACGATAATCCCTTCACGATAATCCCTTCACGATAATCCCTTCACGATAATCCCTTCACGATAATCCATTTGTGAAAATCCTTTCTAGGTAATCTTTTTCTGTTATTTTATAATAATTAATTAACGATAATCCATTCATTCACAATGCTCCCTTCAATACTCTAATCCTCATCCCTCAGCCTCGTTCACCCGCACGCTGGACCAGCTGGCCGACCTCGGCCTGTCTGAAGACGCCTTCGCCTTGACTTCCGTCATCGGTCAGGAGCTGCTGGCGGCCGGACACGCCAGACGGGCCGCTGTCTGCCTCGAGTGCGCTCTGAGGATCGGCGGTCAGGAGCCGCAGACTCGGTTGCGCTGCTCGGTGACCGCGTCGCTGGGGCGGGCGCACTGGCTGCTGGGGCGGTGGGACACCGCCCTGGACTGCATGAGACGCCACCTGAAGCTGGCCGAGAGCTGCAGTGAGTTTTTTGCCGATTTGTCGCCCTCTGTGTTACCCTCTACCTCTTCTGTGTGCTAGCATCTGCTCGCCTGTACCCTCTCTCTGCTACCCTCTGTCCCCCTCTGCTACCCTCTTTCCCCTCTCTGCTACCCTCTGTCCCCCTCTGCTACCCTCTGTACCCTCTATCCCCTCTCTGCTACCCTTTTTCCTCTCTTTCTCCTCTCTGCTACCCTCTTTCCCCTCTCTACTACCCTCTTCCCCTCTCTGCTACCATCTTTCCCCTCTCTGCTACCATCTTTCCCCTCTCTGCTACCCTCTTTCCCCTCTCTGCTACCCTCTTTCCCCTCTCTGCTACCATCTTTCCCCTCTCTGCTACCATCTTTCCCCTCTCTGCTACCCTCTTTCCCCTCTCTGCTACCATCTTTCCCCTCTCTGCTACCATCTTTCCCCTCTCTGCTACCCTCTTTCCCCTCTCTGCTACCCTCTTTCCCCTCTCTGCTACCCTCTTTCCCCTCTCTGCTACCCTTCAAAAGATTCTCTGCCTTACCCCATATTTCCACCTTGAGAACCAATTCCCTCACTCTATAGATTCAATTCATAAAAAACTTTCCAACGTTTCGGTCCAACGCTTCCATTGTTAAATCCGCCCCCCCCTGCAAACAAATAAAAATCGCCCTGACCCCCTATCTAAAAAAACTACAACCCGAAACTGTGCCCAATGCCCCAAGTGCCTCAATGAGTTGCAGACAATAACAATAAAACTGGGCAGTATTGGGCAGGATTTTCCAAGTCCCTGAGGGACCAAACGTGACTCTTCAGTCATGTCAGCCACTGTCGTTCGTATATCTGCATGGCTTCCCGGGGTGTCATTAAAACTGCTGTGTACGCGGGTGGCTGCTGGTCCTTCTCTGACCTCTGTAGCCATGCCACGAGAGATAGGAGAGGAAATGTCTGGATTAAAGTGCTTTCTACACGTGTAGCATGGCCGCAGAGACTTGGAGAGAAATGGAGAAACATGAGTTGCAGGCTTGCTTTACAAAGTTTTAACGATTTGAGAACTTTTAAGAACGATAGAGAGTAGAGAGACAGTCTGCTTAGAATGGATTTCTTAGTGTCCATTTAATTATAAAAATAGGTCTAAGAGACAGACAGACAGACAGACAGACAGACAGACAGCCAGACAGACAGACAGACAGACAGACAGACAGACAGACAGACAGACAGACAGACAGACAGACAGACAGACAGACAGACAGACAGACAGACAGACAGACAGACACTTAGACAGACAGACAGACAGACAGACAGACAGACAGACAGACAGACAGACAGACAGACAGACAGACATACAGACAGACAGACAGACAGACAGACAGACAGACAGACAGACAGACAGACAGACAGACAGACAGACAGACAGACAGACAGACAGACAGACAGACAGACAGACAGACAGACAGACAGACAGACCGACAGACAGACAGACAGACAGACAGACAGACAGACAGACAGACAGACAGACAGACAGACAGACAGACAGACAGACAGACAGACAGACAGACAGGCTGGATATTAACTCAGTGAGAATTCAAAAGCCTGCAAACCTGATACTTTAGGAAAAAAGCTCCAAACTGCAGGCAGTTTAGACTCCAGGCGCATAAAGTCTCGGGTTTCGCATTGGAGCAAATATTTATCCTGCTTCTCATCTGTTCCCTCCATTCCAGCTCCTCCTAGCAACCCAACCGTTCACAATAAAAGTAGGTATCCACAGTCCAAAAATGTCCTAGAAGCTGCTGACTCACCCAGAAAGCCCTGCTGTGGCACAGTAAACTGGCCCGTATGCCATGGAGTGGACCAGCTGTCAATCAGATATGAAAGTACAAAATTGCAAATTTCCCCAGTTTAGCTGAGATGGGATATAGGGCTGGAGTGGCTGGCCATGGCAATTTGGGAATATGGCTTGAATCATGCACTGCAAGATAAGCACTTCGCCTGTAGTTAAGAGGAAGTAAAGGCAGTTGATTAAGTTCGAACGAACGATGGCCCGACAACAAGTAACCTGCAATAGTTTGTACCTTTTTATACCTTAAAATACTTTTGTACTGACTTCCTCTCACAGGTCATAATTTCTGGTTTATTTAAGTCGCTATTTCTTCAATTATTCATTTAAAGTAATTATTTTATTACCTTATCTCTCGCGGGCGGTGAGCACACCAACTCCATAATTACCTTATCTCTCGCAGGCAGTGAGCACACCCACCCCATAATTTACCTTATCTCTCGCAGGCAGTGAGCACACCCACCCCATAATTACCTTATCTCTCGCAGGCGGTGAGCACACCCACCCCATAATTACCTTATCTCTCGCAGGCAGTGAGCACACCCACCCCATAATTACCTTATCTCTCGCAGGCAGTGAGCACACCCACCCCATAATTACCTTATCTCTCGCAGGCAGTGAGCACATCCACCCCATAATTACCTTATCTCTCGCAGGCAGTGAGCACATCCACCCCATAATTACCTTATCTCTCGCAGGCAGTGAGCACATCCACCCCATAATTACCTTATCTCTCGCAGGCAGTGAGCACATCCGCCCCATAATTACCTTATCTCTCGCAGGCAGTGAGCACATCCACCCCATAATTACCTTATCTCTCGCAGGCAGTGAGCACATCCACTCCATAATTACCTTATCTCTCGCAGGCAGTGAGCACACCCACCCCATAATTACCTTATCTCTCGCAGGCAGTGAGCACCCCAACCCATAATTGCCTTATCTCTTGCAGGCAGTGAGCACACCCACCCCATAATTACCTTATCTCTCGCAGGCAGTGAGCACCCCAACCCATAACTACGTTTTTTGGCAGTTATCTCAAAAGATTCCCGATCCCATCCTCAACTGCCTCGCGCAGACGACTCAGCTGAGCAGAGCCGCGCCCTTGGCAACCTGATCGCCGCCCTCTCAGCCCTGGGACGCAGCGCGGAGGCGTTGCGTTTCGAGCGACGCCGTTTGAGACTTTGCCAACAGGATTCGACCTCCAGACTGTCATCCAATTCGGCATTTGAGCAGTCAACACTGGGACGACTTCACACCCGCATGGATACTCGAAACTCGATGCTCAGCCAGCGGCAGACTGGGCAGCAAAACTGGCGCAATGCGAGAGAGTCCGAGTCCTCTACAGAATCCACGGTGTCGGATGAGGCTGAGAAGCTGTTTCAAACAAAGCTGCAGACAGCGCATAGGCTGGAGGACAACGAGGCAGCGGCTGAGGCTCTCAAAGAAATCGGTGAGTTGTGCATCACCCACTCGACCAACCATGGAGCGCCACAGCATCATTCACTCAACCTCAATCAAAACACCACAGCATCACCCAATCGACCTCAATCAAAACACCACAGCATCACCCACTCAACCTCAATCAAAACACCACAGCATCATCCACTCAACCTCAATCAAAACACCACAGCATCACCCACTCGACCTCAATCAAAACACCACAGCATCACCCAATCGACCTCAAACAAAACACCTCAGCATCACCCACTCGACCTCAATCAAAACACCACAGCATCACCCAATCGACTTCAAACAAAACACCTCAGCATCACCCTCTCAACCTCAATCAAAACACCACAGCATCACCCAATCGACCTCAAACAAAACACCACAGCATCACCCACTCGACCTCAATCAAAACACCACAGCATCACCCACTCGACCTCAATCAAAACACCACAGCATCACCCACTCGACCTCAATCAAAACACCACAGCATCACCCACTCGACCTCAATCAAAACACCACAGCATCACCCAATCGACCTCAAACAAAACACCTCAGCATCACCCACTCGACCTCAATCAAAACACCACAGCATCACCCAATCGACTTCAAACAAAACACCTCAGCATCACCCTCTCAACCTCAATCAAAACACCACAGCATCACCCAATCGACCTCAAACAAAACACCACAGCATCACCCACTCGACCTCAATCAAAACACCACAGCATCACCCACTCGACCTCAATCAAAACACCTCAGCATCAACCACTCAATCTCAATCAAAACACCACAGCATCACCCACTCAACCTCAATCAAAACACCACAGCATCACCCACTCGACCTCAATCAAAACACCACAGCATCACCCACTCGACCTCAATCAAAACACCACAGCATCACCCACTGGACCTCAATCAAAACACCACAGCATCAACCACTCGACCTCAATCAAAACACCACAGCATCACCCACTCGACCTCAATCAAAACACCACAGCATCACCCACTCGACCTCAATCAAAACACCACAGCATCACCCACTCGACCTCAATCAAAACACCACAGCATCATCTACTCAACCTCAATCAAAACACCACAGCATCAACCACTCGACCTCAATCAAAACACCACAGCATCACCCACTCGACCTCAATCAAAACACCACAGCATCACCCACTCGACCTCAATCAAAACACCACAGCATCACCCACTCAACCTCAATCAAAACACCACAGCATCATCTACTCAACCTCAATCAAAACACCACAGCATCACCCACTCGACCTCAATCAAAACACCACAGCATCACCCACTCAACCTCAATCAAAACACCACAGCATCACCCACTCAACCTCAATCAAAACACCACAGCATCATCTACTCAACCTCAATCAAAACACCACAGCATCACCCACTCGACCTCAATCAAAACACCACAGCATCACCCACTCAACCTCAATCAAAACACCACAGCATCAACCACTCGACCTCAATCAAAACACCACAGCATCACCCACTCGACCTCAATCAAAACACCACAGCATCACCCACTCGACCTCAATCAAAACACCACAGCATCAACCACTCGACCTCAATCAAAACACCACAGCATCACCCACTCGACCTCAATCAAAACACCACAGCATCACCCACTCGACCTCAATCAAAACACCACAGCATCACCCACTCAACCTCAATCAAAACACCACAGCATCATCTACTCAACCTCAATCAAAACACCACAGCATCAACCACTCGACCTCAATCAAAACACCACAGCATCACCCACTCGACCTCAATCAAAACACCACAGCATCACCCACTCGACCTCAATCAAAACACCACAGCATCACCCACTGGACCTCAATCAAAACACCACAGCATCATCTACTCAACCTCAATCAAAACACCACAGCATCAACCACTCGACCTCAATCAAAACACCACAGCATCACCCACTCAACCTCAATCAAAACACCACAGCATCATCCACTCAACCTCAATCAAAACACCACAGCATCATCCACTCAACCTCAATCAAAACACCACAGCATCAACCACTCGACCTCAATCAAAACACCACAGCATCACCCACTCGACCTCAATCAAAACACCACAGCATCACCCACTCGACCTCAATCAAAACACCACAGCATCACCCACTCAACCTCAATCAAAACACCACAGCATCATCTACTCAACCTCAATCAAAACACCACAGCATCAACCACTCGACCTCAATCAAAACACCACAGCATCACCCAATCGACCTCAATCAAAACACCACAGCATCACCCACTCAACCTCAATCAAAACACCACAGCATCACCCAATCGACCTCAATCAAAATACCACAGCATCATCCACTCAACCTCAATCAAAACACCACAGCATCATCCACTCAACCTCAATCAAAACACCACAGCATCTACCACTCGACCTCAATCAAAACACCACAGCATCACCCAATCGACCTTAATCAAAACACCACAGCATCACCCACTGGACCTCAATCAAAACACCACAGCATCACCCACTGGACCTCAATCAAAACACCTCAGCATCACCCACCAACCTCAATCAAAACACCACAGCATCACCCACTCGACCTCAATCAAAACACCTCAGCATCACCCTCTGGACCTCAATCAAAACACCTCAGCATCACCCTCTCAACCTCAATCAAAACACCACAGCATCACCCACTCAACCTCAATCAAAACACCACAGCATCACCCACTGGACCTCAATCAAAACACCACAGCATCACCCACTGGACCTCAATCAAAACACCTCAGCATCACCCACCAACCTCAATCAAAACACCACAGCATCACCCACTCGACCTCAATCAAAACACCACAGCATCACCCACTCGACCTCAATCAAAACACCACAGCATCACCCAATCGACCTCAAACAAAACACCTCAGCATCACCCACTCGACCTCAATCAAAACACCACAGCAGCACCCAATCGACTTCAAACAAAACACCTCAGCATCACCCTCTCAACCTCAATCAAAACACCACAGCATCACCCACTCAACCTCAATCAAAACACCACAGCATCACCCACTCGACCTCAATCAAAACACCTCAGCATCACCCACTCGACCTCAATCAAAACACCTCAGCATCACCCTCTAAATGAACTACAGAACGCAACAAAACTGGTAGTCCCACACATGTCAACACAATCCAGGTCAAAGCAGCATACCAAGCGTCGTAGCCGTGTCCGTGTCCTCAAAAAATCTTTCACTCTGCTGCACTTCTATTCGCCGTTCAGAATCGGGGGTACGCCTGACCCTTATTTCCGCATTGCATTTCCTTCTGCCTCTAGCTTTCGTCTGCTTTGATGCGCCACGCACTGAAGCTGGTCAAAGTTGGCCTCCTCTCCTCCTTTCTCTTTGTCGGCAACAGAGGCTAATGGATGCCGCCTGTTTGTTTCCCATTTTTAAGATCGCTTCTGGCTCCCACTGAGGGTTGCAGAGATGCCCAACCCCTCTCCAAGCAGCAAAGACGCAGGAGACAAATGAGGCAGAGTAAAATATGAAATCTTCTTCAATGTACGCAGCACCAGAAACGCAACTGCTTTTTTGCTTCTTTTGGTCACGTCGCCGTAGCGGAGCCGTCGAGATGGCGAAATGAGAGCGAAGAGATAAAAGAAAAAATTGATGCAACGGCCTTCCCGCCGGGGGTGCTTTAGCAGGGTCAGTAGGGCTTTGAAAAATGTGAAGCACGCGAATTTATGACGAAGACAATTTATGATTTTTACGGTATGCTTTGTGTAGGAAAAAACGTATGAATTTCGAAATTACGACCAGGACGAAAATTGTTTTTAAAGCTTTCCAACTTTACCGTTTAAATAATTTAAAAAAGGGTTTGATAAGTAAAAAAATTAAATGAATATCGAACGAAACACGAGCAACTTGTGGTTTATTTAAGCCGTTATTTCTGGCGGAAATAAAATGACACGAGAATAACTAACAAGTCCACAGGCAGTGAGCACACCCACCCCATAATTACCTTATCTCTCGCAGGCAGTGAGCACACCCACCCCATAATTACCTTATCTCTCGCAGGCAGTGAGCACACTTACTCCATAATTACCTTATCTCTCGCAGGCAGTGAGCACACCCACCCCATAATTACCTTATCTCTCGCAGGCAGTGAGCACACTTACTCCATAATTACCTTATCTCTCGCAGGCAGTGAGCACACCCACCCCATAATTACTTTATCTCTCGCAGGCAGTTTTTACTCATCAAAATCCATGATATTTTGGATTAACGTTACTCAAAAATTGGTGAAAGTGTTTTGAGACAACCTAAAACCCCTCCAACCTGATCTCATCCTTCGCAGGTCGTTGTCAGGCTGCTCGAGGCGAGCATCGAGCCGCTTTGCGCCGACACTCTGAGCGCCTATCGCTGCTCAACGACCTGCGCGCTGACCATCATCAGAAGAGTGCCTGTCTGAAAGATTTGGTCAGCAGCTGTCGATCGCTGGGACATTGGTCAGATGCGCTGCAGTTTGCGCGTCAACTCGCGGATTTATCGACAGGCGTCAACAGCCGAATTGACTCGCTCGATTGCCTGGCTGACACTCTCTGGCAGAGCGTGCGGGCTGGGTTTACTCGGTCAGGCGATCTTCAAACTGTGCTGGACGCGTACAAGAACCTTCTATCGGCCCTGTCTGGACCGGCCACCCGCCCCAGTGACAATGAAACGGTCTGCAAAGTTAAGGCACGAGCATACCGTAGACTGGGAAGTCTTCAATTGCAATGCGGTAATCTACTTAATGCTGAACGCTGCTACCGAGATTCGCAGACGCCGGGTCCGATACCTCCGCTTGAAATGACGAAAGCAAACAGGGGATTGGCCGGAACTCTGCTGCTTCAGGGTCGATTTCCAGAGGCTGAAACAGCGTTGGAGCTGAGCCTAGCCGCCTGCTCCGAGGCCGGCTGCTCAAAGCAGACATCGAAGACTCTGTCAGGCTTGGCAGCGGTGCGAGAGCGCCTTGGCGACCTGCCCGGAGCTCTACGCCATCGACAAGCGGCTCTTGAAGCGGCTCGACTTGCTGAATGCCCGAAGCTTCTGCAGACTGCGCTGGGAGACCTCGGAGATGTCAACCTGGCCGTGGGCAACGTGGCGTCCTGCCTGCGCTGCCATCGGGACGCGGTTAAAGTGAGCGAAGGCTCTGATTCGACAGCAGTATTTCGTCTCGCTGCAGCGCTGATGTCGGCGAAGCACTGGTCCGAGGCTGCAAAGCAACTGGAGAGACTGCAAAGCCTGCTTGACAGCAAAGAAACTGGGGACCAACACGGAATTATTGAATGCTTCAAGGCCGACTTGCTGCTTATGCTGGGCGATTGTTATCAAAGATTGCGTCAGAAAGGACGAGCTGTCAGCTGCTACCAGCGCTGTCTAGGCGTATTGAACTCAACTGACGAAAGTGAGTCATCGAAACCATTCAACTGGACGGCACCGCAGAGAGCTGCGGGAATTGCCGGATTGCAAGCGATCAGAAACAGTTCGAGCTGCTCCTGCGAGGCTTGCAGCGTCGCTGCAACTTCAGAGGAGCGAAATATTTCAAAGAGCGCCTTGGAAATTAAATGGCTAGCTCAAACTGTCATACTCATCAAGCTGGCTGAATGTCATCAGAGGTGCGGAGACTTTCAGCAGGCTCTGCTCTGCACCGAAAAATGCCTGTCAATGGCTTCTGCAGCGAGACCAGCCGCTGTCTCCAGCGCCACAACTGACGCAGTTACCGCCGATGCCTACGAAGCCATGGGCCGCCTGCTGCTGTTGCAGTCGTCCGAGTCACCGGACCTTCAATCAGCCGGCGATTGCTTCGCCGCTCAGCTGACCGCCGCTCGTCGGGTCGGCTGCCGCTCGCGCGAGGCCGCCGCCGCCGGCTGGCTGGGCAGGGCGCGGCTGCTCGCTGGCCGCCGGTCCGAAGCGGTCGCCTGGCAACGAGCAGCGCTGGCAGCTGCGCCGATGCCTTCTGGGCGCCTTCGAGCGCGAGCAGCGCTGGCTGAGAGTCAGCGCAAGGCTGGAGACGCCCAGGCCGCCTTGGAGACAATTGAGCTTTCGAAAGGCAACGCTGACGATCAATCCAACTGTGAGCACGACTGCTCCCCGGAGCTTTCTCGCCAGCCGCTGCTGCTACTGAATCATCAACGCGGACTTGCACTGGAGCAGCTGGGCCGTCTTGATGAGGCTCGAAATGCTCTGATACTAGCGACTGATGGGCAGTTGAAGACGCTGAATAGACAGAGTAACGAAGAGACTGGCAGTTTCGACCATGAACAATCCGACGTTGCTGCGTTAGGCGAGTGTCTCGACGGGCTGCAGCGAATCCTGGCAGCTTTGGGCGACTGGCGGGGCGCGCTGGAGCAGTTTGAACGGCGACTGCATTTGGCGCTCGATGGCACCTGCTTAGATATGGATGCGGATGCGGTAGAAGTGCTGCTGACTGACCTGGATGATAGGGAAGCTGTGCTGTGCATCAGCTGGGCGGGCGAACGCCAGCTGCTGGTCTGGCTCCTGACTTCGTTCAAGCGAGGAGGCTGGACTGGCAGGAGCGCAAAAGTTGACTCCGCTAGCTCAGAAGCTGTAACTTCGACAGTACGAGAACTGACTCGGGCTCTTTGCAGTTCTAGAGAACTCATTCAAAGGCTGACTGTGGTTTGCGACGCTGAGAGGATGCTGAAAATCCATCTGACGACTGGACTGCTAGATAGACAAGTTTCAGTTGCCATGGCGCCCAGTTTGAGCCACTGCGTACGATGGAGGAAGCTGCAGCGGGGAACTTCTAGGGCACCTGCAGTTGAACCCACCTGTCGATTGCTAGCATTAACAGACAGAGAGGAAGAACAAGCAAACGAATTCTTATTGGGCAGCCCTGACAGTGGAGAAAAACGCCCAGCAGCCTGCATCTACCGGCCCTTGTGTCAGTTGAAGCAACTGGCATCTCATGCAAAAGAAGTCATCCACATCAGTATGGGAACTTTTCCAACTGCAGATGTTTTAGAGACCGAGCATCTGACGATTGCAGCTCGACTCGTGGTGATCAGCTGCTCAACTGAGTCGGCTATTTCGCTGAACTCAATTCAATTGAGCTTGCTGATTAGGCAAGCTGAGACTCTGCTGACTGCAGGAGCTCGAGCTGTGCTCATCTGCCTGAAGCCAAGCCTGCTCAGTCAGGTGTATTCAAAGCTTCTCACGTGCAGCGGTGAATTTGGCGGTGGAAGAATCACTGAAGCTGTAAAAACAGCTACGGCTGACCATGGAAACCATACTAGCGTGCCTAGCAACCCACTAATCCTATTAGGAGACGTCGGGACGCGTTTACCATCTGTAACTGGCTCTGCTAGTTGGATGCTTCGACAAGTTCTTCTGGCAAGCCTGCAGCAGCACTCTGGCGGTGACTTTGTCGGGCTTGTAGAAGTTCGTCGCTTCCTTAGGTCTCTGCTACAATACTTGGAAACCGCGCCGACAGAGTCTCAAGCCTCTTATCATTGGTTGGGAACCAACTTGGAGGCAGCCGGGGCCAGAGTTCGAGCCCTGATTAGCCTCCCCGATGCCGCTGTGCTGGCGCTGCGTCGCTTCCTCGCTGCAGTCGGCAGCGAAAGCGACTGTCTGGAGAGTCTCGGCAGACTGCTCGACGAAGCGTCGAAAGCAGCCACGACAGCCGCCTGTTTGACGGTTCCTTCGACGCTGTGGCGTCGCGACGGCTGTCACGATCTGCTGTCCTCGGTCGGGTTTCGCCTCTGCAGCCTGGAGGCCGAGGACGGCACGGCCCAGTTGATGCTGCTGTCCACTGCGACGCCCCCGTCGTCAAGTCAGTTGCTAGGCAACGCGTCGCTGAGTTTGTTCGCCCTCGCTGACGCGGACGAAACCGCGGACGACTGCGAATTTCTGCGAGACTTTCAAGTTGGCGGCGGCTTCCCGGACTCGAGCCTGCGTCGCCGTCGACCTCGATGTCAACCGCCAGCGGTGGTTCAGTCCACCGTCAGCTGGGACAGCAGCAGCGGCTACGGCAGCGGCAGGGACTTTCCGGGCTCGCCCTGAGCTCGTTGAATCTAAGAGTTAAACTACTGCGAGTAGAATACAAGGAAAATGCAAATCCGTCTAGTCCTTTGTAAGCGATCGCTTCTCTAGCTAGTGCCTTTTTAGGCGAATGCGTCCGTCATAAACTTTTGTTCATTCTAGCTCGCTAAGTTTCAGCTCGTAATCTTATTGAAAGTCACAATTTTCAAATTCAAACTTTGTACAGTTTTGAGTTCAAATTATGTTATTAGCTAAAAAAATAAACAAGCAATTCAGCACACACAATGCAGCTTTGTCACTTAACAATCACTGGTCTGTAATTTCCAGCCCATCATGCTTCGAAAGCAAAAAAATAAATGATTTAGTTCTTTTTATTTGCTTTTTAAAAGTAAAAATTTATGATAGGTTCTTTAAAAGAAAAGAAAACAGTTTCTCTAAAGAAGGTTAAATTTGATGTTTAGACATGATGATTGAGTTTCTTTAGATTTCCATCGAATAAGGAATAAACTTTATGAAGCTACTGAAGTTTTCCGAACTTGAATAGTTGTCAAGGGTGCCGCTCCACTTTCTGAGCAAACACTGACAATGCTCCGAGTCAGCAGTTCCTCAGTTCCTCAGCCCAGTTACGACCGACACAGAGCCACACTGAGGCTGCGATGCAGAGCCTCGAAGTTGACATAAATTTCATTGCCGCTTATAAGCAGACAGGTCGAGAAAATATTGTTCACGGACAAAAAGTTTAACTTTATTGGTGAATCAAATTTCAAGTAGAATTTCCAAGCAGAGTCATGACTTCTCAGGTGCTGCCAGACGAGCTCCTTGGTTGGTTCAAACTGGGACAGCTCTTCCTTCCAGCTGATGCCCCGGTGGACCTCGGGCTGCCGGCTACTCAGCAGCACCTCTGACGCAGCTTCCAGACGGCCGAACTTGATGCAAGACAGAGCTCGCAGAGTCTCTCGGCTTTTGCTGGCGCAGTCAGGCAGGCGCGCAATGACATCATCTAAGACAGATCTACAGTCGGAGCTTGTGTCGTCTTCGTCTAGCATAACAAGTGCTTCTTTCACGTTGTCATAAATACTGAGATACTGAATTTCCAAAGCAAATTTTTCAATAGAAGCTTCAATTAGTGGCTTGGGTTTCTTTTCCAGCGTTGGTAGCAGTAGAAATGGATGAAAACTGAAATTTTCAGAATCAGGAATGCTGGCAAGACCATCGTTGAACTCTGCCAGTATGTACGGCAGTTGGTGAATCAACTCAATTAGGCATTGAGCAATTTTCATCGCTGTGTCCCGACTTTGTCCTTGCAAGTACAAGGCAGCATCACTCAGAAAGAAGTGCCTCATGATTTGTCCATCGAATGTCTTCGAATTGCAACTCTGCTCAACGTAGTTTAGCATCATCTGCAAGGCATGTCGAGTGAGACTGAAGAGATTCTCCGGTCTCCACTGATCAGCCGGTGTCGCTTCAAGCATTCGGAACAGGAGAGTTTTGGCGTGATATGTTTTCAAGCCCGGCACACAGTTGCTTATAACTCGTTTAAACAGATATTTGATAATAACGAACAGCTGACCTTGCAGTGTCGTGAGATTTTGCATCAGCTTCCTCTCTAAAAAGGCTGTGCTCACGCGGAACTGCGAGCCAGCAGATCCTGGAGATGCGGCACGTACCAAATGACAGGGCGATGAGGTGATCTCTTGCCGGAGCAAGTCCAGCACCCTCTGTGATATGTTGGAGTCATTTTGAGACTGCAACACTGCCATTGGTGGATGGCAGCACAGACTGAGGGCGGTCTCCAGGTGAATCGCTGGCCCCAAAGATTTGTTGCCAGTTTCGACATGTTTTGTAGAACAATTTGACGCTAAAAATAAGATAAAACCGTCAACTTTGGGCTTTAACAGAGATTAAAGTTATAAAGCAACAGTATAGACTAGAAGGTTTACTTAAGAACGTTGCAATTCCACTTACCAAAATCATCGCAGGTAATTTCACCGTTGCAGTATTCAACAGTTTTTTTAACGCTATCAGAATCAATTTGCCTGCAGCGGCAATAGTTCTTCAAGTGAAACAGTTGGTTTGTGTCAATCATCAAATAGTCGATGTCGGAGTCTGGATCGATGTCGCCATTTAACGAGGCCATGCAGCTGCCCCAGCCTTCAGCAAAGCTGCCCATAACAAATATTTTATTCTCTTTATCACACCGACTGCGCGCAGAGACCAGCTGGTGCAGAACCTCGGCAGCCGCAGTCTGCAGTGCCGCCCTGGGCCTGGTGAAGCCAGCACGGAGCATTGACTGGTGCACCAGCAGACTCTGCTCACTTGCTGTTGACCTGATCAAGGATGGAAAGTTTATCGTCAGTTATTTTATTTTCACTGGAGGGAAGTTGCAGCCGTGAGAAGGTACACATGTATGCAGTCATGCCTATTCGCTGACCCCTGAGCACCCCATTTTGCCTCTCCGGTGTCGAGAATGCGGAGCATTTCATCTGTGAATGCCCCCGGACTTTACTGAAGGACGAGCTGACACCTACTTCGGCCCAAACCTGAGAATCTCTGCCACCTCATCCGCAACCAAAGGGCTACCGGGCGAGCACTATTCACCTCCTGGACTCTCTGGAGGGAGATTGCGCTATGGATATTGGCACCACCGGATCTCCCTGCGAGACACCGCAGCACCAGCTGCCCGTGGTCGCCAGGGGTTAGTGGAATGGAATGCTAGGAACCCCCTGCGAAATCCTCCGCATTCTGGTGCAAGCATCTCAACGAAATCTACTACTGGCCCGCTCGGACTTACGCCGGAAAATAATTATCAACCGAGAGTTTCATGGTCGAACGGTAACTTGTCAACCTATCTAGAACCTTCCTGTGGCCATTCAGTGCGGAAATCAACATCGGCGTTATTCCGTCGTGAGCCTTCAACTCGGGGACGGCTCCGGCAGCCAGTAGCAGATCCACCGTGTTTGTGTGGCCCTCTCGCGAAGCAGCGAGCAGCGCCGAGCAGCCGGTTGAGTCTGTGAGATTCATGTCGATCTGAGGAACGCTCAACAAAATTTTTACCGAAGCCGCGTGACCAGCTTGTGACGCCAGGTGCAGAGCTGTGCACCCGCTGCTTAGCCGAAGGTTCACGTCGGCCAGGGCGACTTTAGCGAGCAGTTGGACAATTCGATGGTGGCCCAACTGACTGGCGATGTGAATCGGTGCCGCGCCTTCCGGATGCGACGTGGCATCCGCATCCGCGTTCACTTCAACCAGAGCACGCGCAATCTTCCAGTGGTTCTCCTGCGCCGCTGTGTACAGAGCTGTTGTGCCCAGCTCGCCAATTTGATTAACGTCAACTTGAGCTTTAATGAGGCTGAGTACTATTGGCAGCTGGTTGCAATGTACGGCTACGTGAAGCGCTGGCTGAATTACGGAAATACCACAGTCCAAATTTGGATTTGCTCCGAGTTTTAGCAAACTGTCCACTATAGACCGATCGCCCAGGAAGAATGCACCATAGAGCGGTGTGCAGAGGTGTGCCGTTTCTGGTTGGACAGCTGCCTTCGCCTTGATGAGTTCCTGCACCACCAACTTGCGTCCATTTTGTACCGCAGCGTACAAAGGAGTGCTGCCGTTCAGCATGGCCTGATCGATGTCCGCCATGGCTTGGACCAGTGCCTGCACTATCTCAACATGGCCCTCCTGCGATGCGATGTACATTGGCGTAGCACCGCTGAACTCGGCAAGATTGACGTCAGGAACTCCGAGCTCCAACAAGCAGCGAACAATCTGACGGTGGCCGAATTGCGTCGCGATGAGCAACGGAGTTGCACCATCAACTTGCTGAATATTGACGTCTGCGGCTGCCCGACTGAGCACCTCGACAACCTCCGCGTGGCCTTCCTGTGCAGCTGCGTAGATGGCAGTCCTGCCTCGCTCCTGTTGCAGGTCGAGGGTTGTTTGAGCTTTGAGCAGCGCAGCCACCACTTGCCGATGACCATTCTGAGCAGCGATGTACATTGGCGAGCAGCCGTCAGTTTTCTGCGCGTCAACATCGGCCATAGCTGAGACCAGCTGGGTGACAATTTCCCAGTGTCCGTTCTGAGCGGCCATGTAGAGCGGCGTGGACCGGACGTCTGTTCTGGACTGATTCACGTTGGCCTGAGCCTCGATGAGCAGCTGTACAACAGCGCGGTGCCCGTTCTGAGCAGCGACCCAGAGCGGCGTGCAGCCGAGTTTCTGAGGCAGATCGACGTTCGCACCCTGCAGAATCAAGCTGCTGACCAACCTGTCGTGACCATAGGCAGAGGCCACAAAAAGTGGAGATTCTCCGTGACTCGATTGACGATTGACGTTCACTTCTGGCTGCTTTGAGGACCGGGTGAGCAGCTGAGCGGCCTGTAGTTGCCGGTGATGCAGGCCAGATGTAGCGGCGACAGGCAGCTGCCGTTAAAATTGAACATCTGATCAGGAGACTGACCACCGGTCAGATGCGCCCTCAGCTTGTCGGGGTCCGCCTGAAGCACCGACTGCAAGAAGTCCTCATTGGGAGTGTCGGCTACTCGCGTTAAGTGCGAAATTTGCGTCCACTGACTCATGCTTAAAGTCCTGGACTGAATCAGCAGCCTATATAATTGGTCTTTTCTGAAAAGAAAGGTCGCTTCTTCGAGTGACCAACAGTTAAAAAACTAGATTTTAAAGCTCTGATTCCATTCAGAAATTCAACCGCAATTTCTGTGAAAAATTTAAACATAAATTTAAATTCAAATTTGCGAGCTAAGAATACAAGATTCAATCCTTTAAAAATGTTTAAAATAGGTTTTCGACTTAAGCAATTCTTTATTATGTCTTATTGCTAAAAATACAGGTGAAATCAGCGAAATTTGTGTACTTTAATTAACACCATAATATTATTAAAATAAGTTTAATTGAATGAGTTTCTGACTCGAAAAGTGGCTGAAGACAACATATAATAAAGAAATAAATATTTAATTAAATAATAGTAATTAATTTAATTAAAAAGTAGTTGATAGTATTAAATAAATATAACTAGATATAGACTTATTTTGTTTCAGTAGTAAAATTCTTTTTGTTATGTTGTCTAACATTTTAAAGCTGCAGTAAAGAATCGGTTTACGTGAGTATCAGAAAATATAATCTTCGCAATTCATGGACCACTATAGCAGATATTCGAATAAGTAAAATATCCTTCCACTTTTTATTTTATTTAACGGCTCATCATGAAAGCTAAATAACTAAAAAATTGTTCATAACGGAATTAAAACAAGAGAGTAGCTGCTGTTAAAGCAAAAATTTATTTTAGTTCCTTGTCAGTGGTAATATTCACATTTGCAGTCATGCTTTGCGCACTTATTTCGCTGAAAAAGTACGAGTTAAATATACACTATTACTTGATAAAAAGATCTTTCGTAACAAAAAGAAATTATTGTGATTGCTTATGTTAGCTTTTTCACAGAAATGTTTTGTACAACCCTTAAATTTCGTTTTGCAATGCTTTAAATCTTCTTTTTTGTTATACTACTGTTAATTATAACACCAAAATAAGCCGCAAATATGCTGTAGAACCCAATAAACAATATTATTTGAACTTTTAGAAGAAGTAAGCTGAGCTAGTTTCAAGAAACCTCTTCTTGTATTATATTGCAAGTCTGATGAAAATACGAGCGGAAATTAAAGCACATCCGAATGTAATTCACTTTAAGGTGCTAATACATGTTGGATATGTTAGACGAATAACGTGTAAAAGAGACGAAAAATTAAAAGTCGAGTTCGTTAAAACTATTTTTCTAAATATGCTACTGTACTAAACGTACGTAGATACGAGAAAAATGTACATGCATTCTTAGTGTACATGCACATGTATACCCATGCAGCAATCTGATATGGCCACAATGTCGGCCAACGCGGTTTTCGACGTCTATCGACGAGTGAGTGGCAAATGAGTACTTTTACAGTACAGCGATGGTTCAGTAGACGACCTTACATGTATGACGTTACGTACGTTATCTAATGTAAATGTAATGTAATGTACGTATTTGTCAGCGACGTTGATAATACTTGTCTACAGACGTCGGACTGCGGTACCAGCATGGTACATATGTATATATGCATGCAATATATAAGATGCGAAAGTATAATTCGCATTTCCCCCAATGAAAGAAAAGTTTGATTTTGGGTGGAGCCGCTATAGCTAAAGGATCTTGCATGGGGAGACGAGATTTCTTGACGAGAGTTTATTTTGTGATCGAGCTTCGGCCCGATATCGCGGTGAGGACTGCGCACGGGTTTGAGAAGAGAGAAAACTGTTTCTGAAGCACTTGGGGGGAACTCATGGAGGGTCGAGAATTGGGACGGCAGTGAGCGTGCCGGCGAAATTGCTTTCACTTTGAAGAGTTGCCGCGTGCGTGCAGGCCGGCCTCGAGTTTGTCACCGAGAGAGAGAGAGAGAGAGAGAGAGAGAGAGAGAGAGAGAGAGAGAGAGAGAGAGAGAGAGAGAGAGAGAGAGAGAGAGAGAGACAAAGAGAGAGAGAGAGAGAGAGACAGAGAGAGAGAGTCGCACAGAGCTGGGAGAAGGAGTCCAGATCGACCTCGTCGCGCTCTCTATCCTAAGCAAAGCTCTCGGCCGCGGGCTTGGGAGAAAAACAGGGAGCTGGGTAAGAGAGGAGGGAGAGAGAGCCGAGAGTAAGGGGCGATTGAGGTGAGGATAGATTTTCTAAGCTCAAGGCCTGCCAGCTAAAAGTACTGCTTTCCCGCAGTTGATTGGCCTGGGGGCAGTGACGATCAGGTCGGGACGGGGATGGATGCAGCGGACGAGAGGGAAGGCCGGAGACGTGGAGGTCTTGGCTGAGGGGCTGAGGGGGGATTTTGGACTTGGGGGAGGGGATAAACGAGGGTAGACGGTGCAGGAGCGAGTCAGTTGGGCTTTGGGGGGAGGGACTGCTTTGCTAACAGGGGGACAGCTGAAGGAGAGAGAAATTTAAGGGACAGGGAGGTGGACGGAGAACCCCAACTGAACCTATAGGTTCGTGTCCGCCTCCCTCTCTCGGACATTTCCCCTCCTTTCCTCCTCCTTCTTCTTCTGCGCGCCCGGCCTCTGCCAACCTATACATAAGCCCTTTTCTTAAGTTAACCAAGCCAAGAAAAGTTTTCTTTTCCTCAATTCTTTCTCCTGGCAACTTTGTAGGCCGACCGACTGGCGAGGTAAGGCTTAGCGCCTCTGTGATCACATTCACTTGTTCGCATCTTGAATTAATATTAAAGCAGCTGTTGATTCCGTCAGCTTTTTTAGACAAGATGGCCAGCGCCACTCAGGCACCAGAAGTCATGATGAGCGTCAACGGCGGAGCCAGCAGCAGAGACGAACCGTCCATCACCCTGTCGCGATACTCTGAATACGGCCTGCTGATCTGCATTGGAATTGTCGGCATCATCGGCAACTTCGGCATTGCACTGGTCATTCTGTTCGTCCGCCGTCTGCGAAAGGCCGCGAACGCCTTCATGTTCCACCACTGCCTGCTGGACCTGCTGAAGTCGCTCTACTGCCTGATCTTTGCCAACAGCCTGCTGCACGACCAGGAGCCGATGTTCTGCAACCTTCTTGGCGGCTCCTTCATCGTGTGCGTGACCAGCACGGCCTTCAACATCCTGGCCATGGTCATGAGCGAGGCTTACGTCTTTGCCGACCTTAGCGCTGGGGTGAAGGACAGCGGCAACTACTGCTGCATCCTGTTCAGCATCAGCACCATCTGGTTCGCCAGCATCATTCTCAACTTGGGCGTCGCCTTCCTGCCTGGCAATCCGAGCTACATCCAGAAAGTCGGTCACTGCACTTTTAGCTACGGCGAGACCCGGAACTACGTGCTCCACGTGCTGTGGATCATCCTGGTGACGTTCGCCATGAGCCTGGCCATCATGTACTTGAAGAAGCTTCGCCAGGACATCAAATCCAACTCGACCAGCGGAGTTCTGCAATCGGATCTGCTGCGCATCATCCGCCAGTCCATCGCTGGCCCGTCCGACCTCAGCCCGTCCGGCCACCCGCAGCTGCAGCAGCAGATGATGGCCGATCAGTGCGTCGACGACGTGGCAGAGAGGGCCCTGTTGAAGAAAGTGGAGCGATTCGCCATGACCAAACTGTACACCCTGCTGCTCATGACGGCTCTGTTCGTGCTGTTCTGGTATCCGCTGTTCATCCTCACCCTGGTCGATCCGAACTTCCACGGACAGCCGGTGGCCTACAAGGCCCTGACAATCTTCGCCTGCTGCAACGCCGCCGTCAACCCGTTCGTGTTCATCTGCCTGATCAGCAAGCGTGGCTGCTGTCGCACGGAGATGCCGCGCCTCCGGCTGGCCAAGGGCAACAGGGAGCTCTTTCAGGAGCCCGGCGGCATCGCCACCCTCAACCGGTACGGCCGCGGCAGCCGCTCAAAGAAGAACATCCTGCAGGCAGAGATGCAGTCGCCGCCACCACCACCTCCGCCGCCGCCGCCTGTGCACCAGCCGGTGGCGACTCTGATGCAGAGCGGCTCGTTCGACGACTCCAGAGGCCGGGCCAGCTTCCGGCATCAGCACTCGTCCTCTTCGCTGCGACAGTCGCACCATCAGCAGCAGCAGCACCCGCAGCACTCGCTGATCTCTGACGCAGCCGATCATCCCGGCATCTACAACGAGTACTTCGCCATGCACCCGCTGCCGCCGCCGCCTCCGCACTCGGTGCCGCCGCCGCCGCCGCCCCCGGCCGCCTACCTGCACCGCATGGAGTCCTTCGAGCGGTCGCAGTCGCCGCCGCCTCCGCCGATGCCACCGCCGCCTCCGCCACCGGGGATGGCGGGAGCCACGTCGTCAACTGCAACCGCAAGTCCGCGGAGACACATGCAGCAGCAGCAGCAGCAGCAGCAGAGGTCGCAAGGAACCTGTGGACACCGCCGTCTGGTGCGCAGTCGACATTGTAGAATTGCAAGACTCAGCAGCAAGGCCCATGCAGTCATATAAATGATGAGCAGCATGTATATTAAACAGGACAAAGAACAACAAATAGTTTCCAATTATTCGTAGCATGCTTATTAGTGTTGCCTAAACTGTCACAACATTTATGGAAACAAGAAAGACATGAAAAAATAGTTTCTATCCCATATCCATAATATAGACAAAGTAGGTTGAGGCCCCAGCGAGTTGTTGGGCAGATATTTTATTTTAACAATAAAATCGAAGTTATCAACATATTCACGCACTTTTTTTCTGCGTACATTGTTCATTAACTACTCTCGCTTACAGTCTCTGAAGCCTGTGTTTGTTGTAAGTTAGAAGCTCTTTAGTCAATAAAATGCACTTCATTTTGCACACTATATAATTATATACTTTGTTTTAATCAAAGGTCAAACAATCCGTATACTGTTTTAATTTTGAAATTTTAGCACGTTGATTTTAACAAATATTTCTCTTTCTCAGAAAGTAAGCGTAATATTTAAAAGTAACTTTGAAATTCTATTTCATATTTGAAACTAACAATAATGAATAGTTTGCTTATATACAATAGTTTATAAACGATTTTCAATGCACCGTTTTTACAATATTTTAGTGTGGAATTTAAGCACTATGTACTTATGAAACACGATGTGCTGTATATTCTCCAATAACGAAAAATTTATTTACTGCACATATTCGAATATTACATCAAAATTTCATACATTTTACATGTTATACATTGTAGGTATATCATTCACTTGGCAAAATAAATTATGATTATAGCTTCAGACGAATCAAAATGAATCACGCTGACAAATATTCTCACTGTATCTTTGTTATAAGTAGTATCGTTTCGTTTTAATTTAATTAATTTCGTGAATTTCATTTTCGTTTTAATTAAATAGCCAATAAGGTAAAAGCTACGTTTCTAGCTAGTAGTTTTTTGGTAGTCAAATCTAACTAAAATATTTTTTGTTGTGAACTGTAATAACTGTGAACCTGTTGCAAAACAGTTCAAAAGTACACCCAGTTCTTAACAGTGCATGTACATCGCAGAAGTACATGTTGCGTAAAAAGTGACATCTTTTTTCAGCAAATAAACTTTACATTTCTCAAAGTTGCAGCACATTTTCCAAGAAACAATTTCATCATTATTGATTTTTTGTTATAAATTTGCATTTTTTAATGGCCACAATTCGAATGAGCATTTGCTGGACTGGGTGAGTCATGTATATTTCTACTTTACATGCATGTACCTGACGTCTACATAATTTCCTAGCAAACTTCTCTGCAAACTTGCATGAAAATGTACAGTGTAAAATACAATATATGACTCGATTTTCGGCACTGCAACTTCAACACACACTGGAGACATTGGGAAGTGAGATTGAGAGGGAGGCCTCCTACTCGTAAAAACTGAGACCGCCTCAGGCCCGACTTGTGAAGGAAAAACTCGGCAATTAACACTTACAGAAGCTGCTCCCCTGGGGCTTTGAGGACTCGCGGATCGCGATGAGGCTGCTGGCACGCACGCGCCCCAGCCGATCTTATAGATTTCTCGCGACGGGGATGCTGGCTCGACTTCTGCGGGAAGCTCGGACTGCTGGCTGTTTTAATTAAAATTCCGCGAGCGCTGCTTCTGCCAGTGCTCCGAACTTTTTTCCACGATTGAGCAACCCTGATTTCTCACCCCTAAATCTGCCCATATCTCACCCTTAAATCTGCCCATGTCTCACCCTAAATATGCTTATATCTCACCCCTAAATCTGTCCATATCTCAACCCCAAATCTGTCCATATCTCACCCTAAATCTGTCCATATCTCACCCCTAAATCTGTCCATATCTCACCCCTAAATCTGTCCATATCTCACCCCTAAATATGTCCATATCTCACCCCTAAATCTGTCCATATCTCACCCCTAAATATGCCCATATCTCAGCCCTTAAATCGGTCCATATCTCACCCCTAAATATGCCCATATCTCAGCCCCTAAATCGGTCCATATCTCACCCTGAAATCTGTCCATATCTCACCAAATCTGCCAATATCTCACCTAAATCTGTTCATTATCTCTCAGCTCTAAATCTGTCCATATCTACCCCTAAATCTGTCATATTCACCCTAAATATGTTCATATCTCACCCCCAATCTGTCCATATCTCATCCCCCCAAATATGTCCATATCTACCCTCAAATCTGTCCATATCTCACCCTAAATATGTCCATATCTACCCCCAAATCTGTCCATATCTCACCCCTAAATATGTCCATATCTCACCCCTAAATCTGTCATATCTCACCCTAAATATGTCCATATTTCACCCCTAAATCTGTCCATATCTCACCCCTAAATATGTCCATATCTCACCCCTAAATATGTCCATATCTCACCCTAAATCTAACAATTTCTCACCCTAAATCTGCCCATATCTCACCCCTAAATATGTCCATATCTCACCCCCTAAATATGTCCATATCTCAGAGCGTGTCTCAGATTCCGCCAGATAAAAACTTGAAGCACCGCACTGACAGTCGGTCGATATTGGTGTGACGATTCACAAGAATATTGATCTGCACAAGACAAAGCAGGCAGGCTTGTTTTGCTCAAGGTCCATGACACCATGCACTTTGCAGGATGCAGGAAGAAACCTGATATGAAGTATATTTAATATAAATATTCGATACTGTGTATACAATACACAAAATGATCTACACGAATGAAGAATAGAAATTGCTAATCTATCTCACGAATGAAGAACTAGAATGGAAATATCTCATAATGACTATATATCTATCTCACGAATAAGAACTAGAATGGATTACTAATCCATCTCACTAATGAAGGACTAGAATAGATTGCTAATCTATCTCACTAATGAAGAACTAGAATGGATTGCTAATCTATCTCACGAATGAAGAACTAGAATGGATTACTAATCCATCTCACTAATGAAGGACTAGAATAGATTGCTAATCTATCTCACTAATGAAGAACTAGAATGGATTGCTAATCTATCTCACTAATGAAGAACTAGAATGGATTGCTAATCTATCTCACTAATGAAGGACTAGAATGGATTGCTAATCTATCTCACCAGTGAAGAACTAGAATGGATTACTAATCTATCTCAATAATGAAGGGTATTAATGGATTGCTAATCTATCTCACTAATGAAGGGTATTAATGGATAGCTAATCTATCTCACTAATGAAGGATTGAATGGATTGCTAATCCATCTCACTAATGAAGGGTATTAATGGATTGCTAATCTATTCTCACTAATGAAGGATTAAAATGGATTGCTAATCCATCTCACTAACGAGGGGTATTAATGGATTGCTAATCTATCTCACTAATGAAGGATTAGAATGGATTGCTAATCGATCTCACTAATGAAGGTATTAATGGATTGCTAATCTATCTCACTAATGAAGGATTAGAATGGATTGCTAATCCATCTCACTAATGAGGGTATTAATGGATTGCTAATCTATGTCACCAATTAAAGATTACAATAGACTGCTTGCCGCAAAATAACTAAATCGTTGGCAAGATCATAATTCATTGAAGAAGCAATTAAACGTTCTGAAGCGAGAGTA